>JANVCC010000043.1:15572851-15616420 GCA_025345505.1 Todiramphus chloris collaris | reverse complement strand
TTTCCTTTCCTTTCCTTTCCTTTCCTTTCCTTTCCTTTCCTTTCCTTCTTTCTTCTCTCTTTCTGTCTCAGAAGCAGCTTTTCACAAATATACATTGTTAAATCAAACTCATTCCAGATTAACTGGGCACAATATCCAGGCATGTGGCTGGTTTACAGAGCAACCAAACACTCAGTGAGCCTTGGAACTAATGGACTGGTTTTGGAAAGCAACTGGGTGCTGCCAGGACCAATTATTTTCAGCAACAACTTTCTGTTACCAAAATGTGGTACTGTGGACTTTGGCCTGCTTGGTAAGAGCTACTCTGCTAGCTCACTGATGAGCACAATTCAGACTGCAGACCTTGGAATAAACCTGCACAGCATGGAGAAAAGGATACCCTGGTCATCAGCACAAGGCTTTGTCTTAACCAGAAATGAGCAGGGGTAGTGGTTAAGCCTGAATTTTATTTTAAGCTAATTATACATATGCTGTGAGTAGCAGTGCAGTAGGAAGTTGAAGGAAATCCTTGCATTCTTCAGGATGAGAATGCAAACAGGTGATGGGAGTTAAGGTCTTGGTCACCCACAACTGCAGGTGATAATGGACTTGCATCCATACAGCAAAGAGAAATTTTCAGGAAGAAATAGTTTTAGGGATGTAGAGCAGGATGTAAGACTGTAGAGCTGTTTGCTGGGGAAATATTCCTAGTACAGCTAACATCACAGACTGTTCAGATGGTCCTATTTGACCACAAACTTCACAGTGAAGCCAGCTTCACTAAGACAGTGGTGGCTGATGTAGATACTTTGCAGTGAGTCTGATTGATGCAGTTCATGAGTCAGATGAGAATTTGCATTATTGTGTGTCTTCAAGGCAAGAATTTGTGTGGCTTTTCTGGTGGCAACTGAGTTTTGCTCTGACACTTTAGGGAGACTGAAAGGATGTCTATAAAATGAAACTTGATGATGGCAACCTTTGTACCAGGCATCACAGAAGGTTTTAATGAGCCTTCATCCTTTACCCCTCTCAAAGTTACATACTCCTGATGTGCTTACAGACAACACTGCCCTAAGCATCGTGACTTGCCACCCCAGAATGCAAGGAGAGCTTGCTGTGACACATTGGCAATGGGAAATAGAATATGCTTCTCTGTTGAGCTGACAGTCTACAGTCTCCTAAAGTTCAGCTTTTATGGTGATTGAGAAAAAAGTCTGGGCATAAACCTCTGAGTCTTACTAAGGTGAGTGGACACTGAAAATAGCACTGAGATCGCAGATACCTGAAATACAGGGACAAGAGGAAGTTCAGATATATTCTATATGGGAAATCAGAGGGAAGAAGAGAAGACATTGGTAGAGTGACAGCAGAAAGGTTTAAAGAGCAGGGAAGAAGGGGAGAGGTTATTTGAGTGGGCTAGCAATGGAGGAGATATGTCATCTGACAGATGAAAGTGATAAAGGCACAAGAGGAAGAGGGGAAAGAGGAAGCAGGAGACCATGTGTTTTTAAGGCAGGTGCATCAGGGAAGTGCACAGGTGTTTTATTTCCTGGAGGCTTTTGTGCCACCTAATAACATTGGCTATATGGAGCCCTCCAACCTACTTCTCTAGCAGATCATCCCAAACTGAACATGCGTACTAAAACCCCTTAACTTTTTGCTGTTCTGTAGTTTGCAGTAAATACTGGCTACAATCATGTTTCCTGCCAAATCTTTTAATTCAGAAGAACCTGTACCAAAGCAAAATATATAGTTTCAGTTATTTGGAAGTTTGGGGAAAATTATATGCCTGGATTATCCCAGGAGTTGACAAACAAGTCTTGAGACACACTCTTTAAAAGGAAATTTATGTAAGAAGTGATGTCCTTTATTTAAGGACTTAAGGTCTTATCTCCTCTGGAGGTCTTTGAGATACTGCTCTACAAAGATTTCACAGCAAAACTGTGTTTTTCTTGGAAAACTTGATCAGCTCTCATCTATACAAGACAAGATTTGCCCTGTCTTGAAGGAGGAGTTCCGAAATATGGTCATTCTCTTCCTCTCTGTGGGATGTAGACAGCTGTGAGTGGAACTTTCTTACTGAAATCACTGAGACACACACTGCGGATTACTGTTTTTGCAAAGTCAAGCCTCAGTTGTAATTTCAAAGCTGCTAATCCGAATAGTATGTCTGCTGAGCATTCCCAACCTGTTTAAAGGTTGGAGAGGCATCTCACAAGAGCTGGCATTAGTCAACAGTTCCCTTGGTAGACAGAGGGTCTGTTCTGATAGCCTCAGGGAGCCTATAGTTTAAATCAAATGGATTTTGTTGACTTATTTGCTTTGCATTAAGTTTTTAAATATGTCAGAGATAGCTGCCTCTGTTGCAAACAGAGAGTGACTTACACAGTTGTGTCACCAGACCTACATCCCACTATGTGATTTCCTCTCTTTAACTTGAAGAGAAGTCAACAGTTTTAGAAACTACAGTTTTACAATCTCTTGGGCTCTCTTGCAGCTTTGGCTCCTGGTAACACTGGAATCTAAGCTTTTTAAAAAAAACTATTCTGAAATGGGACTCTTGGAAAAGTATAGTGTGACTACGAAGAAAATAGCTAGCAAAGATGGTGCACAGCCAAGACAATTTTCCCTTGGTTTTTGGCCAAACCCTCTGGTGCTTACATAGGTGCCATCTGCCTCTTTCCTCTATGGTACTGCAACTCCTCATAGACTTTAGGTCTCCTCTAGGCAAAGAAACATATCTACACCAAAAATCTTTATTTGAAACACAAATGCTGAGTTTCACTCAGGACAACAACTTCAAGAAATACTAATCTTTCGTGTTCTCTTCTACCCAGGCTTGTTTTTATCTACCTAAATGCCACCTTTCCTTGCCTTACAGTATTGCTGTGCTCTGGTTCCCAGGAGTCACAGTCATAGACTTAACTGATTTAGGGTCTAATCACAACATTAAAGCTAGTTCTCCTTCTTCATGTAGCAATTAGAGCAAGGACAATATTGTTCAGTAGCCCTTTTCCTATCATTATGGCTTACTCAAAGTGATGTTCAGGACAAGTTCCCACTCTGAAAACCATTTGCCTGGCGGGTGATGGAGTTGGGATATTCATGCAATATTCTTTAAGATGCATGAGTGGAGCAATGAGAAGAACTTTGTCTCCTCCTGAGGCCCGTAGCACAAATATAGATGGTTTATTCTTGCTTCCTCCCTACCCTTGGTTCAAAACACCTAGAAATCTCCTTTGTCCCGTGGCATAGCTTCTTCAGGAGAGGGAGAAGTGTCCCTGCCTGGTGCCTAATTGCTCTGTTATGTTTTCCAAAGGAACATACTGATGAAATATGGTGCAAATATCGCTCCAAGGGGTCTGGTACCACGAGGCAATGCAGCTTAATGCCATATGATGTAGTTACCTGCTCCTGTTGCCCAAGCAAAAAGTGTCACATTCATGTGGTAGCATTGCACAGGAGGAAACAAGCCCTGTGCCTTTTTGAGAGCAATGGGCAATGGGACCTTCTGCATCTTTTAAAACTAGGGAGTATTCACAGTGATTGCTGGGGAAGGGTTGCTTGTCTTGCTTTTACATGTTTCTAGGAAGAAGCTAAGTATCAAAACCCTGTTAGTTGGGTTTAGAGAGTCTTTTTACCCACCCTGGAGGCTTCACAACTCCTGGCAGCTTTGGAAACAAGCTCAATCAGGATTCAGACTCAGGCCTCTCACCTGGGGCTACGCAACATTGCTTCCAGACCAATGAGCCATTTTGTAGGTGACTTCTAAACATGCAAAGAAAATTAAACAATTCCTTTGAATATCCTTAGCCAGAAGAATGGCTGAGAGGGTTATTGAATTTTTTTTTTCTTTTTGAGTGCATAGTTCTTGTTTATTTGTATGCTGCATCAAAGCTGAGAGAAAAGGCCATTGTGCCTTTGATGGGATTGGAATTTTCTGCACCAGCATTGGCCAAAGGCAGTTTGTCCTCTCAAGGCTCTCACACATGATGCAGTGGGGAATGGGGGAGGGGGAAAACCTGACAGACAAGCAGACAGATCAAACACGACACTTCAAAGAGAAGAAAAAATGCAGGAATGAAGCAATCCTGCACTACAGTCCCTCAATGCTATGAAACAAAGCAGACAACCCTCTACACATGGCCATTCCTGCCATCCAGAGACAGAGACTGTATACATGAGATCTTACCAAAAGCACTAGGGAGTGCTCTCTAGTGACTACATGACCAGTTATTGCACTATCCGTGCTCAGACACTCTGAGGGGCTAATTAGTGCTTTTAATATGTAAATCAGAGCCTGAACAGATTAAATCTAGGGAAAAAAATAACCCAGCTGGTGAATATGTTGTTTTAATTATTGCTCTAAAGAAAATATGGATATGGCTGAAGATGATGACAGAGAAGAACCTCTAATACTGCCTTACAGAAGTTGTCCCTGTTCATAGAAAACTATCAGGAGAAGCTTGGTGCTGAGTTGGAGCACAAGAAGAGAAGCAGGAGCACATACATGGCCAGCAGAACACTGCCAGCTGCATGCTCTGCCCCAGCCTCAGATCCTCCAGTTCAGCCAGAGGAGTTTTCAAAATCACCTTAGTATTACTGCTAAGTATGCACATGTCCAAAGGCTCAGTCAGGATTTCATCTCACTGAGTGTTGTTGTAAGATGGAGAAAGAGCTATTCCCTGTCCCATAGAGAGACCGGGGTGAGGGGGAGAGGGGCAGGGGGGTTAATAGCACATTTTATGCTCTGTAAATGAAAGTCTGTATCTGTTCACCTCCAGATGTGCTTGAATCCTTTGTGTTAGAGGGGGACAGGGCTTGGAAAGGAATAAATATTGCATTTTCCCAGGCTGACTTGTCCGAAGGCAGAGGAGAGAAGGAGAATTTAGCTAGGGTGGG
The DNA here is from genome assembly GCA_025345505.1 of Todiramphus chloris collaris. NCBI lineage: Eukaryota > Metazoa > Chordata > Aves > Coraciiformes > Alcedinidae > Todiramphus > Todiramphus chloris. The sequence continues at coordinate 15,611,539 of JANVCC010000043.1, read as the reverse complement.
TAGGAAAGGGAGATTAAGAACTGAAAGAGGGAAGGGGCAGATTGGGTGATTACTTCTGTTTGACATAAAAAGCTGTAAGCAGGAAAGAGACTATTAACTTTTGCTGAGTTGTGTCCACTGATACTGGAATGAAATAATTTGCACAGAAAGCCTGGACTGCAGTCCTCTCTGCCAAGCATGAGTTGAAGGGAGGAAGTTTGCTTTCCAAGAAAAACTTTTCAGAAAGGAGGGCATCTGTATGCCTCAAAGGCCTCTTGCGTTATTCAAGTCAGAGCTGCCTTCCAACCCGCCTGAAGGAATTCAGAACAACTTTCCTCTGTGTCAATTGCTGAGGCTCTTTTGCAGCCTCTAGTGAAGTGAACATATTTCTATGGATCAATTTTTAGCTTCTGTCAGTATTGAAACTCTGAACTTTTTTTCCATAGAGCAAGGGAATAGCAAGTAATTATGTTTCCTTTGAATATACATGCCCTTTTATCTGTGCCCTTCTGCCTACCTGTCTGACTGTCTCCTTATTTTTCTGTGTGTTGTAATTAAGGATTGGGAGTTGTGTGAGAGACAAGTTCCTTTTTCCATTCTTTTCTTCTCTTCTCTCCCCTTCATTTTGCTAGTGTCTGCTATAGATGCATTGCTGGACACAGATGATTAAAAATGTCTTTTTCCAGTACACATATAGAGACATATGCACAGTTATATCTCTATATGTTTAGCCACAAGTTTGTACTGGATCTGTTAAGTCATGTAACAGACACTTTCAGAAAAAGATTTTATCAAGTGCTCCTGATTAACTGTAAGAATTAGGTTGACTGACCTGGGTTGCCTGGGATGTAGATAATCTTTCATGATAATTTTTGTAACACTGTTTTAATAGAGCACAATTTAACCTTCTGTAACTTCAGTGTTTCCTCCTGTTTTTTCTATCCTCACCTCCCTGCTGGTGTAATGTGGATACACTAGAAGGCAAATCTGCATCTCAGAAAACAATTTTCCTTTAACCCATGTAACCCAGTGGCTGTGGGATGTGATCTTCCCTGAGTTAGCTCCTCCCTTGTAAATCAAGAATGCCTTCAATGGAGCAAGTCTGAATGCACATCACCCCACATTAACCTGTCTGGTTAAATTCTTAAACTCTTTGGAGGGGCAGAGGTATTAAACACAGGATGAGAATTTAGGAAATCTTTGTCTCCAATCCTGGCTTTGTCAGTTTTGTCCTCCAAGACTTTGGATTAATCCTTCAAGTCATATCAATGCTATGCAATGCATATGGTGCTGATATCTCCAGCGTGCTCCTGTATCCACATTATGAAGTGCAGCACCTTGCGAAACTTTTAGCTCTATTAGCACTGTGCTGCTGAAAGCCAATTAACTCAGATGTTCACTGAGTGTGCAAGAATCACAACTGGTGAAGGCACATCTTCAATGTTACTGCTGCCAGTGTAAATGTGCCATTGGTTTCTATGTGTTATTTGTGGCTAAGAAGCCAGTCACTTCTGTTGATTTTAAGATCTGATGCCTTAGTACACAGACACTTGCACTTAGTGTGGACTTTGGACTTTGAGACATATCTATCTATCTATAAATAATTTTCCTTTTCTAGAAAAAAAAAAAAGTGAGTGCTAGAAATTTTAATATTGTGTTTGTTTGATAGTGTTGTTAGCCCTGATACAGACCTCTTCATCTGCACCCAGCACTTTCAAGAGAGACCAAAGAAAACTCAGCTATCCTAAAGAACTTTGCTCTGACAACACTTGGCCACAGAACACCAGGCAAGCCAGGGATTTAAAACAAAGGAGGATCCTTGTTTCCTTAATGAGTTTGTCACGTTTTTAGGATTATTAACGTTTACTTTATCATAAACACAGGCTGCAGGAGGAGGACAGCAGACAGGATATATCAGCCTTGGAAGAGGATTTTCTTTCTGATGCAAAAAGTGTGTCAAGGAATGAGCATGACTGGGAGAAGAAGTAGTAGAAATGAATTTGTAGGAGATGGGCTGGATAAATGTGGCAGCAGTGCCTCTTTGTAGCTGTTACAAACAGTCACTGCAATAATGTCCAGGCAGTGAGAGCTTGCCATGTGGAAACTTTGCTAGTTCCAAGCAGTTAAAAATAAAGACTGAAATTGCTTGTAGAAAAATAGTTAGTCTGATACATATTGAAACAACTTTTTGGCAAGACCCTGCATGCAGGAAGCAGGATGCCTGGCATTAGCATTACTAGCCAAAGAGGTGAAATGATGGATACATGATGTATTATTCCTGATACCATGTCTTGCCATCCTGCAGCAGAAAATTTCCTTCACATGCAGCCTGTGCACTTTGCACTCCCACCAGCTTTCACATTCTGCCTTTTCTACAAAGGGATGAATGCAGTGTTAATTAATTGTAAAAGGCCTTTTAGAGCAGTTTTAGCAACACAGGTGGCTGCCCAAATAAATGTCTTTGTCACTGTGCTCTGGATTCTTGTGGCAGAACTTCCTGTTGTGGTGACCAGTTCCATATTTCTAATGAAAGCAAAGCTACTCATGTTTTCTTTCAGTGACTTTCCCAGAAAAAGTAATTCCTCCATGAGCTCTAGGAATTCCCTGCTAAAGGCAACTACTCTGGCCCTGTAGAAGACTGGTAGTCTTCCTGTTCCTACAAATGAAAGGCTTCTATTTTGGGTCTTAGTAATTGCTAAACCAAAAATGAAAACAAACCATGCAACCCAAAAATCTCATTGCCATGGAGCTAGTAAGATGCATGGTCAAGTAACCATAAGGGCTGTGGGTGTTTTTCTCCTAATTTAAAACTTGGATAATAGCATGAGATTTTGTTGTTACCTTGCCTGGAAAACTGTCAAGGTAGACCTTGGTGGTGCCACGTTTGGGTGACCCACACATGACCTTGGGTGCCATGGGTGGGATGTTCCACACGTCAATATTCTCATAGTCTCGGTTCACTTGAAGTCATCTCATACACTGTGTAGACTTTATTTGACTTGAGCTGAATGTTACCAAGGGAACCCAATGCCCATCTGTGCAGTCAAGGACTACAGTGTTATCACCAAAGCCCATCCTTTCTTCAAGAAAACCTAAAAATACTGGTGAAAATTCTCTTTGCCTTGGGCTGAACTTGGGACTTCGAAGTGAGAGCTGCTAGGTCATGAGGCTAGGATGTAACTTTTGGGACATCACTAGATATAACTTCTCTGTCTGAAGCTAGTCTTGTAAATGCCATCTCTTCAGTGTTGCTATTAGTATAGCCATTGATTATCTTCATATGGGCTTACTTTGAACTTTAGATAGTGTGTTTCTTCCAGTAAAATTGACATCTCTATTTGATCATGCTGTTTTTCTTGCTAGGTCTTGCAGACTAGGATAGTTCCTATTTTTTCTTACCATTAAAAAAGACAGGGATTCCCCATCAACTTGTTATTTTGTGTCTTCCTGCAACAACAGACCAAACCAGAATGCTTCAGGTGCATCCATTGCAGCTGATTTTTGCCAGGTTTCTTGTGGACTCTGTCTAAGTGGAGTATTAATGGCCAATTCTGCAGGAGATTGTCCTAAGATTCACAATGCCATGAAACAAATCTCAATTGTTTTTTGACAGATTTTGCATTCCTGTAATTAATAAACAGATACAAGCTGCTGAAGCAGCCAGTACTCTATCATTTACCTGTAGCTAAAAATAATTGCTAGAAATGATATTTTGCTGATATTTCAAATCCACAAATGCAACTGAATTAATTTGCTCTAGACATTTTCCATTTTAGTGTCTGTATACACATATATAAAATATAACCACATCCATATTTATAAGTATGAAAATGAATATATTTTGTACCTAGAAGTATTCTTGTGTACTTCTTGACTTGTCATTGGGAAATACACACAGGAATCAACAGTAAGTAATAAAAGCAGCAGAGGTGATATCCTAGGGTTTGCTTTCCCCACAGATTTGTTCTGTGGTGGAGGAGAGCCCTGACAGGGTGAATGTCCTTGAATATTGCAGCTCAGGTTTTTTTGGCTGTGGTAAGGGGCAGCCCTGCTCTATCTCCTGAAAAAATCCCTGCCTGAGCACATGAGAATGCTGTTCCCATCCTACATGACAAGGGTGACCCATACCCATGCTAGACCTGATAGGCTGTCCTACTCTGAGTATCTGGTCACATAAAAATAACGAAGTACACTTGTAACTTTAAGCACATAAGTCTTATTGTCTGAAAGCCACATTGCCCGGTGCCTGACCAAGTGGTCTGGGCATGCTTGCGCCCTCAGCAATTTACAGTGCCCCTCCTTTTCTCCTTTAGAAGAAAGATACACCTCTTTGCTTGCCAGTTAGGATTCTGCCCCACATAATGAAAAGTGTAGTCTGTTGAAAGCTAGGGACATTTTGGCAAATAATACTATCATAGAGGAATTGTGTCTAAGCACTGGCTTTCTTCCTTAAAATATTGTCACTACAAAGCTAGTCATTTCATTATATACAAACACAATTTTAATGAATGAGCAAATGCATTCAACTGTCTGGGGCAATGTGATGTGTATCTGTAAGTTTGGATAAATCTATGCACACACACACACATTCACTGATAAAATGCGCCTTTTCTCTTACAGTGAGGGATGCATAATACTTCCTGGGAATTGTATTTTTTCCCTGTATTAAAAAACTATAGAAAGCATTAATGTATCTCTAACTGAGAATTATTTCATGCTCTAGCATAGCCAAGTGTCTGCAGGTAGAGATAAGCCATGATTTCCCATTTTCCCCTACAAAATTAGTGATCTAAAAGCACAATAAAACCATCACCTTGTGTCACTGGTGGTGATAGTGGAAAGCATTAAGTTAAAAAACTAATAAGTACAAGTATTAATAGGGAAAAAAAAGAATAATGTGTGCATGGAGGTTTCTCCACAGTTTGTTTTTCTTTTAACTTGAAAATTGTTTTAAGAGAAAGACAAATTTCTGAAATTACGTGGATGGATTTGCAGAAAATTAATTCAGTGAAAAAAAGGTATGGCTGGTAGCCAGCAACAATTTGAAGTTGATATTTACAACAAAACTGGAAAAAAAAAAAAAAGTCAAGTAGTTTACAGGAATCTCACTGGCCCTTTTGATTTGATATTTTTAGATCATTCTATACTGTCCAGAAAAAATGCCCTTGGTAACATGACTCTTTTGCAGGTAATAATTTACAGGGATTCGCTTGACATTATTTTTCTGTTAAACTGATTTTAAGGCAAGAGCATACCCAGTTAAATAGGTGGGGTTTTATTGAAAAATTTAATGCCTGTTTTTTAAAGCCCAGAACAAAACTGATAATTTTCTTCCCCGCTGGTGAGTTTTGCAGAACAATTAGTGGAAAAAAACCCTTCCACTGACTCAGAACATTGGCTCTTAGGAGGTCAACATGGAGCTCCCTCTGTTTCTTCTGAGCTTTTTAGAGTCTCAATATGCTCCTAACTTTGCACAAAGCCCGGCCTGAGGAACAAAGCCTGCAGACCACCACCAGGAAGTGGTATTAGCCCTTTCCACAGCCTTCCCACTGTGGATGCATGCTCAATTCCCGGATAAATGCACCTTTTAAACTATATTAATGTAAAAGTTTTATTTGAAAGATGCCAGCTGTGGTCCTAGCCCAGGTTTATTCATGTGGGACATTTACTGGGTCAACTTAATACTTGACTACTGCTTATTATCCCATCAGTCTTCGGGGACAACCCATGATCTAATTGCCCAGCATTTATGTTGCCCTGGCAACTATAAATACAGAGTAATAATCCTTAAAGGGGCAGTGTAGAATTTCATGCCCCTGCAGTGAAGTACACTTCATTTCCCAGAGCACCCTGTGTTTTTTAATTCAGTGAATAAAAATGTGTAATGAATAATTAATTATGTGCTTGGAGGCACAATAGCTGCCTACTTTTGAATATTCATCAGTGTCATTATTAATTCACTAGAAATCCCAAGGAGCAGTGGGATAGGCTTTTAGGCTAGCTGGAGGACTTACAGATAATACTCTGCAACATGAACAAACTTTTTCTAGCAGACTTTTCTTTTGCAGAGTTTTTTAAATTTAATTTACATCTTAATAAAATAATAATAAAATAAGTTCTGCACCGGATATAGCCAAGCAGCAGTGAGCAATAGACAACTGCAGTAAGAAATCCAGCAGACTGGAGCCTATTCCTCCCTGACCCATTGCCATGCCTGACCTCTGCTTTAGGACCTGGTATGCACCACTGCGGAGAAGATAAACCTTAGCAGCTCTTTGAGAAAGACTGTAGAGAAAAAGCAGATGGCCAGTCATAATTTCTAGTAATATCTCAGGTTCTCTGATGAAAAACATTCTATTTGCCTGCAAAAAAGTAAACATCAAAAAATTGCCTCCAGTAAATAACTTGTCAGGCTACAAAGAGGATTATTCTATTGTTGAATAAACCTGCAAGTCTTTTCCAGAAATAGGAGTGTGACTTTACACGTCATCATGTTATTTTAATGATGTCATACCATTTAAAGCAGGGGATTTATGCCAGCTGAAAGCTGATGCTGAAGTGCAGAGACAAACCCCATCAGTTCCCTGGCAGAGAAGAAATGGAATGATTAGAAAGAAATCTTGGGTCTTTTTGTGAAGTTTTCCTTCTTTCCTCATCTGATTTGCAATGCCAATGGAGTTGCAATGCAGTCTCTTTTCACCACCAATACCTAAGGCCAGATTCTGTGCTGACACAATTTCTTTGACTTGAGAGAGAATCTGATGTTCAGTGCTTTGGGCCAAACCTTGCAGAGCCCTCTTCTCAAAAATAGCTCACCTTAGGGTCTTGTTTGGAATTTTTCTTCTGAGGAATTTTTAGATTAAAATGTTGTTTCTCCAAAGATCAAAATTCATGGTTGCAGTCATCTAAACTCCTATGAGGCAGGGCCCTATCAGAAGAAAATGTAGTTTAATTCTTGAGCCAGTCCAACAAACTTAGAATATCTGTAAAAAATCTTTCTTTCCTCTAGGGTTTGTTACTCAATGATAATTCCTGTTGGAATACTTGTTGGCCTGGGTCTTTCTTTGTAAAGGAATAAACCTTAAATTCTTCAAAATGCAATTGGATTGCTAAATCATAGACACATTTTTAAAAATGAGACCTGTAATCCACTGAGGTTCTTAATGGGAAGAAATCATTATGTCTAATTAAATTGAAAGTAGCTCCATTTGTGTAAAGCTGGCAAAAATGGAGCTTATATGGAGCATATGCTCATAATGAGTTATATTCAAACTACCTGTGGTGTGATAAGGTCTTCTCCACATAGGACTGAAACCTAACATGATTCTTTTCAAAGTCTCATACTCCCTTTTCTTTCCTTTCCCTTTGACCCTCTCCTGGCATGTGATGAGCTGTGCCTGCTCTGCTGCCCTGATATTCAGTGACTCCCTCTTCTTTCTGTCTCTATTCCAGCAAAGGCTTCCAGCAACAGCAACCAGAACAGTGCACCAGGTTTGATCAGTCTTGATTCTCTGCTGCAGAACTTCTAACCACCTGGTGATGGCAAACAACAATTACATACATTGGTTAATGCAGTATAAAACCGAACAGCAATTTTAGCTACTTGCTTTCCTAAGGGAAAAGAATTTTTTTTTTTTTTTTTACTCAGAAATTTTATTTAGCAACAATTTTAGATATCTGAAATATTTAGGTTTATTTCCTGTACAGTCATGGTGTGTACACCTTTAACAACAGAACCGATACCATCCAGCTTGGTCACAGGTTAACCAACAGTCATTTTGCTCAGCAATTCAAACTTTCATTACAATTTGTAATGCAGTAGAGCACTTGGGCTATGTAGTCATTTATTGCAGTGATTTGCATTAAAGAGAGTGTCATTGTATTACCTCTTAGCTTTGGTTGAGATTAGAAGTAATATCTACATTTATCTTTCACTCCTAGGAGTATAAAATTGTGCTAATAATAACAATAATAAAGCTAGTTCCTAAACGCAAGTGAACTCTACACAGCTTTTTTGCCTCTTTTTTTTTTTTTTTTTTATATAATTTTTTTTCATCTGCTCAAGTGGGGGAGTACAAGAATCATGAATAATAAATATGGAGATAAGAGAACTGAAACTGGGAAATCAATTTACTGCAAAATATTTGCATATTTTATTAAAAGAAACTGTGCATAAAGCCCACAACAGGGTGGAATGATTTATATTTTGATTTGATTTGTATACATTATACCTCTGGGACAACTGATGCAACTTAGTCATCCCTGCAGGACATTTTTGGGGTAGGGTTTTGTTGTTGTTGATGTTGTTGTTTTGTTACAAATATCTTAGAGAAGGGAGCAGTAGATCCCCAATGGAAAGTTTAAGTCAGCTTGATGCTATGTGATATTTTTGGGATCTCACACAATCAATTGTCCAGGACTGTTCTTAGCAAATACCTACGTCCCTTGGAGATCTGCCTGTATCCAGACTAACCTCAGGGTTTCTTCAAAACTGTGGTTCATGTCAGAAGGCTTTCAGTTCTAGTTTTATATGAAAGCTACCTCAGTTTACCCAGGCATATGATGTCATGCTCAGCCATAAAACTAGGGGGAATGTTGGTGGGTGTGCCACTGGTCAGGGACTGGCTGGGTATCGGTTGGTGGTGAACAGTTCTTTTCATTTACATGACTTCTCTTTCTTGGGTTTTATTTATCTTCCTGTATTATTTTCTTTTCATTACAATTTATTATTATTACTATTACTATTATCATAAGTATTTTAATTTCAATTATTACACTTTTCTTATCTCAACCCATGAGTTTTCTCACACCTTTCCAATTCTCTTCCCCCATCCCACTGTGGGGGAGTGAGCAAGTGGCTATGTGTTGCTCAGTTGCTGGCAGGGGCATTTCTAGCAAGAAAATATTGCCCACATTCTTTTACATGCCAGGGCCATGCTTCGGACATAGTAGTTACTTGGTTATTTGGATCTCCAGCTATTGAACTTTCAGGATTAGACAACACAAAACTTTTCCACTAAACATGGAAATTCTATGTTGTATCTGTCATGTAATTGTTGCAACAGTAACGTTATCAGTGCAGCATCATTTCAGGGGCTGAAATTTGAGCTGAGGGGTAGCAAAGAACAGAGAAGGCTGCTGTTCCATCCCATTCCTGGCCAGGGAAAAGACCTGTAAAATTTCTTGAAAATGTCACATAAACTGACATATTTTATATGGATATTTAGCATTTGATGAAGGAGACAGAAAAGTCTCACCATGTCAAACTTGTGCCAGTGAAGAAATTCTTTCCACTACTAATGGAGATACACACATATATGTACATGTATATGTATTGTTTTTTTAAATGTGTCTCCGATTTAGAAATTTCAAGAAGCAGCTTAAGCGCATATGGCCAAATTCCATTCATGTCTGTGAAGTCAGAGAGTTCACATCAGGAAATCGGTGGTAATATTTCAAGAGCAGCTTGAGGTCTTCTCATGTTTCAGTACCAGCAGTGGCAATATTTCTAGCAGCTTCCAGGGGGTCAGAATTGAGACCAGTGAGAACACAAAAATAATTCCAAGCTAATTTTTACTATTTATTGCTCAGGCTTTGCTTTTTATGGGGCCGCCTAAAGTTTGTATACATGCTCTTAGAAGTTTCTTAACTGTATATTGGATGTTCCACTCTTGGAGATGAGAGCTGCTAGTGTGTGCTTACAGCATTAGTGAAAAGTGACGTGTTCTTTGTCAAATATTAAAAAGTGCTTTGTCAGACATGTCATGGGTGCATGAGCAGAGAAATACAGAAAAGCTCTGTAATTAATCCTTGCCATATATCCAGTTTGTTCGGCTTACTTCAGTTGGCTCCTGAATGTAATTTGTGTCGTCTGAAAGCTGTCTGTGAAGCACCTCTGCCAATAGGCACTGATGATTTGGTTAGGGGCATTTCAGAAGTACATAATATAATCATCACCATTCTTGTATATTTGAAAAAAAAAAAAAAAATTATGTGTATGCATGTTTGATAAACTATGTAATTCATCCTTTTCCTTAACCATGATGCATTCTATTGTACCCCTTGTTTCTGTGGGACCTTTAAAGGTTAATATGGTCCTCTCCCCTGCATTGTAATAGGATTAATTTAATGATTTACTAATCCACTCATCCAAATTACTGTTCCAATCTATAGTCATCTCTGTATTTTCAGATCTTGCTATCTTTACCTGCTTCATCCTTATTCCATGTATAAATTACAGGGAAATATCCAAGTCCCTGGGCAGTAGCAGAGGGCTGCTTTAATGTGATCAGCTCATCTAACCCGAGAAATGAGTGTGTTAGAGACTCCCACGTGGCACCATGGTGTAAACTAAATCACCCAGGGAAACCCATACATACATGGGAGTAGAGAGTATCTGTCCTTTGGCAGAACAAGTATCCTATTATGTCCTATTGGGATATATATATGGGATTGGACTATGACTGTTGGGCAAGTGAGCAAGGGACTAGGCCAGACAAGTATTAATAATATTTAAGCTTGGGACAAAAGTTTCATCTGGTTTTTTTTTGTTTGATTGTTTGTCTTTAGTGTTTTCAGAGTTGCCTGTGAAGCATGACACAAAGGGATTTGTACAGGGTATGATTACACTTTGTTCAAAGCAAGGTATCATTTGCTTGTACTTGTTATTTTTTGTTGTGACTTCATGGATTAATTGTCTTCTCACTATCTCTTCTCATGTCTAGAGACTTCTATCTTCTTTCCACACTGTATGCAAGGTCAAATTTCTTAACTCTTCATCACAAAAATTGGTTGCCAAATCTTGTGCCAGTTTTTCATTTTTGTTTTCTCCATACGTCCTCAGTTTTATCAAAGGTAGGATGTAGCCCTGTTCTCATGATAAGTCAAGATACTCATTTTATTTGGGTTTCTTTCTGTCAGCTAAGGTTTATGCATCTTTAACTTAAATCTGGAAAAAATAGGAAACCCCAAAAATTCACACTGTTTTTTTGCATGGCTGTGTAGCTTTACAGGCAGAATGTGGCCAACTTTAAATGTTAAACCTCACCAGCTGCCAGTCATCTCTGGTGAATATTATTAATTTTGAAAATTTCCCTCTAAACTCAAGAAGACTGGAAACCTCTGTCTGGCAAACACCAAGCAGTTCAGAGAGCAGCAGAAGTTGAATCCTGGCCTCATGTTTTCAACTTGGATTGTCCCAGTATGAACTCTGATTGAAGCTTCTCCACCAATGACATTTGAAATTGTTCTAACTGATTTGGATTTGCTTGTGTCTAGTGATGCTAATGACATCCTTTTCTATAGTAGGGCACTAATTGGAATTGGAGTTTCACTTTTCCATCCAATCAACTAATTCCACAAAACTCATTAAAAGTTAGCACACACACACAAATTTGGAGAATACCATAAGTAACTTCCTTGGCAAATTAGACTAAGATAACACCTGCAATACCATAACTCCAGAGCCAGAGCTAAACTAGGGTTTAATAACAGAACTTAGTTCATCAACAAAATCATGAAATAAATGCAGCCTTATCAGAGCCTGCCTGAGATTTCTGGTACTTCCTACTCAAAGACATTGGAGGTAGTCATGGGAAGGCAAAATTCCTTAATCCTGTTACATCTGCTTCCAATGTAATACAGGAGAGGAAGCAGTACCGATGACAGTTCATAACCTTAAATGAAGCAGGATCCATGTCTACATGGAAGAGCTCTGCTTTACACTCCCATCTGTACAGATGCAAAAAAACCCATGGTTCAGAATTTACATAGCTCTCTTGCTAAGCCAGTGTGTTCAAGGGAAAACTGTGCTGTTCCTCTCTGCTAATGCCCAGGTGAATTTACTAGTCTGGACAGTTGCATACACAGCATGTGGTCAGTGTGGACTTTAGTTTATATTTGACAGCTTGGTCTGGGTGTGATGAACTCTGTCTCCATGTGTCTAGCTGAATCTGAGAATCCAAAGTCCTCTTTTCAAACTAACTCAGATGTGTGAACCAAAAATTAACAGAAAGTCAGCTTTTTCTGAAGACAGAACACATAGTGAATTTTTATTTTCAGTTTACTAACAGTCAACATCAATAGAGACTGTTTATGAGCAGGAGGAAGACGATTTTTTTACCTCTAAGACTGTTTTGAACATCCAAGTGAAATCCACTTCAATTTTGTGATAGCATTCACTTCAAATGCCTTTTGACATCATCTCGGTGGAGCTCATGAGGTACATTAATATGAATCCTGGGGTGGACAGGGATGGACTCCTGCTATGTTTCTGCACAGTCAGATTCAGATACTAACGGGTCAGTTGGGTTTAAATCTTCTCTCTATTAGGACAAAAGTTTCATGGAACTGTGGATATTTGGGGCATTCTTACAGACATAACATGGGAATGGTGGATTCAGTCCTTGCTTGCCACAGACGTTTAATGAAAAACTGCTTTTCCTTTGTGCCTACACAGTGACTCTCTCCTGCAGAGAGTGTCAGGCCCTGCTCTGCTGGTTAAAGAACACTTTGCTGCCTCTGCTATTTGCTCCTTTCAGCAGCTATTGTGGACTGAAGTCTAAGCTCCTTTCACAGAGAATTTGTGATGCCAGAGTATATGGTTCCCAGGGTGGCATGGATAAGAGCAGCAGGCTTCTTTCTTATGGTCTGAGTTTGGCTAACATACCATTATTCCAGTTACAGTTACTTTTGCTGCACCTGGCACAATGCAGAAAGTGAGTAACCTGAGAAATGGCAGTGAGATTGAGAAAAATGAAAGTCAGGAATACGATCCTGAAAAATCAGGATAACTCTGTTGCCAAAAGAGATTTGAACCCAATGGCTGTACCCATTAGCTGCTTAATCTGCCTCAAGGACTAACAGTTTTGGATATAAGAGGTCCGAGTTTCAGCTTTAAGAATAAAGTTAGGGCATCAGTGGCAGCAGCTTGGAAATACTCTAACATGTAGAATTTATTCTTGAAGTCACAGTAACAAGTTCCATATTTTTACTTCTGATTTGGTGCCTTGCAGCAGCACATCCATTTTCTGTTATTAATGAGTTGACGGCTTGAAAAACATACTCTCAGTTGCAGTGCAGCCTTTGATTTCACAAAACTCCTCCAAATGCCTCCAGCTAATTGTATTTTCAATAATAAATTGTTGAAGAAATCTTGGCTTAACTCAATTTGATTTAATTAATGTGTTTAAAAACACCATCCTGAGCAGCTTGGACTACTGGAGTGCTTCTGTGATTTGCAGGACACTGGAGAGAGGACTGACCCAGAATTTACAGCCTTCTTTCACACCATCTATTTCATTGCAATGCCATCACTTAAAATAATGGCATCTTCTCACCTTCATACAAAATGATTTTTGCAGCTGTGAAGACTCTGACTAATAGGGACTTTTTTTATCATATAAAAAGCAGAACTGAACGTCGGTGGCATGTTTGCAAGCTTGACTGATTTACAAAGGCCAGCCTCTATTACAGGTGGATTACAAAGCTCCAGAGCCATCTCTCCCTTTTGCAGTCACAGGAATCTTCAAGGTGATTTGTACCAACATTACCTATTCTCTGTATTCACATGTTCTGCTTTGTCTCATGTTTACACTCTGGAATTTATTCATTCTTGCTACTGTTATTGGAAAACTTGATGTCATCACAGCCAATATTTTCTGACTTCCCGAACCCATTTACCCTTCCCTTCCATACCAAGTAATTCTGGTAAGATCTAAAATATCGGTTCAGTTTTTATGACCAATCGTGTATGGTCTGTCATTCTCCACCAGCGCTGCAAGGCACAGAGATGTCATAATGTGGAACTCAGGGATTAGCATTATCTGATAATGTTATGTGATCTGCTGGACAACATGGCATCACACTTTAGGGACACTAAATTTACTTGCTAGAAGTAAAAAAGGCTTTGGTCCAGGGCATGGAGCTCTTTTTTATAGCCTAATTTTAAACAGGAAAGCACTGTTGTCAGTTGTCTGAATTACCAAGAGTTGCAGAAATCTCAGCAAAACAGTATTCCTAAGACTACCCAGATGTTTGATATTAAACAAACATCTGCTTTGAATAGCAGATACTTCACTCTCCTCTGCAACTCCTCTTTAACATGCCAGAGAATGGCTGGAAAGAACCGTCGCAGCTATAGTTTTATTTAGTGCTGTGAACACTGCTGTCCATAGTGTCAAAAACGCACCAAAAAATAACCCTTGGAAAGGTTAATAGTGGCCTTTCCAGTGTCATATTCTACACTTTATGTGTTGTGCTAATTATTATCATTATGGCTGTAAGGATGTCTAGTTATCTTTCTTAATCGCATACTATAAAAAGTGCTTCTGAACACATATCTATTATTTAATCAAAATTTCACAGTTATTGGCATTTATGCTCTGGAAGGGCTGTGTTTATTTTCTGTTTGCAAAGGGGAACAGTGCCTCCCAGAAGAAAGGGAGACCTCCATCCATGCCCACTTTAATCACTGTCATATCATGTGACAATCTGTACTATTAATATCAGAGACTGCTAATACATGTTATTATGTCCTGTTGCCTTGTACTTTTTGCACCCTGGGAAAGCACTTCCATTAACGGACTAAAAACAGTAGTGTGAGAACCAAACTGTCTTCCCAAGGCAGAGCCAAGTACAAGAGCTCTCTTGCCTGGAACAGCTTGAGATGGTTTCAGGAATGCCTGTATCTAACAGGGTCAGCCATACACCTCAGATGACATCTGTTTTCCCACCACTGCATTTTTTTTTTCTCTGGCCCTCTGCAATAGCCTGCTGAACAAATTCTCCAGTTCCTGTGTCAGGGCCCAACACCAAGTCTGTTCAGAGGACTTAGGTACTACTGGTATTTCAGTACTGCTCTGTTAGATCACTCCCGTTGATTGTGTCTGGCAAGACTATCCACACTGTCAGTTTGGCATTGGCAAAAAGATCTAGGAGGCCACCATTCTTCTACATCATTCACATTACCCCATATGTTATCTCAGATTTCAGAAGAACATCGTTCCCACTTATGCCTGCTGTATCACAGCACTGAAGGGGCACAGATTCACATGATGTTCCCGCTACAAGAGCTTCCTGGTTTTCAGCATGGGTCATCATTCACACTCCTTACTCTCACTTGTCACTCTCCATGATCTTGGCACTTATTTCAGCCATGGTACATGTGTGTCCATGAGCTTCTGTAGTATCTCCAATACTTGAGATAAGTGGATAGCCTCCTTCCGCTCAGTGACACTGGCAGCCATGGGCCAGACAAACTACATGTAACATTTCCAGTAGTGCTTGCCTCCTGCTGATATCCTGTATCCAGCATTGTCTCAGTAACCACAGTGCCCACAAGGAGTTAGTTACGTTCTCAGCTCCCTAACAGTGTCTTTTGAATGCTCTTAGTTGATGTAAGGTCTTTTCATGATACCTAGAAGATCAGCTTGACACCACTGTAGAAAATTTCATGATAGTCATTATACGGTGCTGAGAAGCAGAGAATCCTTCTGGCTAAGTGCCTTCAGCCTGTCTGGACATAGTTCCTGTAATGGAAACAGTGCAGGTGATAAAACTATGCATGAACCTTAACTCAAGAATCAATGTGTCCTTGAGCTACACGTCCATAGACCTAGGATCACAGTCCATGAGGTGAGACCTCATTATTTGAGGTGCTGTACAAACATCAAAGAAAGATTGCTTCAGTCTGAACAAGTAGGAAATACAGAGTGCTGGAAGGGATGCAGTAATATCAATAGACTGTTCTTTTGTGTCTTAGAGCTCCTATGAATATCCCCTAAAATACATGGCACAATATAGCCTTCTTCCAAGAAACCGCCCCATCCCACAACCCACTACTTTGTTTCTGCTTTTCTGTAGTCAAATGCAAACAACAAGAGAGAGAGGTTGCTGTCAAGGAGTGAAACTTAAATTCTAGTCCCTGCTTCCTCACAGAAACGCTGCCATCAACAGCATGTCCTCACACTAGACACAGGTCTGACACATATCAAAAAGACCTTGATTCCTAAGCCTATCCATGCAAAAATACATTTAGGGGTCCTTCTAGTATATTTCCTTTGGCTAGTTGCCTAGAGACACCTGATAGGATGGTCTCACCTGGCCTCCAAGGAAATTTAGAGACAAAGGCCAGGCTGCTAAGTGCATGGATCCTTGGGACCCAGGTCCAGAGACCTGCTTTGTTAGGGGTCTTATGAGGTGGTATAAATCATATGCCTTTGCAGTGGGCTCAATGTGTCTAGCTGAAGGACCCCTTTCACACTGGCCTTTGTATATGGCTGTTGCCACACTAGCCATTTCCTGGATATGAAAGGCTTGAAGATCTCGCTGAAATGCTGTGCATAGATAGCCTAGGGGGTTGCTGAACCAGGACATGAGACACATTGATGTCGCCATTCTTTGTAGCCACTTTACTGCCAGAGACTGGTACAGACTTGAGGCAGAATCTGCAGAGGAACACATTTTCCTTCTCTGTATTACATTTCCATGATAAACTATAGCCATTTTTAACAAGAAAAAAATGATAGGATTGTTTTATTCTTTAGCTTTTAGTCTGAACAATTTAATCTAAGTCTTCAATTATTAAAGTGAACTTGCACATTTGTGCCTATGGTAGAATATGCTGACTTAGTCACAATACATATTTGTCTGGTAGGAATAGCATGAAATTCCTGAATTCCTGATTCAATTGTGTACAGTTTATAGTATTTACAGACCCTCGATAGTCAAGAATTACTTCTGACTGGGGAAGATTTTTTTCTTATATGAGGACTCATAGAAATGCATATGCTTGAGAGCCAATTTAGTGTGTTAAAAACACCCAACACACCAAAAACAGTAGCAAAGAAATATACTTTCTAATGCAAAACCCAATAGCAGTGTATGTGACACATCAATGCTATTATCAATTCCATTTTGCTTAATATATCTCACGATGTGATTATTCTCAATTTGAAAATAGCCATCCAGTACATTTTTCTATAATGAAAATGCACTTGCACCTTGTAGATATGCTAATAAATTTAACACAGAGGTGCAGCCATTGATTATTCAACAACAGGATGAGCATATCTGCTGTAAAATATATTTTTAAAGGTAATCGCTAATAGCCATTTCATAGCAGCCACGCTTTGCACTAATATGCTTGTCTAATGTCCCATTTAGATTCTTATATCCCAAATTAGTGATAAATCATGGGTGGAAATTTGTATTTTATATTCCTAAAACATCAAAATAAAGTGTGACTTCAGCTGTGTAGGACTAGAAATGACTAGTGCCAGTTACAGGTAACACTTGTGCAGCCATCTCAGTAGAGGGTCTGTCTTTTGCCATAAACCTTTAACAGAAGCATCCAGTTTTTATGGGAGCTGGTAAACAGATGTAAGCACTGATTAACTGAAGAAAAGACAAAAGCATTCTTAACACTACTTCTAAATTAATGGGCTAGAGTCATCTCTGAGCAAGGCTGGAATAGTGTTGAAACCTTCTCGAAGACACAAAGACACTGATGCTCTTAGGAAGACTTGCCTCTGCTGTAAGCTGAGAATGGGGGACGGGAGTCTGACATTTGGACCTAAAACAGGTTTTCTTAACACAGGGCACTTCATCCTCTAATAAGGAAGATGAAGCTGCATCAGGAAACTTTATGGAAAACACTTCATTGATATATTTTGAGTACTAGATATTTCATTATAACCAGTGCAGTTGTGGAGCCTAGGATTTTTAACGTGTTGTTGTTGCTGTCCCTTCCCTGCCATGTGGAAAGTTTTAGAGGTAGGCTAGGTGAGAGATTCCTACTTACCCAGATGCACTGTAGCCAGATATTTGAAATAGGGATAGGGATAGAAAGAATGATGCAGGAACACAAAAAAAAAAAAAAAAAAAAAAAAAAAAAGAAGAAGAAAGGAAGAATGGAAGTAGGTTCTGCATGATATGCCCTAGTAAACTATGACAGGGTTCATATTTCATCCAGAAATTGTGTTTGAACTTGAATTTTCCTTCACATGTCTATAGCATTTAAATATAATTGCATTCATGTTTGTAAAATAACTAAAGAATGAAAATACGGAAGTTTCCTGCCACACTTAACTTCCTTCAGGGTTTTCCAGAGTAATTTCCTGGACAAAAGGAAATTTTTTCAAAGCCAGTCTGTTATCAACAGATACTCAGTTTTAAGGCAAAATAAGCAAGGAGGAACTGTGTATCAGAAGGGTCTGAACACTGCAACACGAGCACCCCATTCAGCCCCCTCTGGCTCTTGACATTTCACCATGAATGCATTTGGAAAGGAAGGCTACAGGAGGGATCAAACTGGAGTATGTCTGAAAAGAAATCATTCATTTTTGGGACAAAATTTGGGTTTGCTAATTTTTAATTTAGATGGAAAGTACTTCTAAAAGCTGTGTTGCCCATGTGAATATTCTATTTGGTGACTGAAGATGGATTTGCTGGAGTGAAGGCATATTATAAATGCCAGTTGAATATTCTCAATACTTAGAAGGCCAGCTTATACTGTGGTAAAGGCAGTGGTATAAACACTCTGATTAATGGAGAGTATAATGCATTAATAATCAGAATCAGCAAAGCAACACCAGTATGAACAAACAGGGACTCAGAATAATCAGGTTCCTACAAACACCACCATTTCCAGAGAAGCCAGAGATGGTTCCCCAGCCAGCCACAAGCACTTCTAGTTTGTCTAAAACGTGAAAGGACATCACATGTAAACAGTTTCAAATGGGCACATTGCCCTTCTTTCTGACTAGAAAAAAGGAGGAATAAGAAAGCTGGAGAAAACTTTTTTCCCTCTCTGTTTCAATGATTAAGGAGGAAAACAGAAAAGCCACTTGATAAATCCATGCACTAGTTTCCTCTACTGTTCCTCCAGCCAACAGAACACAACAGAAAACACTCAGCCCTCTGATTGCTTTGTACACTTCTCTCAAGCCTGCCTCTTTCCTGCTCTTCTCCCAGTATTTCAAGCTATGCTTCCCAACTGTCAACATTTAAAATTCTTAATGATTCAACCTGAGGTTACTATGGCAACTAATGTCATTGCCTAGGTGGTGGTGATCATACGATGTGCATTGTCATTGAAATTTAAAATTATTTTCTATAGGCCTATGAAGGCCATGCAGATAGTTGCACTCCACCCCATGCAATCCCCTGGAAAAAAGCACTGTAACCCTAAAAGGCATTATAGAGGAAGTCATTACAGTCTTTTGGAACATGGATTTGTATCATTAATATGTTGAATTAAAGTTTTGTCTCTGCAAAGGGTGATATTTCAGATATTTATTTAATGTGGTCAGTATACTTCTGAGCAGCTTTAAGTTTTTTTCTGTCTGATGTAACCATATACTCCAGCTACTTTCAGTACACCTCAGTCTCATTTACTTTCAAAAGCAAATGATCCTCTATTCACATAGAAATACAGTTTTCTTCTCTACATTAATGACTAGGAAAGCCACCAAACTCTAATGATTTCATTCACATCTTCCCCAGGCAAACACCCTAATAAACTACTGGCACCTTTTGGAGAGACAGTTGAAAGTCAGCATTTTTGATGATGATTTCTAGCTTTCAACTCAGTTACCAGAGTATGCAGATACTCTTGCAATGGCCACAGCATTTAAAGCTGGATACATAGGGATTAAATTATGTTACTTAGATTTCAATCCAATACATAATGTAATAAATCAATACATTTCAATAGCAGAGATCCTAGAAGTAGCTTTGACCCACAGAGAGAGTAAGTAAAACAGAAGTGAAAAGCACAGTGGGATTTTTCTTCTTTCTAAGGGGGTTTCTCTCTGGCTTATATCTCAGCAGTAACAAAGATTCTGCAACCGCTGTTTGATAAAGGAAAGCGTATCTGAACCAGCCAACTTTTTGAGCCCTGGGTTGGCTCTGCTATCTGAACAGAAACAAACCTAGTTGCAAATTAGGATACAGCACTGGAAGGGACCCTGCAGGTCATCAGCAGG
This sequence comes from Todiramphus chloris collaris, assembly GCA_025345505.1. Lineage (NCBI taxonomy): Eukaryota > Metazoa > Chordata > Aves > Coraciiformes > Alcedinidae > Todiramphus > Todiramphus chloris. The sequence continues at coordinate 15,591,575 of JANVCC010000043.1, read as the reverse complement.
CCCCCAGTTCCGTGCAGTGAAGCTGTATAATCCCCTTCTTGTACGTATCAAGCTTCATTAGAAAACTAATTGCCTGGAGGTTTTGCCCATGATTCTTATACTGGAAAGTTATTCTAGAGCTGGTAGCTTGAAGTCACTCTAAGCAATTTCTTTCATATTCTCTCTATATATATTTGGGGTTTTTTATCATTATCAGTTATAAATCTAGCCATTTCTTGAAGTAGCAAGGAGGATGGCTTTATATAAAAAGATAGAATGGATATTTCTCTTATGCCTAATGCTGTTGATATTTTCAGCGTTTTTCTCTGTCAGTGGCTGGTTTATATGGAAGCTACAAACATGAGGATGGTTATAGAAAATCAGCCATGGCTAGAAAGCAATAGATACAAAGGTTGTTGAAAGAAACAGGTGCAAGGATTTTGTGTCACCTTTAGATACGTTTGATTTTTCAGTAGCTGGAAAGTAGTTCCAATATAATTTACATATTATTATAGAATGTCTTGCAAAAAATTTCTTGTTGCTGGAAATAACACAAACTCTTATTCTAGGGAATCTATATTCTCATTGTTCTCCCCAATATCTGAGTGATTTGCAAACAGCATGCAATACAATAAAGGCTCTTACAGGCTCCATCAGGTCTCTGGCTTCATGTCTGTGAAAAGATGAAAGTTTCAATGCTAGGAAGAGGCTTTTCGGCCAAGTACAATTTTCAAGCCTTTCTGAAAGGTAAGGAGGTAATGGATTTGTCTGTTCTTTATTTTGTTCCCTAGCCAGATACTCATATTTATGAGCATCCTCTCTTCTGCTGTCATAGATTTTGCCTTGTTAGAATTATAGACACTCAATGCACAGACTAAAATTTGGTCTTTAAAGTATCTTGGCAGTTTGACCCACTATTGGGTCATTTATGTGAAATGATTTTTGTTTGTTTGTTTCCTCTTATCTGGACCTTGAAATAATAAATTGTTATGACATTTAGAGTTCTTTTTACAGGCTACCTTGGCCATCTTAAGACAGTAGCTACCAGAAATCATATGAGTATTTAGTAAAATCATATGAGTATTTAGTGACCAGAAAGTGCCGTGTGAGCTGATAATTAAGCATGCACCCTATGCCTAAGAAGCTGTTGAAGTTCAGCCATTGCTGCCTTCATAATGTTTTACCTCTCCTTCATTTACTGAAGGATGATGAAGAAAAATATGCTCTGAAAGAGTCAGTGTATGAGGATTTTTTTTCTTTCCCTTTCAGCCTTTTCAGTCCCAAAGCCCAAGATGATGTGTCAAACATTCCCTGAGGTAGAGAATCAGCTCAAATAGAAAGAGAATGTATATCCATTCATTTTGAGTGTGAGCTCTCCAGTTCTTTCATATTAGGCATCCATAATGCCTGCAGACAATAAACACAATTGCAAGAGTCTATGTAGTATCAAAGCGAGACGCAAAGTTATTTACAGCATGTCAAGGTCTTTCTGTGACAGTGTAAGAACACTTCGATAATAATAATATAGCACTTAGAAGTAATGATGTACTTATAAGTATAGATGAAGCACCTTTAATTTATTTGATAAAGTGAAAACTGAAGAGGGCAGCTTCACAGAAGCGTACACCTCTGGTCCTCACCTGCACTGAGTGTTTACTCTAAGAGTATGTGAACCCCTGCTGAAGCTTTTTCATTAACAAAAGAACTTTATAAATGCAGAAAATACTGAGATATAAAAGATTTTTTTTTTTTTTCCAAATAGGGAAAACCTGTTCACAGGCAGACAGAGTATGCATGTTATCTGCAGGCAAACTTTCTAGCATCCAGAGGTCAGCTCTCACCATTCAGCACAAAGGGTGAGTCTTGTCTCAGAGAAATGTCTCATGAGTTTCTTCCCTTTAAGAGACAATCAGGATGCAAAGCTTTTAGGCTAGCATTATTATGGGTCTCCCTGAATATTTAGACTAAAAGTCATCATGGTGTAGGGGGAAAATGTTACCCAGACCAGGTGAGGCTACCTTGCTTTCTGAGAAATCCTTTGAATATAGGACTTGAATTTGTCACAATTATTCTACCATGCCCAGGAGTGTAGACTACAAAGTTGTACTGCTTCCACCTCCAGGCTCCAACTTTTCCAAACGGTTTGGATCCCAAGTATGGATCCTTCTCTCTTTCAAGACTCTTTACACAGCTGTTCTTCTCTAAATTCCAAGATTTGCCCATGGCAGGGTGGTTGGAACCAGATGATCCTTAAAGTCCCTTCCAACCCTGACAATTCTATGATTCTATGATTCTGTGATCTTCTCAAGTCAGAGCAGCTCAGATTTTAATGGAAAATCAGTTTACAAGAATCAATAAACGGATTGTTTTCTTTTCTATGACATCATACAATGGGGGAAAAAGCCTCTTCAACTATTCTGTCAAATTCAACATCAAACTCAAATGCCTCATTACACTTCTGTCATGTCAAATACACAAGAGGGGACCTGGTGAAAGGCTCCTGTTAATAGAAACAGATCACATGTATTTTCAGAGCCAATGAAGATATCTCCAAGAATGATGATATTAAAAGTGGGCTGAGAGTCACTGGTGACTTGAAAGCCCTGCTGAGATCTGTAGGGAATGGTAATTGACAATTTTTTGAGCTCTCATTCATATGCTAAACCAGTTCACTTAGTTCTGGAGGCCCCTGTTTATAAAGTCTGGGCTGTCTGTCCAGGAATTGGCCCTTGCAGCAGAAAAACTGGAAAACAAATGCAATTGTTTGGCCACCCAACATAGAGGGGAATAATGAAGGTGAGGATGGAAGCCAGGGAATGGCTGGAAGAATCCAAGGATGTGTGAAATTCTGAAGTACATGTATGTAATAATAATCCATTTTATATGGGGAAGCAGAAGAGGAAAGGGCATGAATGTTACAGAATACTGTGTCAGCTGTAAATATGTTGGTTTACATTCAGAGAACAAAGTCAATAGCCTGTGCCTCTGACAGCCCAATTTAGTGCTGTAGATATCAAATGCTCCCTCATAGCAGTCACCTCAGTGAAGCAAAATCAAGACTGAAAAATGCTTGCAAAAAAAGGGAAGCTTAACAGTAATTAATATGAAGAGAAATGGCCTGCTTTGTATCATTACTCAAAAGAACTAAAGGGTACATTTAATCAAGACATACTCAGAATGAACAGTTAGTTCAGTTCCAACTTGTGTATTATACAGTGTTGCTTCGAAGGGAGACCATTTAAAGATGCAAGATCTTCTTTCTAGGGTGATTATTCCAAACCAATCTAATCTGCTGTGCATGAGTCAACCTTATGAAACAGGCAAACTGCAGATAAATCTGTAAATCACGATTTTTTTTTCATGCACCTAACTTATTCAGACCAAATCAAAGTATGCAATCTGCTGATAACTGTATTCCACTGGCTGCACTTCCTTAGAAGCCTAGTAATTTCCACAATGTTTCTCTTTTCCTTTTTTTATTTTTTTTTTTTTTTTTTAAAGAAACATCTAATCCTGGTAGCTGCAATAAAAACCTTACAAATGTAACTCAGTACAAACCTATCTCTCTAAGCTTTGGCCCAAGCCAAAGCCAAAAGCTGAGTCTAAGTACAGCCAAAAATAGTCTTAAGTTTGATGAAAGGTTCATTTCTCCCTTATCTGAATGACTTTCGTATTTAATCCAAATTTGTTTCCTTTAAACTCATGCTGATAAAGTCATACTGATGTTTTCATTTTCCTTCCCCTTTCCCACACATCCCATGTCCTCCCTTACACATCCTCTGTGAACAAGGAGTTCTGAACACAGTTACATACTGTGTATACTTCTATAGACAATTTCTTAAGGTAGCTAGGAAGTTTTAAGACAAGAGGGTGAGTCAGGAAAATTCTTTTCTGGGTGGTTACTGCAAAATGCAATGTTGCAAGATTTCAGTCCACACCCATCTGTGTGCAATCACGCAGCAGGGCTTGGCCAGCCTATTGGTTGTGGAGTTGAGGCAGGGAAGCAGGCTGCCCATGAAGGCATGTAGAGGACAGGTCTCAATCTGGCAGCACTCAGTATAGCTGCAAAACCTAGTTATCTGCATGGCTTCAGCTATGCCCATCCTTCCTATCCACCACAGGTATGTCTGCATAGGAGCAAAGGCTGATGGATAACTTAGGGCTACTTCTACGCTGCCTGCTTCTTCCTTCTTCCCTCTTTCCCTCCACCCAAAACATGCACATGTGGGAGAGTGGGTGACCACCACCCCGCCAGCATTATAGGTCTCAGCCATATCAACCCATGCTTATTTTGACCAAGTCCCACTCAGGACAGCTTCATTTCCATCTTTTCTCCCAAACCAGCTTAGGTTTGTTGTGTATGGATGTCTGGCTTCAGACAACAGGACAAACTCCCTTCCTTATCCGTTCTTGTGCCTCCTCCTAAGGTCAGAACAACATAGCACTCCGACGGAGGAAGAAAAGAAAGAGGCAGAGAGGAGTGAGGCAGGATTTGAAAGGGACAAAGCCAGGAAGCTAAAGGAGGCAGGATAAGCAGACTAGCCCAAAAAGGCCTAGTCTCCTGGTGCTTTTCTTCAACATGTTTTCAGACTGTCAGATGATTTTTCTGATACCATTGCCTTTTGCTAATACTCTGCCCACTCTTGACTACCCCAGCATCCCAGATGCCCTGACTTTTTTCTGCTGTTATCTCGTATGGAGAAGAGGTATACCTTGCCCCACATTTACTGCTAAAGTTTAAGGCAACTGAAGAATTTATTTCTTGGTGAAAAATTTCACACATTGAGCCATGATAAAATTATGAGTTCTAACCTGTTTTCTCTAGGACAAATGTGTCTGTTTATTATACAAAACAGAAGTCCTGATTATTCCACAGTTCTCTCTCCAATCCCTCTTTCACATTCCACTTCTATATTTATATCCTTCTTTTCCCAACCCAATGTGCCCAAGATCTTGGTAGAGATGTTTAATACCCTTGAAGTAACAAAGTTGTTCATCACATTTTCTTTCAAATTCTTTGATTGAGTCAACTAGGTCAGTACAAGTCATATGGACCATCGCCCACATGTACATGAACATGCTGAGTCAGTGGCAGAAGGTTGCACCTCACAACACGACTCCATTGTTATTTTAATTTTCTCCTTCCACAAGTGCTCCCCCACCATTTCCCTCCCACTGCAAGAAGCTTTGCTACAAAATGAGCACAACTAACAGTGCTCAGGGATGCTAAACAAAGGAAAAGAAAAGCTGGGGGAAATTGCTACAACCTCTCATGTCTGTGGCAACTTTATTATGCCACTTGACACAGCGTGAAGGAAAAGTAGAGATTTCACAAAAGGCAACATTTAAAAATAACTTATTTTTTGTCAATTAAATATAAGTGTTTTAAAAACCTCAGCATTGACAAGGTTTGTTTGCTTTTCTTTTCTTCCCCCTCTCCTCCTTAAAGGGAACTCTGAACAACACACTTTTGTCTAAGTCATATGTATTTCATGTGCTCCAGTACAGAAACATAAGATATAGCAAATGACTTGGTCCAACCATGTCCAAAATATTCTGATGACTCTGAAAAGCAGACAGCTGCAGCAGTACAAACCACTTCTGAGTGTGGAATCTGAGGGACTAGAGTGGGACTGGATATAATCCCAGAAGTTTCTTCTGTCCAAGTAACTCTAATGCAAATGACACCCTGCACCAAATACTCTCCTTGGTGTGACTTTCAGTGCCTTTGTCCCTGCTCCTTCCAAGCTGCATAGAGCTACTCAGCCAAACATCTCATAAGCCAAATCTGTTAATCATCCAAGCCTCTTCAAAACCAATGCACTGAACAAGCAAAATAGTATTAAACCTGCAACTATAGAGACTCTGAACTTCTGGGATTGCCCAATCCCGAAACAGCATAATTTTTTTCCACTCACTCCAAAGAATTCTCACCCAGATCACAGGACGAGATTCTTCCCTGCTTCACATCACACAAGGGTCACAAATGTGTATTTATATTTTAGTTCTGTCTTGTCAGAAGCTGCTACTACTACTTTTATCCTTCAGAATGTCAGTGCACAAAGCCACAGTGTGCATAGATAGCTGAGCAGGTAATTTGGAAACTTAAAAGATGCCTTTGAACTCATGATCCAAAACGGTCCAGAAAGCCCAACATACAGATATAGAAGAAGTGAAAAGAGGAGCAGGTTCCAGGTCAGTCTAGGATCCTGAAGGGTCCCTTTCTAGATAAAGAGACCCAGGACCTCTGGGTCGCAAATGAGCTTGATTCACAAGTAGCATTTCCACTTCTTTGCTAAAGATAGTTGGAAAGTCCTGCTCCAAACACTTTGGGAGAGGTTATGATAACAAAATGGCTTTCCCAGCTCCCAGAAGTTCAAGACATCCCCTTGGTGGGACTCTAGGAACATCAGAAAACACAAAACAAGCAGGCAGTTACTAGGAATCCAGTTCATGCATGACTGTGATACCCTAGATTTGCAAAGCCAAGTTACAGCCTTTGTTTACTGTGAGCTAAATGGCTGGTGGAGATTGATGTTGGGTAGGAAGGGATTGTCACTGATTGCAGAACCTAAAGAATGAACTTTCTGACCTTCATATTTTAAAAATTTGAATTCAGCATTAACAGGGAATTTCCATTCATGCCAATGTTTTTCTTTTAGAAACAGAGTAGGCTTCTTGAGTTTAATTGTGATATATGCATGAGCTTAACTTTGCTTTTACAAAGCTTTTTTTTTTTTTTTTTTCTTCTGAGGATATAAGATCATTATCACTCCCATTATAAACTGTGTAAATTATCTGATATGTCTATGGGGTGTATGTCACTCAGTATATTAAAAAAATAAAATCTTTATGGCATGCTGGAGGCTTGAATAAAAATAGATTTGTCATCTCTTTTTGCAATAGAACACTTTTATAATTTTTCTTTCTTTTAATGAAATATATTATTCCCTTTAAATAAGAGACCTACTTAGAGTTGTTAGTTTATACAAAGCTTTTCTATAGTGATGACCTCTTCTGACCCTCTGTGAAAGTTAAGCATTCACCAACAACCAATGGAGATGATATCTGAAAGTAAACATCTGCATATAAAGATTTTTAACCCTGGGTATACGTTTGGATAAAAAAGGACATTTTCAAGGGACACTTCATAACAGCCGACGAGGAATCCACTACAGATTAAAATGATGGATTTGTGTTGTTATAAAGCTCCATTCATTGTTTACAATAAATGCGTTATTCATCACAAATGACAGTGAGGTCATGGGCTTTATTTGAGAAGGTGGGAAATCTAGCATCAGAAAGACTTCAGCTGTTATTCCCAGCTCCACTGCTGGACTTGAGGGTGAATTGGGGCAAGTCATATTGCCCTGTGGTGCCTCCGTTTCATCATCGATAAAGCCAAGAGATGGATACTGATGCTTTGTAAAGCATTCAGAGATCTGATGAAATGTGCTGTCTAGGAACCAGGTATTATTATTGCTGATTTTGATAGAATTAAAACTTGTGTATAGAAGTGGTGCCTGTATTTAGTTGTAGGATTACTGGGTCACTGGGGAAAAGGTTTAGTCTGTCATACTAAACTGCTTGATTACCTGGAAAAAAAATAATGGTTACCACTAGAAACATGCAGGTGCTAAGGCCTCCATATTTACATCAAAGGTTTCTTGGGAACAAAAAAGTGCCCATGACACATCATTAAGTTCAGTGGTTCTGAGAGGTGTTGTACTTTTTTAGTGCATGTCTGATCAGCATACTTATGGTCAGCCCATGGAAATTCCTCAAAATCAGTGTGTCCAAGGAACCCTGAACAAAAGATAAAAATTCTCCCACATCTCTGAAAACTGACATATTCACAAAGATGAAGAATTTGAGTGTTTTGGAATTCATTCTTTCCCTGCTTTTCATAGGAATGGAGTTACTGCATCAGTGAAGAAGGGATAAACTATTTAGATTTCTGCAGGGCCCCCACAACATTCTTTGCCTCTAAATTGGAGAGATACAGATTTGATGGATGAACAACTAGATGGATAAGGAATTGGCTGGATGTCCCTCAACAATTCATACTGGGACAAATACTACTTAATATCTTCATAAATGACTTAGACAGTGGGATTGAGTGTACCCTCAGCACATTTGTGGATGACACCAAGCTGAGTGGTGCAGTAAATTTGCTTGAGGGAAGGGATGCCATCCAAAGGAACCTTGACAGGCTTAAGAAGAGAGCCCATGTGAATGAATCTCATGAAGTTCAACAAAGCCAAGTGCAAGGTCCTGCATCTGAGTCAGGGCGGTCCCCAATATCAGTACAGACAGGGACATGAATGCATTGAGAACAGTACTGCAGAAAAGGACATGGGGATACATACATGAGCAGGCTATGCTTGCAGCCCAGAATATCAACTGTATCCTGGGCTGTATCAAAAGAAGCACGGCCAGGTGAAGGAAGGTGATTCTCTTCCTCTACTACACTCATGGAAGACCCCACTACACTCATGGAGTACTGTAGCCAGTTCTGGTGTCCTCCGTACAAGAAAGACATGGACCTGTTAGTGAGGGTTCAGAGAAGGGCCACAAAAATCACCAGAGTGCTGGAACACCTTTGCTATGAAGAAAGGCTGGAAGAGTTGTAATTGTTCAACCTGGTGAAGAGAAGGCTCCAAGGAGAATTTATTGCAGCCTTTCAATACTTAAAGAGAACTTAAAAGAGAAATGGACAAAGATTTTTTAGCAGTGCCCACAGGGGACAAGTGGCAACAGTTTTAAACCAAAAGAAGGTAGATTTAGGCTGGCTATACGGAAGAACTTTTTTATGATGAGGATGGTGAGACACAGGAACAGGTTGCCCAAAGAAGCTGAGGATGCCCCATCATTGGAATAGTTCAAGGTCAGTTTGGATGGGGCTTTAAGTGACATGATCTAGTGAAAGATGTCCCTGACCATAGCAGATGGTTGAACTAGAAGATCTTTAAAGGTCCCTTCAACCCAACCCATTCTATGACTCTATAGCACAGCTCCTTCTGAGAGCAGAGTCCGCATGCTTGTCACAGTGCAACTGTGATTCAGAAAACCCCCTCCTGCACTAGCACAACCAGTTTCTGAGTGTTTGATTCCAGCTGCTTGCTTGTGCTGAAACCAAAGTTTTACATTAACTTATTCTCTTGCTGAAAGTGCCAGATTGTTTAATTTCAATGCAAACAGGAGACACATTCAAAACAAAACGTAAACAATTGTCAGCCAATGTCATTGCTATTTAACAAAGGCATGTATTCATCTGGAAAAGACAGTATTTCAAACTGTACTATGTAGTGGTTAGAATTAATTAATTTTACAGTAAGCTAAATGCAATAAACCATAAAATAATTTTTGTTAATATTTTAACAATTTTATTGTGTCATGACAGAGCACAGCATAACAAAGCTTTGAACTGTATAAATCATGCATTTCTACTTCTGGCATTTCCTAAAGTAATACAAAAATAATACAAAAAAAAAAAATTACAATAGTTTAAGCAGGTACATTCCAGAACTTATGGAAACATACTCAAAATACTTCTTTACAGAATAAGAACAAATTAAAAACACTGAAAATGGAACATGAAGACTTCAAATAGCTCTGCAACTCATTGCGCACTTCTCCTACACATGGTGAGGATGGAAAAAATAAAGCCTGAATTCTGCTCCCCGACATGCAAGGCAGCACAGACGAGGTTGCCAAAAAGCCATCGCATTTTGCTGTTAGCATATGTCAGCAGCAAATGGCTGCATCCTTCCTTCTCCCGAGGATCCACAACAAGAAAGGTGGCACATGAGCATCCAACAGACACATCTGCAATGTGCCTCGTGGGTGGCTGGACCTTAAAGACATATGAGCAGTGAAAATGGATGAGAAAGAAGAATTTGGCTCCTAACTGGAATGTACCTTATCAAGATTTATGATTACTGGGATGTGTCTCAGGTAAATGATTTAATCTAATGACAGTGAATGGTAATGACTGCTGCTTATTAGTGTAAATTTGGCTTAATGGGGAGGCATTCAGCAGGTGCCAAGTAACTGCATGGTCAGTTGACTCTGTCAGGTCAAATTAGACTCAAATTATAGGTTCCATAAAAAAAATAAATGTTTTCAGGTGTGAAGGCCAGCAGAAATATTTTCTTGTCCTTTTTTAACTCAAAAGCAAATAAATATATCAACAATCAGCTCAAAACTGCCTTGACAATCGGAACGCTGGCTCTGCTAAGACTAAGGTAACTTTGGTTTACAGTTGAGCAGGTCAGCAGGGTGGTCTGAACATTCTTACCACACAGCACCATGGCACAAGCTCATTTCTATGCCTACAGTTAATGTGATATCACAACTTTCTCTGCTGTTCTAGCTACCACAAATATCCAGATGGGGCTGAAAATCAGGCATCAGGCAAACAAATTAGACTGTCTGGTCTCTGTTGTTTTGTATCAGTCGCAAACTATGAAGACAGAGCAGCCCAGAAATGATGTACCGTCTGAGCTCATGTAACGGTCTTTATGAGCAGGTAGCCAAGTATGGCACATGTGAGCATTGCCCCATCTCAGTCCTTTGGCCTCTTTTCCAGTTGTGCTTTACTTCAGTGCATGCACAAGAGCAGAACTAGGAATGGCTCTTCTGGTTAGGAGAACAGGTTTGATTCAGTCTCAGATGCTGTAATTCTGGGCCCATCCAAATATTGCTTGGACATCAGAAAGTCAGTAACTATGCTCAGGTGGTTGCATTTATTGTCAGGCACTTTCAAATCAATGAGGAGGCTGTTTAAGAGCTCAGGTAAGTAGATGGCTCAACTTTCCTTATAAGGTTTTTGTTGGATTTTTTTGGTAGCTGAAGAGCACTCAATATTCTGCAAGTGCTATCCCTTCATAGTGGATACAGTGTTTGGAAGACAAAGAATTTTTCCCCTAACCAGTTCAAACATGCAAAGGGAGCCTCTTCATGCTCATCTGAAATTGTTGATTCTTCCCAAATGATTCTCAGGCAGGTGTGGTGCAGTCTCAAAGCTGGCAGCAGCTCCACCGTCACTGATGGTATTTCAGCAGCAAGGCAGGTACTGACAGAGCACAAGAGGGTCTCTGGCTTTAGTAATTCAGCAATTAGAGTTGAAGTAGATTAGAGCTGAGATAGTCTCTTGTCAAGACTATGAATGTTATCCTTGACCAGTATTGCAGAGATTTAAGCTATTTCTGCTCATAGTTAATAATTAAAAAAAAGTGAAGCTAATACTGTGTGAAGGGGAGAATTTAAAAGGAAGGAAAGATGAAAGGATGAAACAAGAAAGGACAACACAAAAAGGACAAACATTTTTTAATTTATTTGTGCAAGGAAATACGCCTTTCCAGCCACAGAATAGTTTTAACACTCATTTGTTGAAGTATACTTCATCAAGAAGTAGAGGAACTTCAGTTTAATCTCTTTCAGTTTAAATCAAAACACTTATTAGTAAAGGTACCAACATAAATGGCTATTTTATAGTCGCTTTAAAATTCGTGGATCAGAATTTACACTTACCTACCCCACATAGATGGAGTCCACCTGCTGGGATAAATTCTTTGTGAAAAGATACTTGAAGGATAATAAATCCTCTTTCTTCTTCAGTGATGCATTAGGTATAAGATGACTATAATTTCTCTTTGTAAGGATTCTTGCTCAAAGAATTCCTACTTCCATAAAGGTATAAACAAAAGCATAAGAAAAATTAGACCAGGGCATGAAAACATATATATAATCATAACAACATCGTATATTTTTCTATTATTCTGATTGTTCTTGGGAGAGAGAGTGGGGGAGCAAAAGAAACACAAACACAACTGCTAGCTTCCAAAACTTATAGGAAATTAATAACAGCATCTGTGGGTTTTTTATAATAGTGAAATTTTCCCTGCTGTTCTGAAAATAAGAAGAGCATAAAGGTACAGAACATCGGTGTAAATCATCATAGCACGATTAAAAGGATGAATTTGTCCCAGTAAGTTTAATAGGAAAAAATATATATTTACATTGATCTAGTGCTGGACAATATTTGGAATCTATGTGCAACACACATTTTTATGTTTTGCTTTTACTATAATTTCTTCAGCATCTATCATTGGGATATTTGCAGGGCTCAGAAGTCTTTCTTGTCTGAGCAGACATCCTGAATGACTGGGGTAATGCTTTGCAGTCTTTGGTGCCCAGACACTGAGGGTAATCAAGTGGGAGCTAAGCACCCCACAGGGTTTTGAAGGCAGCGTTTGTTAATGCTTGTCTGCAAACACAGTGGCATGAAGGGACAGTGCCAAGGGTGTTGTCTTGGGGGCTGGAAGCTAAAATAGGGTTTCAGAGACCTTGTCATGCTCTGGGACTTCTCTAGTTACTCAAAGCTCCAAATCACTACTCACAAAAGATAACTTAGTGACTTATTTGATTACAGAAGTTAAAATTCAAGCACACGATCAGACAACCACAGTGGCTGGAGCCCTGCTAGGCAGAAGCAACACAGCAGTAGTGCTAAGCATACCTGGCTAGGGTCTCTGCCTCCCAGGAGCAGGACTGCAGAAGATCTCTGGGCCGAGGAGCATCTGAAGAAATCCAGAACTTTGACTGATGCAGGGTCTTCTGCAATGAGGACACCTGACAGCTCCACCCTTCTGCCTCTCCCTCCCTTCCCTACACAAATCTGAGAGAAATGGGAGCAAAACTGGCGATGGTTAAAAGCAAGAAAGGAGTGAAGACTTCACCAGGGCATGGAGGATGAGTATGGAAAAGATAGAGAGGAAAGGGCTGGGCAAGCAGAGAATTTAATGGGCACTGAGATTTGGGCAGATACTAGATCAGGATGAAGCTAAAAGTGCCATGTAGTGGCTGGGCACTATCACGCTGTACACAGTGAGACAGGCAAAAGACTAAAACCTCTGGCAAAATATGCCTAAAAGGTGGCCTAACCTCCTGTTGGGGTCTCCGAGCTCCTAACTCCAGACAGGACAACATGCAGTGATACAGAGCCCTGCCTGATGCAGGCATCAGCCTGAAGCTCCCCAGACAGGTGGGGAGGCAGAGGGGACATGTCCACATCTGTCAGAGCAGCATGTGTGAACTTTGATAGTCCTCAGCATTTGGTGAGTCAGTGCTCGCTGCCCCTCAGAGCCAAAGGGATTCCTCTTGCTAATGACTGCTAGGGGTCCTGCCTGAATAAACCCCTATAGATTCAGCATCAAATATAACACAAAACACAATGAAATCAGTTAGTCGCACGGCCTCAGTTTTCGCTATTAGAATTACTGCTCATGGCAGTGGACACATCCCCATCTCTGACATCCTGAGCTGCTTTGTCCAGCTCTCCTCTCACACAGCAAATGCTTCCACACACTGCCTTTACACCTTGTTTTCCAGCTTGTGGGTCTCTGAGAGGCTGTCCAGCAGCATCACAGTTTTTAATTTTCCCCATCCTTTTTCAGACATTGAGACACATCCAGACTGAAAGTTGCAAAGAAAGAATAAGTAACCATTGCTGAAGGCTCGATAGAAAAATCATAGCTAGAAAGGCCATAAATTCTGTATTTACAATGTCAGCCTCTCAAAGTGTGGCTCTATTTAATCACTGTGCATGTGTTTTTAAAGCCCACAGACTTCTAGAAGGACATTATTTGTATGAATCACAGGTTTCAGTATAAGCTGGTCAGTACCTCTTGTTCACTTTCAAATGTGTTTTCACAATAGGTGGGAAAATGATGGAAAAATCATCAGCAAACCTTGAAATGTCCACCTGACCCACAGAGGGCAGAGGGTGTGGTTTTGGAGGGTTTTCTTTTTTTAATGCTGAGATAAGGGAGAGTGTGGCCAGTTACAGAGGCTGGATAGGATCTTCACCCTAAGGATAAAGCCAGGACGGGGATGGACTGGAGTGTCTGGGGATTTGCTGGGAAGTGAGATGGAAAATAAAGGGCCTTTTGTGGGAATGAAAGGATCTTCAGAGAGAGGTGAGCCAAAGGCGAATGATCCTTCTACCTTTCTGATTCCACATCAGCTGTTTGGATGTGCCTAGATTATTTTCAGGGCCAGAAAGAAGAAATTTTGTGTAATGCTTCTGAGTTGAAAGGTCTCTTAAGAAAAAGAGGAGAAAAAGGCAGATGTGCTCCTCAGGTGTTCCTGTAAATACGCTGGATTTAAAAAACATTTGGATGCAAATTTTTGCATTCTCAGGGACATCTGTAAACCTCTGAATTTAACTACATTCTGCCTAAGTGGTTGCAGGATCATGGTTGCTGCCTGGAAAGATCAACCTGGGGTAAGTCACTGAAGACACTGCATGAAGTGCTTCCCATAGCCACTCGTTTACTTGAATTCAATAGGATCTAAATATGTGTCTTATAGCTTATAGTCAAAGAAATCAGTATTTCAAGCATGATTGAGAAAGATGATTGTCAGCACAATACATGATGACTTTTTTCTCAGACTCCAGCTCCAAAAATCAAAATAATCTCCACTGACTTACAGTAATATATGAAGACATTAAGAAGGTTTTATTAGATTTTTTAAAAACTACATCCTTCATTATTTATTTATCTATCCAGAATATCTCAAATGATTTCAAATTTATTCAGGTTTGGAAATAAATAGTGAAGTTTTGGTAAGAAATAAAAAGCAATAGAAAAAGTACAAGACCAGGAATTGTACTGAACAGAGTGCGCTGTCACTGAGTGCGGTGAATCAAGAGTGATAACTCTCCACAAGGGGAGGAAATGCTGAGTAGAGAGATAAAACCTGAGAATGGTGTTACAGGGTCAAGGTTATGCAACAAACTCAAAAAGCTTATGTATGCCATAATTATATATTTTTTATATATATATATATTATATATTATATATATTCCTGTATATTTAAGCAGTGTTACAACTTCCTGGAACTGCAATTCAAGTGCCTAGCAAAACCTTAGTTTACTTTGATTTAAGATTGCCCAAATGAAAATCCTGATGATACAGTGACAAAACAGTTTAAGTAAATCCCATCTGCAAGCCCCCCCTCCCTAAGGCACAAAGCCTTGAGTTGGTCCCTAAATTTACACCTCTCTGAGGTACATATGTAAAGACTCTAGTTGCCAAAGTAAGCCTAAGTAACCAAGTGGAGACAGACACACGCTTCTAGAGGGTGGCCGAGATCTCAAGGGATGAATTACTTTCTGGGATGGTCTCTTTCCTTCCATGGACTATTTGGAGTGAACCAGAGGTATCAGCCTTAGTTTAGACTCCTCTGTTAGGTGGCTTCACCATGGCTCATAGTACCTCCTCTTTCCTTGAATCTCTCCTTCAGGATATCACCAGCAACAACGCACATGGTTTCTCTACACAACACCTCAGAAAGAGCTGCAAGCCTTAATATGTGAGAGGAGTCTTGTTCAATGGACAGAAAAATCTACATATTTAATTTAAACTGCCTTTTGTATTTCTGCCTATCTTGGATTAATGTCTAGTTAGGAAAAAAATAACTATTTGATATGGGGCTTAGTCGCAGAGTGGTCAGAATTATAAAATTCCCATTCAGGCAGGAATTACTTAAACTTTATATCTCTTTCTGTGCCTGTATCCTGACCTTATCACCACAGTGTTGCTAGCCTAATTGGGAAAGGGTGGTGCTGATGATGAGTCTGGATCAGCATCAGCCACTCCTTTGTCTCATGATATGAGTTTATGGCTTTCTCCCAACAAGAACTGAGACTATATCTGGTCCTGATTCTTTGTATTATTTTTGAAGGATTTAAGGTTTACATATTTTAGGACAGGTTGTAAGGTTTTGGGGGAGACCTATACTAGAGACAGGAGGCAAACCTAATTGTGAAATACTCCTGTCTCTCTTACCTAAACTACACTCTGTCTTCTGGAGACAAACTCTCTACTTCAAATGTCCACCACAGATTAAACCTTTGCTTACAAAAAAACTAAGAAACCATCCTCTTGCAATAAGTCATCATCTGGACTATTAGTGGGAAAACAAGAAGCTCGTTCAAATGCATTAAGAAACTTTTACTGAATATGTTGGGTAAATGGTGCCATCAATCTCGTAAATCTCAGATGGACAGGAGACAGATGCAGATGCAGAGTTCCTACCAAACAAGCTGTTTTAGAAATGAGTGTAAGGAGGCAAATATCTAACTTTTCCCACAATGTCTAAGTAGTGTCAGGGACAAGGACTAAATTCATTTCAGAAAGGCAGTGTCATTGCTTTTTAGGGGAATACTGATGAGCCAAAGGCTTAGTTTCATTTCTTGACCTCATTGCATTACTCTGTTCACCAGTATCTAATCCCTTAATGATTTATCTCCTTATCCCAGTCCTACAGAATTTTGCTTTTAATTTTGCAGTTATTAAATGTTTGTTCTTTTCTAACTCAGCGAATAATGTGTTGCAACTTAATACTTTTGCCTAGAAGACAGTCCCATGGTAACTGGGGTTTATACTATCAAGTCCAACCATGCAACTGGCAGGTGGAGTTTTGAGTGGATTTCTCCGGAGATTGTATTGCATGGACCACAGATGCAGAAACACTCCCATGCCTTGTGAATGAGTTCCAGGGCCACTTTTTTAGGTAGAACATCCTATCATTCCCATGAAGAACACATTTGCAGAAAGCTGTAAAACCTCTTTAGAAAGTTTCACTAAATTTAATGTCTGAAGACAAGGACTACTGTTATACAGATTTCTATGTTTTGGGGAAAATATTTAGTAGACTATCGTAAGTGTCTTTTATTGAGTAACATATATGCCATCAGAAGACTAAGCTGATAAGCTTCTTCTTTCACTGTCAGTAGACTTTGTATAGCTGCTAAAATCCACTTTGTTCCTGGCAAAAAAAATTGTATTCGGTACAATGCAGGAGAGATGAGTGGTAATCTAGGCTCTGAGAGGCATTTTTAGTGGTTGCGAGAAAGCTGTTGGAAGTGAGACATGTCCTGTTTTAACATGTCCTATTTTAACCAGAAAGCTTCCAGGTATTAGCTGTGGGCTTTTCCTGTTGCATTCTTTCTGCAGTGGAGGCAGCATCCATGTGAATTAAAGACCATGGCCAGTGTACTGCCTGCTTAGAATATCCCATGGTGAGCAAAGGACATCTTTTTATTGTCTCAGTCCTGGGTAAATATGCTCTTTGGAATGGTGTCCAGTTTAATGTGGACCCTGAATTAAGTATGCTTGCAAGGCAAGTCATCACAACTGTAATTGCATGTGTTGTGACCTCAATATTCCCTGGTTCCCATTTTACTGGATTTGTCAGAGGTTTGTATCTGGAATGTTTAGTATGAATATTCATTGCATTTTTTTTTTCTCCCCAGCTATTAATGTGCTCCACAGCAAGGGCTTATAATAGGGCAGGATAACCAGGGAGCTTCATATTGAAAATAAATTATCCATACAGAGAAGCATTCTACCTAGCCATATATAGACCTTATGTTTGCTATTTTGTGGTTTTGGGGTTAAATATTATTTTGGGACTTGAAGCCATCTTTTTTTATATGTCCTTAAGTATGTTGAATTTAAGCCCTGAGTGATTCCCCCTAACAGTCTCTCTCCCTTCCCCCTCCTTTTTCCTTTATACAACAAGGTCTTTGCATTAAGAATAAGATTGACCACAGGCTATTTTAACATGCCTCAGCAGCCACTGTCTCTTCCCTTTACTTCCTGTCACATATCCATTTCTACTCGTGTGAATCAATCATACCTCTCATTTACAAAATGTGTCAATGAGATTGTAAGAGATATATAAGAGATTAATATAATAATTAAAGGAAATATTATTGCAAGATCTAAAGAAATATAATTCTCACTTTTCAAATGTTCAGTCCAGTTAAAAAATTGACATCAAGCATTGTGCATATTCCTTGGAGAGGATCTTCAGTACTATGTATCTCATGGGTGTCATTGGATGTAATTGTTGCCATGCTAAATATTCATGTATGAATAGTCTGGAATAAATTCTCTTGTAAATTGACAGAGGGCAAGTTAGAACTGTCCTTGAATCTCTCATCTGCATCCTCATTTTTGAAAAACTGTCTAGTTTGCTTGTGTGTGTGTGAGTGTAGTTGGTTAAATTAAACCAACTACGAGAAAGCTTCTCTCTTTCTGCTGTTCTCTATCACCTGTTACTAGCACTAGTTATTTTTATCAACTCAGTTGTGTGGGGTAGAAGCCAGCCTAATGCAATTTATGCCTGGCAATAGGTCTTTAAGTTGCTGTGCCTGCTGGCCCCACCTGATAGCGGAGTCAGCTCTCCCAGGCAGGCAGTAAACGCACACAGCAAGTCAGTCTCTGCTGTGTGGTACCTGACATCTGAACAAGTGGCATGGTAAGGCAGAGAGAGAGAACTTGGTAAGGGTCACACAGGAAGGTTACGGGAAAGGAAGAAACTAAACACACATATCCATCAGCTACATTGCAACGTCATCCAGTCCTCTTTCTAGCTCATTACTGCTCTTGCACAAATACTTTGGATACAAACACAAGCCAAGGCAGAGTATTATTTTTTCTGCTATCTAACCCTCTCTACCCAGTGTTGGCGGTGCTTGTTAGTGGGTCTGGATGTCTGGATTCATTTGTCTTACTCTGTTTTGGTGCCTCATAACCTGAAGCTCTTCTCACCCTATCTTTTCTTTCTTTCTCTCTTTCTTTCTCTCTTTCTTTCTCTCTTTCTTTCTCTCTTTCTTTCTCTCTTTCTTTCTTTCTTTCTTTCTTTCTTTCTTTCTTTCTTTCTTTCT
>JANVCC010000043.1:15565838-15572841 GCA_025345505.1 Todiramphus chloris collaris | reverse complement strand
TCTTTCTTTCTTTCTTTCTTTCTTTCTTTCTTTCTTTCTTTCTTTCTCTCTTTCTCTCTCTCAGATCTGCATAGTTGTTATTGGTCTCTTTTTCCTTCAGTACTAGTTTCAGTAACTTTATTAATTTTGCCCGATGGTGAGAAAAAAAGCAGGGGTTTTTGCACTCCCCTGTGTGCTAAACACTGACACTGCTTCTTCATTTCAGTCTTCCCCGGTCTCATCACTTGCCCACAGTTATTCCTCTGATTTGCAATGTGCTCTGCAGACCTCAGATCCCTCCTCTGGTCCCTGCTCCCTGTGTCTGCATGCACAGGGTCTGTGATAGATCCCACCACGGGGGTGACGTGGCCTCCAGTGACCTGCCTGTGCGTGAGAACCTGTATGAGACTGCCTGATTCCAATGCGGCCAGCAAGTCTGTTCGTTAATACTTTTAATGTCAGTTTGGTGTTTTGAGCACCACATCATATGGTTTCAGACTATATGGGGTGAAAAGAGCAGAGCAAACTGGTCTGGGTTTGCTGACTCTTTGCTCTTTGTGACTGGCATAAACTAAGCAAAGACTCTCCATTTTCTTCCTCAGTATCTTCCTCTCCTTCCTCTGACCCTCATCTGTGCAATCTCCTGGCCCTCCTTCTAGCCACAGTGCTGGGAAGATGAAAGCTGCTTCTGGCAGCCAATGCCTTCATACTGCTCCCAGCTGCCTGCAGCAGTAAGACACTACCCTCTGCAGACTTTGAGTTACTGGTGCCTTTTCAGCCCAAACCAGTAAGTGCACATGCTGCTGAAGAGAACTACAAACAATCCCCAATGTTATCTTCCTGGCCACTTGACAGGATGGTTTAAGGGCATTCTCCTTCAGCTGAAGAACTGGTAGAGACCATTTGTGGTGTCCGAGTGGCATTTTGCAGAGCTGGTACTGAAACCGAAGGGCTTCTCTGCAGGTGCCATGTGCTTTGGCTGGCATCCATGAGGAGGAGGACAGAAAGTAATGGTGTACTATACTTTCTTCTTTATTTCAACAGGTCATCATTTTAGCATGTTTGAACGAGGCAAAAAGTACTAAATCAAATCCATAAACACAGTTGTGTGGCCAGGCTGTGATACCCGAAAAGATGTGGCTGTGAATTTTTGCAAGTGAACTTTCAGGGCATATGGAGGAGTGACAAGCTCCTTCTCATAAGCCGGCAAGAGGGTCAGTGGTGTTGTAGGGCACCCAGGTTGGGGTTGGGAGGGCAGCTGGAGGTGGATTGCCCTGCCAGGAAAGAGAAATTGCCTTTGGTCCGTCCCATTCCCCAATGTGTTTCATGACAGTCATACTGGCAGAAACTTGCTTTGTTGGTGAGAGGGAAAATGTTTCTGCTACTGCTTAGCTAAAACCCAGGGTGGGGCCAAGCACTGGAGAGCCAGGCAGCCCTTTTGCTCATGGGGATCAATCCTCAGAAATGAGGGGGACATGCCAGCCAGCCACGTGTTAGGTGTATAAATCTGAAAATTCTACAATTCTAGAAAACTTGTCTCTCATCCCAGAAAGGAAGAATAAAATGGTGCTGCATTTCTCAGGGTGCCGGTGAGGCTGCCGGGGCCAGGAGCGGAGGGGCCAGCAGACAGCTGGGGCTGTGCGCTGGCCGGGGTGTGCAGTTAGCAGCGTAAACAAACTTGGCTCTGGAGGTGAGGTGGTAAGATATATTTTTTTAATTATTGAGCTGTGTACACATTATGAAACCATTACAGAACCAAAGTATATAAAATTCCAAATTACAAATACCAGCTTATACAAAGGGGCAATAAAATAAATAATACAGTAACTAGCACCAGTACTCTGTATTCATAGACAGTAATGGAACCATATACATCAGAGGCCATAAAAATGCATACATTAAACAGGGTGCACCGTGGTAACTGAGGGTTCATCTTGATGCTTCCTGACTGCATAAGGGTCTATTAGTGCTGGGGGAAGGGAACTCTATTTACTACTTAAGCCATTATTGATTGAGAGAGCGAAACACAAACCTCATAGACCAGGGCTGCAGGAAAAAGGGTGAGAACTTAGCTTGACGTAACACAGTAACACTTCAAACAAAGTGGGCTTTGAAGGTTATTATGCACAACTGCTATGCCCTGCAGTGCAAAGTCTGCCTTGGTGTGGGACACCAACAGGGAGGACTGCACTTTCTACGACTGGAATGGCAACACATCACATACGGAAGAGGTGTCTTCATCAAGGGTAACACCACAGATTTGGACAGGGGGAGAAATTTGTTCTAGGAATGAACATTCTCTGATCCAATAAAAATTTGGGGCAAGACTCTTTCTCTGACCCTTGTAGAGTGCAGCAGCACTGGTTTAAGTCAGGTAGCCTTGCGGAAAAGAGGGCTGTATGGTACCTTTGTATGTGCCAGGGTTGTGTCCAGCTGAGTTTAGACTGGCATGCTCTTCTCCCATAGCTGTGGAAGTGTTTATTTATAGTACTGCACTGTAACAGATTTCCCTGGATCCTGCAAGACACCAAAAAAAAAAAAAAAAAAAGGGATCATCTAAATTTGGGTATCTACAAAAGAGAATAGGACATTTGGCCAAGGACCTAAAATCCAACCCCACCTCACTCCAGTCAAGAATCCTTTCCACTCATTCTTGTTCTGCCTGCTGAAGCCCCTTCATTTTTATTTCTGTGCATATGCTGCTGTGACCCCAAGAAATCGTAGTGTGCATGTGCTTTGCTGTAGAGCCCTTGCTCTTTAAACAGTCTCTCAATGGGAGAATTTGGTACATTAGGGTCTGTGCATCAAATGGCTTCAAGGATTGGGTTAAAAACTCTGTGGCTATCAGGCCCAGAGAGTTGTAGTAAATGGAGTTAAATCCAGTTGGTGGCTGGTCAGCAGTGGTGTCCCCCGGGGCTCAGTTATGGGGCCAGTCTTGCTGAATATCTTTATCAAAGATCTAGATGAGGGGATGGAGTGCTTCCTCAGCAAATTTGCAAGGGTCATCAGGTTGGGTGGGAGCATCAATCTACTTGAGGGGAGGAGGGCTCTGCAGAGTGATCTGTCCAGTCTGGATTGATGAGCCAAGGCCAATTGTATGAAATTTAACAAGGCCAAATGCTGGATCCTGCACTTGGGTCACAACAACCCCAAGCAACACTACAAGCTTGGCAAGGAGTGCTGGTCTACACCCAGCTGAACATGAGCCAGCAGCACGCCCAGGTGGCCAAGAAGGCCAACAGCATCCTGGCCTGTATCAGAAATAGTGTGGCCAGCAGGACTAGGGAAGTGATCATTCCCCTGTACTCGTCACTGGTGAGGATGAACCTTGAGTACTGTGTTCAGTTCTGGGCCCCTCACCACAAGGAAGACATTGAGTTGCTGAAGCGAGTTCAAGAAGGGCAGCCAACTGGGGGAGGGGTATGGAGAGCAAGTCCTATGAGGATAGGCTGAGGGAACTGGGATTGTTTAGTCCAGAGAAGAAAAGGCTGAGGGGAGACCTTGTTGCTCCCTACAACTACCTGAAAGGAGGTTGTAGTGAGGTGGGTGCATCCTCTTCTGTCAAGCAAATGACAAGACTAGAGAAAATGGCCTGAAGTTGCACCATGGAAGGTTTAGACTGGATATTAAGAAGAATTTCTTTACTGCAAGAGTAGTCAGATGCTGGAATGGGTTGCCCAGGGAGGCGATAGAGTCACCATCCCTGGAGGTATTAAAAAAAATGCGTAGATGAGGCACTTCAGGGCATGCTCTAGTGGGATCGTGAGGTGTTGGTTGGTTTATGTTTTTTTGTTGCTGGTTGGACACAATGATTTTAGCGTTCTTTTCCAACCATGACAATTCTGTAATTCTGTGATTGCCATTGTTGGGAAATCTGGGGGATCCTATGCAGGGAAAGAAACTAAAGAAAATTATCAGTCAGTCTAGATAGGTAAAAGAGCATGTGTATATATATATTTAGTATTATTATGATATCTGTCTGATAACATCAGATTAATTCAGATAGAAATGGAACTTATTCCTTGACAGTGTGCAGTGGTTCTGCTTTACTTCCAATGTGAAGGACAGATTCATGCCCCAAAAATGTTTTCACTGGGTTGAGGGACTATTTTGAAGCAGGATATTTTTGTCTAATTGACTTGGGTGATATGAATGTCAGTATCCACTTGCTGGCACTACAAATCCATTGTGGGGCTCTACTGAGTCTCCTAATCTTTTATTTTTTTAATTTCTAATGTACTGTTGAAGCAAAGGGGAAGGAGAAAAGAAAGTAGAAAAGGAAGTGAAGGAGGAAAGGGAAGGGGAGAGAGGTTTGAATACTTCTCTATATAACTTCTGCTTTCTCTTTGGCAAGATTTTAATATGGTCTGAGTAAATATTATTACATTGATTTTACTGACTTATAATGAGATAAGGATAGAGCACTGTAATTGATTGATGCCATATGAGGCATATCTTACATTCTCATTTTTGTTCTGTGTACAGAGAGAATGTGTGTTTGATTCCTGAACACCACTAAATGAAACCGTACTCTGCCTTGCTCTGTTTCTGGGTCAGGCTCTGCTCTCTGGTACACAGCTAACGGGTTTAGGTTGGTATGGGAATTGTGCTCCATTTACACTGGTGGAGCAGAGACCATGGCTTCTGTCTCTCTCTTCTTCACTTACACAAATTCTAATGTAATTCATACAGGAATCCCCAGGCTTGGGGGTTTGTGGAATTTGGAACAATTTGATTTGAAATGTACGTACTGAGAAGATGCAGTATCATCTCAGGTACACTGAGTTAACATACATCCTGTTTATCAGTTCTGTATGATTTCAACTATCAGAAGGGTTTGGAAAGTGTTTTACCCTTGATGATGACCTGTATTACAATTAAAGCTCATGATATAGGTTTCTTATTTGCCCAAGAAGACAACAAGATTTGCTATGTAATTTGAGAATCATTTATAATACTGCTACCCATGTTGTAAGCTGATTATAAATAAAGTTCAGCAGAATTGCTTCCATCAGAAAATCAGAATTCACAGTCAAATAAAGTGTACAACCCTGATGTGTAGTTGCTTCTAACTGCTACTGTACATAAATCAGATTCTGCTTAGCAACTGCTGCATATCATGTTTATTAAACACCTTCTGCTTATTACAGCAGAGGGTACTAAAAATTCTTCATGAAAATTTCTCAAATATCTTTTCACATCTTGGATATTTTTAAAGGTCTCCTTGCAGTGAACAGAATCCTTCTGCGGAAATGGTACTTGGGGGCTCTCAACATGTGCTTCCTGTTCCATTCAGTCACATGGAAAATGTTCTCAGTTTACAAAGCAGACAAATTGTTTTGTGTTGTTGCTTTAGTCCTGAGGCTCAACCCAGCATAAGGAGAATCAGGCTTCCTACTTTCAATAGCACTGAGCATTTTATTTGAAGAAATGCTGTTTATGAGTCCTGGGAAGTATTTGAAAAAAGGCTATTTCATAAGGAGGTAACCTTAACTACATTCTACAGAAGCATGCTGGAGCAAATAATAGTTCCTCAGAGAAAACAATACTTTACTGATCAGTGATTCTTTGGCATAAACCACTGTTACCAGATTCTCAGGGCTAGTCCACCATTTCATAAGTGACACACATACATCACACTTATTATCTCACATTTACATGCTATAATCAGCCTTTTAAACTAGCCTCCATTGCTACTGAGGTCTGATAGATTTAAAGTAGTCAGCCTCATACCCTGACAACCATTACTGGCACAGCATGAGGAACGTGTTCTAAAATGTCAGGCCTCATTTCATTGAATATCTCACAAAAACAAAATAGCAATATAAACAATCAGCTTTTAAATAAATTTCAGTCCATCTCTTGCAGTTCCTTCTCTGCTCTGCTCCCATTCCAAGCTTTCCTCAACTGTTGTGTGTTTGTCACTCCTCGATCTCTGCCTTCCAGTTGCAGTACAAATATCAAGTCTCAGTCCTGATATCACTTCATCTCTGCAACTTCTCACAAGCTGGCCACAAAGTGTTACTGACCTGATTATGCAGTTAACTAGTGTGGGAGAGTGCTGTGAGGGCTAGCCAGCCCCTCCACACAGTGGGTCAGGACTGTGATGGCCAGATGCTTGTGTGGACTCTGGAGATTACAGCTCTGAGCTATGTGTGAACTACTATACTGCATTCTTTGCAGGACTTGATTAGCTCATGTGCAGGACTGTGATGTTGTTGGTGCCCACAGTCAATTTATTTATAGCACATATGCCATATGGACATGCCCAGAAAGTTGTCTTCCATCCAGGGCTTGCTGCACCTCTTCCACCATAGATGAGGAAGTCACTGAAATTGAAGTCTGTCACATCTCAAGCAGATTACTATAATTCATTGTTTGCAAAGCTAATCAAGGTAGCAATATAGAGATTATGGCTCTTCAGAATACAGAGGCCCAAGTACACCTGTAAAGCATGTGGCAGGGTTCTGTTCAACCACTCTCCTCTCTAAGACCATTGTTGGCACCAGCTCAGGCTGTGGCTTTGATCTGTAAATCCCTCAACTGATTAATGCTCCTCTAGATGAAGAAGTACCTCTTCAGGAGTGACAGCTACTCCCCTTTTCGATCATAAAGCTAGCTGCACTCTGGATGAATTGCATGAGAAATGGATATAACCAGTTAAGATGAAGAACCTCTATCCTATGACAGAATAGTCTTCCTCAGTAGAAAGTCTCACTGATCATATTACAACCTGCCTTGTGGCTTTGCTACAGATCAATTATTGCTTGATTAACTATATAGGTAGCTGGAAACTGGGAGAAACACTGGGAGAATCTGTGACACAGTAAATCTTAGAAGCTCTTTATCATGATTATTATTTTCTTTTTTGACTAATTGTTCATGTTTCCTAACTGCAGAGCTCCTGTCTGTGATACAAGCAATGAAAAATGTTACCTGGATAAGAATATATTTACATAACTATGAGCTAATTACAGTTTGTCATAAGTAAAATCAGGGAATTATTAGCATGCACAACTTGTTT
>JANVCC010000043.1:15523338-15560838 GCA_025345505.1 Todiramphus chloris collaris | reverse complement strand
ATGAACAAAACAATGGGATTTGGATCTCCAGAAAGATTATTTGTAATGACAAAATATTTCAGGAACAACTCTCTCTAGTTTGTCTTGATAATTACTGGGTTTTAAATTTGTAAAACAGATCTGTGTAGATATCTAAGTTGGAACATTATTAAAATGAGAAACTGAAATTTAGGAATTAAATGAGATGCATTATACACCCATGCAACAATAGTTCAGGCATACAGCAAGATTCCATGGTTATAAGCACTTCAGAGATACATGTGCACACACCTGCCTGTTCATCAGAAACATTACATTAGAATCTCATGTCATTTCTATTGTCTTTGGAAATTTTTGGATTTCTGTGCTACAAAAATACAAACAGAATGGTGTACTGCTCTCTTTTAAAAATATTTAAATATGCCATGGGACCTTTTCTTGGTCTTTACTTTGCAGCTTTTCTAACTGTTAAATTAACAGGGATTTTTTTCAGGGTGCCCTTGTAGGATTTGAATGCATTTCTCCACTGGAAAAGTTATTTCATGGAAATAAAATCTGAAGATAGCTGCACCTTTTTATCCAGTGCTGTGTTTTAAAGAACTTAATAGCCTCTCAGTATTTTTAATGCCTGTGATATTACACAGCTAACAAACAATTTCAGAATTCAGTTACCACAATTAGGAATTTGAAGCAGGTGGCACAATAATGGGGCTTTTTCATTTCATTTATTAGAAGGGGGAGGAAAAAGCCCAGCAATGCAGAGCTTCATTTATTTTCATCAGCTCCACAGTAAGAGCATGGCAATTTGCAACACCAGAATCATTTCAAGTACAGCTTTGCATACATCATTCATTTCTTTAGTTTTAAAAGCTTCTTATCGTTCAACCAAAATTTGAAAAGATAATTTCCTGTCTAAAGTCCAATCTGGTCTGAGCATCCTGCCTGCTTTTTAACACTATGTTGGCTTCCTTGGTAAGCAGATGGAGTGTCGACGCTATTGCTGCGTGACCCCCAGGTGAGTGTGACTTTGCCTATGTGTGTCTGTGCGGAAAGCATCCGCAAGCGAGGGCTTTGCCTGCTCGCCAGCTTCCAGCTCAGAGTTTGCCTTGCGTTCCTGTTCGCTAGGAAGAGAGCCTTAATTTAATTTCGCCTCAGTCCCAAGCCTCACAGCAGAAGCAGCACACTCCCGGCAGGAGGCCGAAGTGTTTGCAGCAGCACAGCCGTGGATTTCAGGCCCGGCGCGGGCAGGGTGCGCGCTGGGTGCCGGCTCTCCGGCTGCCCCGCAGCCCGGCCGCAGAGGGGGCGGCGGCTCGGCTCGGCTCGGCTCGGCTCGGCTCGGCTCGGCTCGGCTCGGCTCGGCCTCGGGCAGGGCCGAGCTGTGCACCGTCCGTCCCTCTGCCTGCCGCGTTTGAAGTGGCTTTGCCGCTGTGCCTGTGGGTGCGAGTGCTTCCTGGCGAGACACGGACTGAGGCTTCTCCCGCCGATGCCAGCTTCTCGGAGTCACTTCGTTGGCACCTCTGCTAATGTGGCACTTTTACGCTGCTTTGAGAACAACAAAGCTTTGTTGTTCTTCCTCCAAAATCAAGGTGTTTTGCACTGTGTGAACTGTGCCTTTACTTCTGCATAAATAGTGAGGAGTCTGGGCAATGGTGAAGGAAAACACCAAGGAAATGTTGCAATAGAGAACAGGGGGCTTAAAGGGGCCAGGAGACGTGTTTTGCTGTGTGTTAGTAGGGTGCATTGGTTTAGGTAAAATAGAGGCTTTATACTGGGCCCTGGTGCTGCCAGCAGTAGGCTTTGCACCCACGGGGTGTCTCACAGTTCAGAAATCAATTAAATGCTTTGACAGGAATTGCTGTCACAGAGCTTAAATGAGCTATCTCTGCCCACTGTCCACTTGGAAATGTGCAGCCCCTTCGATCCACTGGAAACTCTTGTTAGAAACTTTCCTCTGGTTCACAATACAGCCAGAAACTTTGTTAGGAAACAGCTTATCTCAAGGATTTGAAGCCCCCCTGCTCTGTGCAGTGAGCTGTGTGAAGCTGAACCAGCTTGTATTTGGTGCTGGGCTAAGTGCCCAAGCAAAGATAGCCCCGTACCATAGCAGAGATACTCTGTCAAAGATGATAACATATTAAGTAATTAACAGGGTTGTGGGTCTGAGCCTACTGCCTATCCTTTACAGTTTAATCATTTCTCTGTTTTCAAGGTTCTTAGCAAATAAGATCATCATGTTCCTTACCTTAAAAAGTTGACAGTGTCCATGAGAAACACAACAAGCACTGTTGGTCTAGGAGGGAACAGGATCATATTGGGCATTATGAATTGGAGAAGATGCAGCTTTTCAGCTGGCTGCTACTGTTCTGACTGCACAGTCAGCTGCCTGCAGACAGGATGCTTTCCCAGTCCTTGTCCAAATATGTACTGCTCCACGTATAAATTTTGCAATACTTTGTATGCCTATGTACTTGCCATTAAGCATTGCTGAAACAATTCTTCCTTTTGTCTAGGCCTTACCGCTTTTGGAACAAGTTGGGAAGACTGGTCATATTAAAAAAAAAAAACAAAAAAAAAGCAGCACAATTCTTATCTCAGCCCTTAGCAGCCTTCTCCTGCAGAGGCACAGGAGGGCAACTGTTCTGCAGAGTTGGGCAATTCCTCTGCACCATCTAGCCTTCAGGGCTGTTTGTACCAGCAGCCCCAAAACAGCTCCTCCAGCTGTTGTAGTGGGAGGGTGCCTCAGCCCTGATCTCAGAATCTGCAGCCCCAGGGAGCAGTTTCCTGACCTTGAATCTCCTCTGTGCAGCCACCCCTCCATTGCTGGCACTAGTGTTTGCTCTTTGACAAGAGTGAGTACCCGATCACCTTTTGCAAAATTGTCCTTTCTCATGCTGGAGGGAACATAAAACCCCCTGATGTTTCACTTTAGAGTGACATAGTCCACAGTTAACGTTACCCCAGCATACTGCATGTTCTTTCAGTGTAGATCACTGCAAAACTATGGGCAATGATTGAATTACACTAAAATGTGAAGTGCGGCTATGAAACTCAGAGACTGGATCTATCCATCTACATTAAGGTATTTCTGAATAACATATATGCTGAATAGCCTGAATGAACTGAATTAACATGAAGAGAGCAAATCACACCACTCTCTTTGTGAACCATCTCACTCTGTGTACACCCCACACAAAGGGGTAGGTAGGGAACCTCAGGTAGGGAGAGATACTGTAGAAGATGAAGGAAAATTGCCCAGTGAGTATGGCACTATCACAAAAGGAATGGACACTACAGACTTCAGCCCAAACTCGATGGAGGAGCCCAGGCCTCATTTCATTTCCCATCTCCAAAATGGAGATGATTTTATCAGTCATCTAATGATATGATTTTTGAGTATTATTGAAATAGGGAGTTATGTGTCTAAGATAGATGAATGGACAGATGGTTTACAGTCTCATCCTGCCCACCTGCTGCAGAACACAGCTAAGCCTACTACAACTGTGTTGAATTATTTGTGAAGTATAGAAACTGCCAGTCCAATAAATCCCCATGGAAAAATGCACTGAGACCAGTAATGAAGGTAGCTCACACATTTGCACAACAGTTTGTATTTCTGAGTAGCTAACAAATACTTCAGAAAGCTGTAGTTATGTTTATTTTTTGGTAGATGAAAACTCAGCTGTAATGGCTTTTGAAATCATGACATGCTCTATGCCACTGGTCTCCTCCAAATCCTGGTTGCCTTGGTAAGAAAAAATAGACACCAGGGCTGTACATTGTGACACAGAGTACACCTGCTCTATCATCTGGACATTAAATTGACTTGCTGCATTTACTTTAGAAAGGGAAGCATTGATTAGAGCTTAGTTTGTCCCCAGAACAGAACTATCAGCTTTTCTTTTGCACCTTTCATTCTTTATGACAACCTAAATTCGCTATTTGTACCTAGCTTCTGCAAGGATCTGTCTGACAATATTGCAGCAGCAGGGAGTCCCATGAAGTTTACAGTGTTGCTTACTGGCTTACAAGTTCAGAGTTTACAGTCTTGTATGTAGTAGTTACTGTGGTTTCCTAGATAACCTATAAATTTTGTTGTGATCCTAAGGTTACTTAAAACTAGCTTTTTAAGGTGAATGTTCTCCCTAAAAATCACTGTGTTTTACCAGAGAGTGGCTCCTTTTCATTATTCTAAAATTAAGACTGTGTTTCATTTTTTTGGGAAAAAAAAAAAAAAGAGAAAGAAGAAGTCTTGGGAAGACTTGAATAATGTCTCCTCAGAACAATTACGCTGACATAAATTTTAGGTAAAGTCAGTTGTTCTTCAATACTCCCTTACATGAATGGGTAGAAAAAAAGCATTTGTTGTTGTGTAGACAAGCTATTCTGTAACCACAGCTTTATCTTCTTTTAGAGAAATTTTACTAGAATGAGAGAAGACTGCCATTGCTTTTGTGATCATTGAAATATTTCCTTATTAACCAGGGATACCAGAGTTTCAGCCCTGCCCTTTGCTAGCTTAGTGCAAAATACTGTTGCTTCACACATACTTTTTATAAAGTTTTGCTATTGCTTTCAGTGCATCAGGGATGAGTTAAATATTGGTATTAAAACCATTTACTTTTGTTAGGTGGTTTGTTAGGTTGCTGGAACCAAGAATGTCATTTCTGGCTATTCTGTTGTTGTTCTTTCCCCACTAAATTTAGGAAGAGGGATGTTGTTAGAGCCTCAGATTTATCAGTGAAAGCTGCTGCATGTTGATTCTACACAAAAGGGCTCATTTTATTTAGGCATTCAGAAATTGATATCTAATTAAATTTTGAATTGAAATGTTAAAACCAGTGGGTGACAGACTGTCTGTAGGCGTGTCCCCTGAGGTGCTCCCTATTTGTTAATGATTTCTCTTCTTTTCCCATGCTAAGCCAAGCTCTACCCATTACTGCTATAGCACCATTATTCAGTATTTAATTTGCTCACAATCTTTTGAAACAAAACAAAAAAAAAAAAAACAAACCCCAAACCACTCACACTATACTTATTTAGGCTCATTTAAGCCCTCAATGGTTGTATCTCTGCTTCTGTGTTTAGATACATATCTCTTCCTATTTCAAATGCTAAAGTATTATTTTGTTGTCAGGAGACTCTAGTTCACAAAAGTGAGGTGATCTGGGATAAATTAACTCAAAGTATTATGACAAGAATTTGCAGAGGGACAAAGACTGAGATCTGATGTTAGCCATTGCATGTAGGAAAGCATGTGTGTGCAAAGATGTGAGTTAAGGGCTGATGCACAGCCTAAAACCTGAATTTAAAACTTTGACTTTTTAAATTTTCCATTGTTTTCTTTTTTCCTTATCCCTATTCTCTATTAAATCAATGTTGAGAGACCACTTCTTTGTGACCTTAAATGATGAGAAATGTTCATCACCTTCAGTTCTGTTTGCAATAATCACTAAACAGATGTTTTATTGCTTTTTTTCATAGTCACTAGAAGGAAAGGGACTGGAGAGATGTATTAACAAGTACATGTAGTAGTTTGTTTCAGCCTGTGCCACTGGATGGCTCAATGTTTCATAGAAGAAATCTCTGTTAGCAGTATAAGTTAAATTCAGCTTGTAAGGAAGTTGTTCCTTAAGGAGGACCTGAAAATATTCTGCTGTATGTATAAGGATCAGAATGGCCATGATGGTCATGTTATTGAGGACCATGAAGTTTTCTCTGGCTACAATTCTGTAACACCACTTTCAAAACCTCCTGTAAAAGATGGAAACAAGTTGTTCTCTGTGAAGAGAAGAAATGGGTTTGGCAGCTGAGTTTGCTTCTTGATACTAAGGTATTGAGAACAGTAGGGAAACACTAACTTAGTCATTGCCAACTCAAAATTCATCTGCTAAGAAACAGCTACATGTTGTTGTGGCTACCTTACCATTGGGTTAAACAGACCAGGACCAAGGCAGATATATGCTGGAGCATGTCTCTCTGCATGAAATTAAACCAGAAAAATAGGTAGATGCTTTAGAATGGCTCCCTGCTTAGGTAAGATCTAACCCTTTGCTTCTATTCAGTCTGCAATGATGATGCCAGAACTGATAGGGCTGTTTTCTGTACCCCCTGTTTTTCTGTAGGAATTGTACTGAAACAGCAAAACTATTTGCAGTCACTTATATAAGCTGGCAACCTTTGGTTTCTTACTAGTTTTATATAAGTCAATAGTTCAAATTCAATTTATGATTAGAAAGGAAAACTATCTATGCTTCAGGTGCCTGAGCTGGCCAGTTGTATGTTTTAGAAAGTTTTGGATAGTAATGACAGTAAAAAGAAACCAATCTTGACTCTCTCTTGTCCTCCCTTGTGGACCTTGAAACACGTGATGCATCTTGTTAATAATGCGACCCTGTGTTTAAGATGTAGTTATATGTACCAGACTGAAATTTCTACTTGCTCACTGAATAGTGATATAGCAAATCATCTGCTTTATAAATATGCTTTTGGAATTGCTCTGTTTTGTGTTGATTACTGTGTTGGATTCTGAGTTGTAAAGGTTATAAGACAGTTACAATAGACTGTATTCTGCCACAGAGGTGGCATAGTTCAGCATGACTGAGTCACTGCTCTAAGAGAGGTGTCACTGAAATTTTATACAGGGTAGCAAGTCAAGCCTGAAGTGCATTGGCAGAACTGCACAGTAGCAGGCAAAAAGCTGCTTTTCAGTACATACCTAATTTTACTTGTACAATTCCCTTTTCTCCAGACACATCTTCATCATATGACCTTCTCAACTACATATGGGGTGGAAGTGTCCCAGGATCATTTCATGCAGTGAAAAGGGAACAAGCAAAATTCTAAACCATTGCAAATGGTCATCTTGGCAGGTGCCAAGTGTAGCATGTGTGGCCATGCTAAACAAACTTGGCTTGGAACTTGAAGTTGGCAAGTATCTTCTACCTGCTGCCTTGTCTGCTTCAGTTTCCCTCCTTTCTCAGCTGGAAAATGCTTACTTAGTAGAGCAGTGGAAGATTGCTGGGGCAGATATATCTTCCTTTTCCTCCTCCTCCTCCTGCTTGTCCTTTTCTTTTCTAATCAGTGCTCATTTGAAAAGGCTTTCCAGTTGGCCAGGTCTTCTCTCTGGTAACTCCATCTCAGTTCTCCTTGCCCTATCCTGTCTGGACTCTGCCCTGTGTCTGCTTTATCTGCTTCCCAACAACTGCTGTGCCCAGAAACACCAGGTGCAATTCTTTACTCCCTGCCACCAGACCAAACCCCTCAGCTACCCACTCCTACCTGCTGTCATCTCTGTCACTCATGTGTTAAATCCTCAGGCTTCCTTTATTCCTAGGCAAATGTCCCTTCTGGTTCTTTCTTGGAATGCTTTCTATAGGTTTTGTGAGTGCTTCTGTCTGTATATTTTTCATGATGGTTTTGATTTTTTTGGGGGTGTTATTTCCTCTATTGGTATACAGTAGGAAGCATGACTATTTTAGTGTTCTGACTATTGTGTTTATTAGTATCATGAAGGTTTTTACAGCTTATTATTGATGTGAGATAGAAATTCACAATGAATCAAAGTTGAATGAAACACTATTAGATCACACCTTTAATGATTCATATCTACTCCAGGCTCACATTGCCTTTGTAAAAATGACATTAGGGCAGACAAGTACATTTTTATTATGCTATGTTGTTAATTTGAAAAAAAAAACTTTGTCTAAAAATGTTTTGCAATGAACTTTTCAGATGCTTTATAATAACCTGCATCCTTTAGCTTAGGCTTGGCCTTCAATGGAGGAAAAATAAACCAACAACCTGAAGGCTGTGAGTTAAATATGTCATTTTACTAAGAAAATTCTCCATATGTCCTTGCTGTCTTTTATACTTTCCATCTCTTCAGGTTTTGATAACTAAAGATTATTATACCTATTAAATCAAGATCTTGATAACTAGTAAAAATTCAAATATTTCTACTGAAGTATAGACTACCTGTTAGGGGAATTAATTGTTCAGAACATCTGTCTTGTTTGAAGGACTGGGTACAAATGTTGTTCAAGATATCCCTGGAAAGGTACTCACCTATATGTACATACTTCTTCCTTCCATGCACTTTTATAATTCTAGGATGATATAATAGTTTTAATATTTCCAACAGAAGCTCTGGCAATCTAGAGATATGACAAACAACATTTGCAGGAAAAGGTTATGTATCTTATTCGATCAACTACATACAGAAAAGACAAACTTCCATGCATACGAATTCCTCTTTTGATTCTTTTTATAAGATAAATTTTTCTTGCACATTGTTCTGATGCATCAGCCTGAGCATTCCCAAATGTAGCCTTTTGCTCTTTCATATGCCATATAAAGTGGTCATTAAACAACTGCATTTTGAGCTTAATTCATACTACAGCGCAAAGATATCTGTACTGAAGAGGAGGAAAATGTATCATTAGCTAAAACCAGATAACGTAGGATATATTTTCATACTTGTTTGTTTGTTTGTTTTTCTTTCTGGAACAGGTGTATTTGTATTTTGGGGGCCTGGTGTGTGTGTGTGTGCTGGTCTTCAGTGCTGAGTATCATGCCATGGTGCCCTGATTAGGAACTAGAGGCAATGTAGCATCTACGTTGAATAGACACACAGTGATCACTGACTACAGGGAAGGAGCATTTCATCCCAGAATGAATGTTTGAATAACAGTCAATATGAGCAGGAGAGAGAGGTGGTGTGTGTACTTTGAGATACTTCAGCTCTTTCTGCATGCAGGGTCAAGCAAATGGTACTGATAATTTCATGTCTGAGCCAGGAAGACCTGTCCTTCTACTTAGAAGGCTATGTCATGCACAAACAATGTAAATCCAAGTAAACAGCAAGCACTTAAGAAGCATTTTCTACTTTGAGGAACTAATTTCATAAAATGTGTAAAACACCTGAGCAGGCAATCTAATCCTTTTAAAAGTAGTTGTACCCTCTCGAGTTTTCTGAACTAGAAACACAGGCAAAGCAGGCTCTATTTTGGGGCTTTGCAGATAAATTATGTATTAAAAATATGTTATTACTTTAATGATCATTCTCAAAAGACTCTTTGAAAATGAAGGAAAAGCGAAGTTGACAGTGGTCAAGGAAGCAGGACACAATTCTAACAAATATTCTAGAATAAGTTATACAAAATTCATGAAACTGGAAGATTTACTCTTATACCCATCAGTTTTGGCCCAGCTCAGTTACTTTCATCAGGAGAGATGGAATGCTTTGTACTTATAGCCTTTCTAGCAGTCAATATAGTATTGACTGTATTGCAGCCAATGTAGCCAGTGTGGTGATGAGATACTGTAGTTTTCACAGGCTTTCATTAGGTTTGCTGTGAAATGCCATATTCTCATATTAGTCATCCTCTCTGCTTTATATCTTAGAAGATGCATTTCAAACTGTTTTTAAAGTACATTATTATTCAGCTGTTCACCAAAATAGACCAATATACATTATAATATGTTTACGAGGTGGCAGTCTTACAATTCAACAATTTAAAACTTACATTCCATTTGAGAGAGCTACAAAATTATTTCAAATGGCAGTGCTTACTTTTTGGAGCAAGTAGTTCTAAATGAAAAGGTTGATGGCTGCAATTTGATTATTATAAAGTAAAAGAACACAGATAGAAATATTGCAGTCAGTATGCTGATATTCCATGGAGAATGAAAAATGTTTAGTGGACAGTTTAGTATATTGTCAGTATATGGTGTCACAAAACTGCTGAACTTGCTTCTTTATTTATATCATTGAGGTAGATTTAATACCATTTAAATATCTTCAAAGCCATGTCTCTACTGAAAAAAAATTAGCTGTTTCAACAATAGTTGGTAAACACACTCCTTCTAGCATTTTTCAATTGAATATGAGCTTTAGGTAGCTGGGGAGGGACAAAGCTTGGCATCGCCTGTCAAAAAGCAGCCAGTCCACAGGGAATGCAGAAATCATCACCTCCACCATGAGATGTGCAAGGCCATCTTTCATATGTGTGGATGGAGCCGGGTTCAAGTCTGTGAATGGAAAGTAGGAGGTGGTGGCATGATAGGAAAAGAAAGAAATTTAACCTATTCAACAAGAATAAATCATAAAGCAGGGATCCCATCAGATTCTATACATCTTCTCTCAGTGCCCCGGTAAGTTCACTGTGGCAGAGGCCAAAGCTGACTAATCATGTTTTCTTAGTTGCTACTACTACATTAATTAATTCAATGCTTTCAACAGATGTCTGCATGAAAATATGGCAACTCAACTGGAAAAAAGCAGATCTTATAAACAGAGATCTCAGAAGCTGAGAGAATACTCAAGTAAAACAGTATTTCTCTGAAAAACAAGGCCAAGGCCATTACCAGTGATATGGAAAATAAGCAAATGAGACCCTGAGGACATAATGAAGATGCAGAGAAGGAGATAGTTACAGTGCATCTCCTCAGGTTGAGGGTGGAAAAGTGCTGGGATTATGTGTGAAGCTACGTGTGTATTTCAGTAACTTCTTAGAAGCCTTGCATATCTCTCCAGTGAAAAATGTGTTTGCAGTTTCCCTCATCCATTGTTGAAAAGGAAGAAATTGTTAATTTGCTATCAGACAACAAATTGTCTTAAGTTATCCAAAGGCATTTAGTTATTGTAGTGAAATACCTGTCTAGAAATATCCATACAAATGGCTTTTAAAGCAAAGGGCATTGGTCACATAAAAGATGCCTGAATTGATGATACTGCACACTGAAAATGCAGCACTGTAGGTGGTATTGTGAACATCCCCCATCTTCACCTGCCTCCTCATAGTGAGGAGGACAGTCTCCTGCCTCCCGTTCATTCATCCTGAGCCTGTGCTGCTGCCAGCACGTGTGATAACTATTGCCAATTGTGACAGTTGTTTCTGTGAAGGGGGACATCTGTCTACATAAAATCAGGCTGGGGTCTGCAAACTCATTCACAGAGGCCATGAAATAGTCATCAGATGGTAAAAATTACCTTCTTCTTATAAGACAAACTACTGTCCTAAAAGTGAAAGAGACTGTGTCAGACTAATGCTCACCTGATCCAGGCTGAAATTTGTGTTCAGGGGACCCCTTGCAATTGCGGACAGATGGGTCTCCATCTAAAGAGCCTTCCACCTCTACATGTATCTCATATTTTTTGAAGTGTTAACATAAAAAAATACACTCCTCACAATAGGTGAAAAAGTAGGAAGATGAAATTTTGGAAATAGATATCAGTATGTACTATGGATGTCTTATCAAACACTAGTCAAATGGCCCACTGGTTTTGTAGCTTTCCATAGATGGGATTGTCTCAGAGGAGTTTCAACATGAGCTCAGCTCTCTCCTTGGCATCCCACTTCTCTGCTGATTGTTTCTCTAAATCTTTTGCTGTAAGCCCAAAAGGAAAAATGCTCTCCATACAGTTGGTTCCAATTAAGAAAATTAAAGCTGTAGATTTAAAAACAAAAATAAAAATGACACGGACAGCATTTATGCATTTAAAGCACAAGAGTATGTCAGTGAATGGGCAGGCAGTTATATTAACTCTTGACATTCTGCCTGTTGCAACATATTTGCAGGGTAAATCCATCAGTAGTTCAGTGTTTCTTTTATTTTTTACAGAAGCTTCAATTTTTTTTTTGTCAGATCAGATTTTGTAACACAGTATCAATCTTGCAATATCCATGTTCTAGACGGGCTGTAGGGATTCTGCTGTAATTATGTCAAAAAATGAAATATTTCAAAATCTGATTGACAGCTTGATTACAATAATGCATGTGATTAAATTCAGGGTGTGCTGGTGTAACGAAGGAGGGAATGTCAGTGGTAATTAATTGTATTTTTGTTAAATTTTGTTGAACGTTTCTTTCTCTTAGGTTGGAGTATATTGAAACCTACGAGACACCTAGTGGTAGCATTTTTTTAGTTTCTTAGTGACATTTGGGACTTGGGCGAGACCAGTTCTTATGCAAATCATGTATTTTGTTACATGTTATGTAAATGTTATGTAGATTAGCATGTTCACGAACACCAAAACTATGCAGTAGAGCAGCACGATGGGAAAAATTCAGTGCCATGCTTGAGTATAGAAGAGCAGCAGTAAGTAGTTTTTCTTCACCAGACAGCTAGTTCTGGACAATAAAGCTTGCCAGAAGACAGAAACATGTGGATTATAATGAAATGCAATTGTTTATTTTTAATTTTCATTGTATGATACCTTCTCTGGGGGAAACAATGACTTCTGCCCCTTCTACTTCCTTAAAGAATGTTTGTATGAGGCAATTAATCCACCAAATACCTGTTTATATGAATACTGATTAACTTTTGATATGAAAAAGGATGCTTTTCATTAGGTTGTTTGTTGTTATTTTTTTCTCCAAACAATAAGCTCCTTGGATAAAAACTGCTGTGTCCAATCTTACAAAAGATGTTAGGTATTTTAGGGTGTTGCTTGTCAATAAAGGAAAAATGTTAGCTATATAATAAATTCTTAGTGCTCTCTCTTTCTGTCATGCTGCTCTTCCTCCAAGTGTTAGTCAAAATGCTCGATAAAAACAGAGATGGGAATCTGTTAT
Source organism: Todiramphus chloris collaris (assembly GCA_025345505.1). Taxonomy (NCBI): domain Eukaryota; kingdom Metazoa; phylum Chordata; class Aves; order Coraciiformes; family Alcedinidae; genus Todiramphus; species Todiramphus chloris. The sequence goes on along the minus strand of JANVCC010000043.1, from coordinate 15,548,284 downwards.
TTCCTAGAATCATATAATTCAAGGTGCTTTGCCACACAATATAACAGACTCAAAACTGTGTTCCTTCGCTGATCTGCTGGTATCTGCCTGCCAATCTCTTCCACAAGTTTCACCATCCTCTCAAATGTTTCTCTTACAACTGGAACATCCATTCTAAGCCAATACTCTTCCCCTGACCCAGATTTTATTCTCTTTTAAAAGCCTGTAACCACTGACTTTTCAGAAACCAGGTTACCTATATTCATTCTATTTTTGGGAGAGAGGGGACAGGGTAGAACAACTCACAGAAAGCTTTGGAGTTTATTTGGTATTTACTGACTGTAATCTCTTTCAACAGATGCTATGTTTTCCTCTGTATCTGAGTAATACTCAGTAAACTTTGCCTGCTAGTAAGATATAGATGGCAAAAATACATAAATAAAATGCAATATAATACAATAAAGTAAAATATATAAAGCTGACTTTTCTGCAAAAGGAAACTCCAAAGAGGTAGCTAGAGAAAATAACAAGTAAATGAGGATCTTTTATTTTTCCTAACAATAAATACAGTTTAAAAAAAATTGAGGAAAGATTTTTTTTTTGCCATTTACAAGCAAGACAGTTAATGCTGCACTGTTTTAAAATCCACTGTGGAAAACCTACAACAGCCTGGTGACCTTGAAAGCAATGGTGACATGTTTTAGCAGTGGGAAATATAGAATTGTAGACAAGGAGTAACCATACAAGGTCTTGCAAAGCATTGAGTTCTGCTTGTTTGCCTCAAAAGTGGGTTAAAAAAACATACGACCTCATTCTTCCTTGCATTTTGATAGAGCCTAATCACATTAAGAAATCACTATTTGGCCAGTAAGTCTATTGCTAAGGGTAAAGTCTCCTCATTCAAGGTATCTGTATCCTCTGAGCCACAAAGGATAGTAAATGAGTTTATAGATTCCTGGTTTCTTACTTAAACAGCATGCAGTGAGAATACCACTACTGTTTAGCAGAGAAGTGTTTGGAGGTATGCTAATGACCACAAGAAAATTTCAAACCTCCATAATGTGCTTTAATCATCAGCTGGAGATCAAAAGCCACCATGTGATTTTATACAGCATGGGCAGCTTCCAGAACTGCCTTACATGGAAAGAGATCAATGGTAAAATTGGTAGATACACCAAAGCTTTTGCAATAAAAGCATTTTATGTATCTTGTTCAAAGCTTTTAAGTGCCTTTTAGATCACTGATTGAACCATAGACATTATAAAGTGGAACCTTTTAATACCAAAATAAATTTGCAGAGTAAAATTCTATTATAGGAAAAAACATTGTACTGCAACAGGACAGATAATAATTCTTTCACATGTAGTGGGACATATGAAATGTTTGATGATAAACAGAAGTTCTTTGTATCATTATAGTTAGACTCCATGTATTGTTGTTTGTGTGCATCTAAATGTAGCTACAGTGTAGGATATACAGTGCTCCCCAGATAAAATCTATGCATACCTATAAATACAGCCTCTAACTAAAATGGGTGAAGACGCTTCACATCCCAGACAGTCCAGTCATTTATTTTTAAGTAGAAAAAGCTGCCCATGCATATGAGTTTGGACCCTGACCAAAGAAAATATATAAACCATTTAGAAATTCATCAAAGTCCTTTAATTTGGATTAATTTAATGCACTTCAAACAAACTCCAGTCTTAGAAGCTTCAAGTTATTTAAAACTATCCCCTTTAAGAGCTTCAAATCACATGTCTGTTAGCATCATAAAACTTCCTGAAAATCAGAAACTTCTAATGGATCTGACTCTGTAGCTTTTCTTTCACACCATTTTCATTAATTCTTCTAATTCCCCATCCATTTTCCATTAAAATATTGGGTACTCTGTACAGTTTGGACCTCTTCTTCCCCATATTCCATTCCTTCATTTATTGTTTAACAGAGGTGATAAATACAGAGGATATTTTCAAAGAGGTGCAGGATTTACAAAGGCCTTTTCTGTATCAGCATCTTAATTTTTAATTCAATGTTTTGAATAGTACAATTAATAATGGTTTTGTAATTCATAATGTAGAAAAAGGAGTCAAGAAATTCAGGTCTTACTTGAAACATTACATATTTCCTTCATCACATCAAGCTAAACAAAGTTCACTCAGCATCTCTGTGACTGATTCTTCATTTGTAAACAGGGGTATATAATTGCTGAAGTGATTTTTTAAGTATTTCAAGATCATGATCCTATTATGAAACAATATTGCACCTTCCTTTGGTGAGGAGAACTTAGGTGACAGCCTTATCTCATGTGAAATTTTCTAGACAGAAGTGTAGTAACTTTATTGAAGAAAAAAATGTCGTCATCAAATGGATTGAATATTCAAAATACTAGTTGATTCTTTCTGGTTTCTTATCCATTGCATTCTGAAAGAATTAATAAACAAAAATTCAAATTCCTACCTAATCAAATACAAAAATTTGTCTAACTTGTAAAGACACCTGGAAAGATCTCAAATGTGACAAACCAATTTTGTTCCTAGCTACCTTTTAACAGCACTCAGACACAGTAGGATGTTTTACTGGTCTCCTAAAATACACAGAAACTCTGAGGTTACTAGGCAGATCATCTTAAATACTCTTAGAATGTACATTAACGGATGAACAAAGACAACTCCAGAGAGTCAAACTGCTATTTTTAGAGAATAGTGATTACCCTTTTAAAGTTTAATAAAAGTACATTAGAGGAAAAACCCCACACCCCTCATTTAATTTATACACAACTTCCCACTTACGAAAATAGTGTGACATGTGAATGAGAGGAAAAAAAGAAAGAAAGTTTGTGGTAGCCACATTTTTTCCCTAGTCAGTACACTCATGCAGCAGTATAACACATGGCTATGATGGGAAGCATAATTCTTTGTGCACTGCAGTAGGTGCACTGAGGGCAGATGGTAGCACAAAGCTACTGAGTCAAGAACTGCTTTTTGGAACATGGTCATAACACCATTCCTTCTCGAATTGTTTATGGCTTCTGACCACCTGGTTTTAAAAAAAAAACATTTTTGGTCTAGCACTTCAAGAGGACTTTAATTTGAAGCAAATACCATGGTGACCTTTAGGAACAGTAATCTCTAACCTTTATTCTTACCTGTGGTCCTCAAACCTCAGCTCAGACAGTGGAGTACAGAGCATATGTACACTTTTATCAAGCACTTCTGGTGGCACGGTCTCTCCATTCATTTTGGAATTGCATGTTGATTTATTTTTTAAAAACTTTTTATTTTAAATTTTTGCTCTGTTAAAGCTTTGTGTGTAGTATGGCAAGGTTTTTTTGAAATGTATAAGGACTTTTCTCATTTTGCAAAGTAGAAAAATAAAAAAGACTGCAGGAAAGAATTACATGCTGGAGTTCCAAGCCATTTAATTCTGTCATTTTTGGAAGAGCAGAAATCTGAAGAACACCATGTGAAAATACCACTATGTCATTGAAATCCAGACTTTTTAATCCAAAGGTTATTTAATCTTCTTATAAAGAAATAAAGCAACAGTCTTGTGAGATTTTATGGCTATAATTTTCAGGAATAAAACTTAAGGGAAATGTTGTAGTACTTATACATTTCTAGATTGTTGCCTGCTTACTTGCATCTGTATGTGGAAAATTATGTGAGCATCTCTTGCTCCAATATTCCCTTCTGTTATCTTGCAGACCTTTACTCCATGAATCATAGCCTGAAAATCACTATGCTAAGGCAGAAATGAACCTAACTGAAGTATAACACACTATCTCACTACCTGCAGACATTTGGCATTCTCTTAGATTTTTTACCAAAACCCTTACATTCTTGCATTCCTGTGTTGCATTCTACCCAGCCTTGTGAGAAAGCACTGAACCTACATAAGAGGTTTGGGCTACAATTCTTACTTTGTCTAATAATCCCTGAAGACCTTATGCAAATATTTTAATCAACCTATGCCTTACTTTTCTTACTGCAGAATGAAATTGAGAGGCTAAATCATTTGGAACATTTTTTTCTTTTTTTTTTTTTTTTGTGTCTTTTTTTTGGTGAGGTAGGAGGATTCAAATGTTCTTTGTGCTATTTTGAGTCTTTGAAGAACATGTTTAATATTTTCCTAGTAATGAGGATGTAACTTGTATGTCTTCTGGAACTGATGAGTATCTGTAGCTCTCCCATTCCCATTTGTTAAATGGCTATTCTGCATTTACTCTGGAGATTCACTACTCTTCTGAAAATTTTCAAGGTTAATCTGGGTTATTTTATGAGATGCTGGTTTAGAAGAATTCATACAGTAATTTGATCACTATCTCCTCAGGTGTTCTTGTCAAGTCACATTCAATATGTCATACTTCTTATCCCCATTGCTAAATTTAAAGTATGTAACTGCTGATAGACTACAGTACAGTATATACAGAATATTTACTACTAAAAGTAGCATTTGAACTCTTCTTAACATCTGTAGTGCACACATAGATTGGATTGCCCATCTCATTTAAGATTAGAGAACTTTTAAGGAAAAGCTATAAAGTCCTTTCTCTGGAGACAAATCAAACACAATTATCGCATCTTAAAATAATTCTTCAAACATATTTGAAAGTTGTAGTCAGCACATTCCAGGAGTGCTCTTACAGTGAAGAATGATAATGAGAAACCCATCCTATGCTTTTGATTGTTTGGTCAATACTTCTTTTTTTGAGAGCTAGTCAAACAATTGACAGTATATAGGGAACATCTGAGAAAAGTTGTGGCCACTTGGGATTTGATTAATACTTGAAGAATCTCCAGCTGCAGCAGTATTACAGCAAATGCAGTCAGACAGGATAAACAAAAACCCAGCCCTTCAGTGTATGGAAAATACATATGTATATGAAAGTTTCTGCTTTGATAGTTTATAGGCAGAATCTTACATTTTTATTAGTAAGAAGTAGGACTGTAACTTTTTCCTTAAAACAGAACTGATTATTCTGTCTCAACGGAGCAAAATGAGAGGAAGAACGAGGTCCAGGTTTCTTTTCTACATGCAAGAAGTATAATATTTTGTAGTCAAACTTTCAGACAGGATAGAAGAATTTACTTTAGATCTCTATGGCCTCACTGTTACGAATGTTTTCAGACTGACATCCTGAAGGTCAGCTTTTCATTGAAGGAATGAGCAAACTATCTTAAATTTTTCATTTCATTTTCTGTATCAGCATCTTAGAATGTTTCCATAATCCCATAATGCCATAATTTCCATAATCAGTAATCTGATATTAAAGATAATGATACTTCAAGTGAAATGTTATCATGTGTGGTAGTGTGCTCCACTTCTTTAAATCTTTTGGTCTTTTCTACGAGAAGCAATACCCTAGAACATTCAGGAGACTTCAGATTCTTGAACATCTGTAGGAGTATCTAAGAATTCTAGTATAGATATCTATTATTCGTAATGTAGTCCAGATTTTCAAGGAAATTTTCTTTATAAGTACTGTCATGATTCATGTACTATGGAATGATAGTTCTCTATTTTAAGCTATTTAGTACCTCTAAAACTGCAGCATGTGAAGACGGTGGCAATGAAAACTTTTTAAAAGAGGTTTTAAACTCTCAGCTAATTAAGAACACAAAAACATTGTCCTTTTATTCTCATGCCTCACCCCCTAAATCCCCTGTTTTGGCATGTCTTTAATCTTCCACACCTGTCTTCCACTTCACAGCTCAGCACAAGCAAGTGTGGATGTGCATGCATTTGTACTCGATGACAAAAGACAGAGGTATTGTGATACCAGATGACAAATGGATCAGGCCTGCTCAGTGAACCAGTGCTGTATGAGTTGACCCGGACCTGAAGAAAAGGAGTTTGGGATGGGGAGGAAAGAATCAGAAGAGGAAAGTCAGAATTCAAGCTAAAGCTTGGGTTTTCGATAAACTTTGCAATTATTACTAATTTTGCAAATCCTTGTGCACCCAACACAATTTAAGTATCAAATTATGATTAAAAAAATTGTAAAAACCACAGTGAGGCTAAAGAAACACAGGCTTTGTCAAAGTGTAGATAAAAACCTTCTTTGGAGTAGTAAGATGCTGCATTGCACAAATGTGGAAGATTGTAGCGGGTAAAGGGTCTGAAATGTAAGTAGGAAAGTAGTAAAATCATGAGGTATGTGATGAGGCAATGTGGAAGTGCAGGCTCTGATGCTGGGCTTGCGGGAGAGGTCACTTGTATCCTGGGCATCAGTCACACGAGATGGGGAACTGCTACATCACCTTGTTCCCCAGTGGCCTCTGTGGCGACCTGTTTCCCAGACAAGGGTTATCGCCACACGGCACCAGCCTGACAAAGGTCTTCCCAAACTTATTTCGCAGCTACCCGATAATATGCTAAAGCTCTTGGCCCATCTCGGGCGCGGTGCCTTCTGGGAAGTGTAGTCCATAGAGGCCGCCTACGGATGTCACGGACTACAGTTCCCAAAAGGCACCGCGCCCGAGGAGGGGCGAAGGGCGGGCGGCCGTGGCGCGGCTGCCCAATGGGCGCGGGCGATGTTGGAATGTGAGCGCCGGGGCGGGCGGGCCGCTGCAGGGTCCCTCGCAGTGCGGGAATTTCGGACGGGGCGGAAGGAGCGGCGGCCGGGCCTGTGTACGGCGGAGGTATCTGAAGCCAGAAGCTACTTTTGGGGTGTAGGGTTTGGGGTTTGTTTAGGAGTTTTAGGGCGTTCTCTTGCCTCCTTTTCCGCATGCTGTACGTCCCGGCCCTGCTGGCGCGGTGCGGTTGGGTTTTCCCTCTACCTTCTCTAGGGCGGCTGTTGGTACTGCCGGGGCCCACTTGGGCCCTGCTCCTCCTCGTCAGCTACTGGGGGTAGAGAAGCACATTCCTTGCTCTCCCCCGTCCTAGCCTGTGGCGCTGAAGGCATCTCGCTGGACTGACAGGGAGGGAGAGAATGTGGGGTAAGGGAGAGAGGTGGGTAAGAGCTCCTTCAGTTTTACCCCTGGGGTCTGCTGTACCCTCCTCCCCTGGCTTCGTGGACCATTGGGTCTAAAGCTGCCTTTGGTGGTAGAGGCTTAACTTGCTTTCCTTCGCGGTTATTTATTTTAGTGCTAAAGTGAGGTGGGGTAAAAGCTATACTCGGTAATACTTATAGGTTGATCACCCTTAGAAACATCCTAGTGTGGCTAACGAACAAAGTATCTCCTTCATTGGGAGGTATTCCTTAGTTTTGCTTTTTAAAAATTATCATTATTTGAACAGAAGCCTACAAATCACAAATGAAAATCTGCAATTTTAGTTTCAGGGCAGGCCTGTTGGGTAAGAACTGGGTTAAGCTGGTTTCTCATTGTCAGTGACTGTGGTTTTTCTATGCTTCCTATTTCTCATCACCTACCCTCCTTGTTTAAGACTTGCTCAATTGCAGGCAAGGTCAACCCTGTTTCCTTTGGTGTTCATTTTGTGCTTAAGGCTTTTATTAATTCACAAGAAATTCCTGGGCCCTTTTTATCAGCAGCAAAACATAAACAAAGTTGATGTGAAGTTTCCTATAGCTACTACTGTGTCAAAAGACTTTGCCGTCCTCTCTAGGAATAAGCGGTCTATGTAATTCTTGAGGATAATGCCCAAATGAGGTAGGATTCTTAATGAATTTAAGATTTGTTGGTTTTTATACAGTGTACTAAATTATCAAAACCCCTTTAAGTGTGTCACACATGCTGTTGTTTTGGTGGTGAGGTGATTTGGTACGCTATAAAGATTACTCTGTTGTTTATTGTAATAACTATCTGAGTGATGCTCAGGATTTTCAGGAGAACCTTAAATACTGTTCAAAAAAAGAAAATGTATTCTTGAGAAAGCAGTTTAAACTTAGGTAGCAACACAGTAATTCCTGCTTGTTTTCTATCTCTGAACAAGCTGCGTTCTGAAATTTTAAAAAGTCATTTTGCTATGTTTAAAAAAAAAAAAAAAATGTTGTTTGCCCATTATGGTGCTGTTACAATGAAATGTTTCTCATTAATTCTGGTCACCAACATACATTTATTCATTTTGTCAAAGAAGATGTTTTCTTATTTCTTGGGGAGAGAACTGTAGCACCTCTTCTTCAGTAAATGCCATTATTTTTCAGATGTCTTAATCACCTGGAAACGGGATTATAGTTGTACTTTAAAAGGTAACACAATGATAGACCAGTCACAGAATGTCCAATTTATGCAAGAAAGCCTTTGTTCACTATCTACCTACCTCGGTATTACAAGTCACTGATGTTTTATGTACTTTATTTTTCTGGTGGTCCTTCCTATGAAACAGTTATACAGTATTCAGGAGTCTTAAGTGTTATGTTCTTTCCCTTCCACTCACTGAACAAAAACTTGGTTTTGTTTTTTGCTTGTCTTTTATTTCCTTTTTTTGCAGGCAGGCTTAGGTCTCTTGCTGTGACTGATGAACGGTGTTAATGATGCAGAGATTTCAGGTCTTCCTGGAACTACCTGTTCATGAAGAGGAGCACAGGTCACCTGTGGGCCTTCTCTGTTGAGAATGAAAATAGATCCTACTGAGATAAACAACCATAAAAATGACAATTTCCAGAGAATAAAAAAAGGAGGATGAGGAAGAAACCAGTGTGGCTTGCCACACAGCAGAAATACTTCCTTCAAAATACATTTGGTTTATATCAGTTTTGGAGTTTCATTGACAATGAATGACAACAAAAGTTGAGAAGTGTCTATTCATATTTATTCTAAGAGTTCAAATGGTGCTAGAGTAGCAGCCATTGTAGATAACATTTGTAAAGAAAACACCATTAATAGCAATATTGATGCAGAATTGTCTGCATATTTCAAGTATAGTGTATTCAGTTTCTTCCAAGATGTTTTATTAGGGAGAAGCAGGAGTAGTATCCTTTCTGGTACTAAGAGGCTTTTGGAGAGAGTTTAGACAAATAGACTTCTGCTATTCATACTTGTTAGTAGCAAAGTCTTTGTTTTGAGCATATTGTAGACACATAAAATGTTCCTGTTTACAATAATTCATCTTGAAAATAGTTCTTCTCAGATACCTTAGCTAAGTAGGGTCATGTCTGTTTCATACTTGAATGATAGTACACAGTACTTGACATTTGTGGTGCTCTATTTCCAAGGACTTCAGCATTGTTGCAGGCACTAATGAATTAAGCTTCAAAATACCTGTCAGAAAATATTTCCATTTGCTGATGGGGAGAGGCAATTGAAATGCAGGAAAGTTAAAGGTGATTTTTTTTAATTTAAATTTTTTTTTTTTTAATATGTGTGTGAATTTTGAAAGGTGATTTTAGAGAGAAATACATTACTTTATTTCAGTTGTGGCAGCTCCACGTTGTGTTTGCTAGTTCATAAGTTTCCTGACCTACCCTTCAGGTCTGCTGTATTGTAAGCACGTAGAATTTGCACAAAAATGTCATTATCTTTTTTCCACTAGTTTTGTATTCCCCCTCCCCTCCCCACCCCGTTCTATAATTTCATGTAGAAAATTTTTGGAGTCTCTAGGTGTTTTTGGTTTCAGTGAATAGAATATCCTTAAACAGATTTAGCCAAACAAATGTGAAAGTATGTGCAGCCATTTCTTAAGTATTTCCTTGGATAACAGCTTTTTTGCAAGACAGTGAGTGCTTAGTATTGTGCATGCTGCCCATTGAAAGCGATCAGTGTTTGGCACCTATGGCCTACTGATAGTTTGACCAACTTGTAAGTAGGCACAGTGCCATCTTAACAGATGGATATGAATATAGACAGCCAAGAAACCATGTATGTGTATCTAGTGTATTTGTTAAGGGCAGGGTTCCCAGCTGGGGACATTCAAACTTATGTCCGTTTTGAATTTTTGCTTTTATGGATAAAGGGAAGTTGTCATTAATTATTTTGTTGGTTTTTGTGGTGTTGTTTTTTTTTTGTTGTTGTTTTTTAGCCAGATACCTTCAGGAATACAGTTATTGACTGTCAAGCAAAAAAAGGAAAAGGGGACAAAAAAAAAAGGAAACACCAGCTCCTTTAATACTCTTGAAGAGCTATTTTAAGTAAATGTAATTCCATTTTAAGTAAGGCTACTGTTAGGAAACTCACTGTGAATGTCAAAGATGTGAAGTGTATTGATAGTTTCATTTCACTGGCTTGCTAGCTTTACTGAAAAACAGGCTGCATATTATTCTTTTACGGGACAGCAGTCTGTCCAGCATTCAAGCACCTAATTGCATCTGTCCACTTCTTGCTGGAATTGCTTGTAGTATCTCGGAGGTCAAGGGATGCAGCCCTTCAAGCCTTTTTCACATCTCTTACATTGTTCTTAGCTTGAGGATAATATGCTCATTTTGTATACGTTTTTGTACCCTATGGATGACAGTGGGTGTGATCTTGTCCCACATCTGGACAAGTGCTGATTTTTACATTTTCTTTTTCTCCTTATCCAAGTCAGTCTTGGGGCTCCAGACTTCTGGTTTATTTTTCCACTTCTGATTCTGATAGTTCCAGTCTATCCTTTGTTTTAATCCATTTCCTGATATGGGTGCCCTGAGAATCTGCTTAAAGGCCTGCTGTGATCTTTTTCACCTGCGCTTGTAAGTGATATCAAGATATAGCCATTCCTACCAATCTTTGTTCCTTTGGTGCTTTGACACCATCACATTCTCATTGGTATGGTCTTAGCTGAGCTAGTTGGAATTGCATGTGGTGCTTGGAAGTCTCATTTTAATCCTGTAGAAAATCTGGAGGATTCCTCTAAAACAGCACAGTATGCATTACATTGAAGACAAAGAGGTGTAGAGAGAGGAGTTTCCTGAAGATAGGGTATGGATAAAGGTGTGGGTAGAGTTAGTCTTAAAATTTAAGTATAAAATGTCAAAACTGTGTCTTGATTATAGGCAAGAATATTACTCTGTAGGAGTGGAAATATGGAAAAGTAATGCAGAATTAAAACATCCTGTTTTGTGATAATGAGGAAGCTTGTGCAGTGTAAGTATTGACAAATACCAGTTTCTTCCTGTGATATGGGTATTTCATAATACTGTTTTGTTGGAGTTTAACCGCAGAATTCAGATGTGGTTCTATGATACAGAGATACTTGTCAGATTAATAAGGACCCTGAAAAAGCAGAACTTCTCTTTGGCATGGAATTATACACCTTCTCTTCTGTGTTTATTGCTACTTTGAATGACTGTGGTGTCTGCAGACTGTTTGCTACCAGAGTCTAGTGCTCTCTGATCAGCTTCTTTTAGATCTTTCATGTATGGAGGGTGTAATATTTAATATCAGGTTTACTTCTTTGAAGATAGTTGGTGTTATACAGGAATCCTGATTTAGGAGAGCAATACATTTGTATTGGTTGCAGTACATTTTGTAAGTTGCGCTTTGCAAAATATAGCAGTTGCAATACACAAGCTCCTTGGGCATGTCCTCATTGCCCATCTCCACGGAGAGCTTTATTCAATCACATTGCATATATAGGGATTTGGTCAGACACACAATAATGGAATCACAGAATTGTCACAGTTGGAAAAGACCTCTGAGATCCCTAGGTTCAACCGTAAATCCAAAAACCTCACCATCCCACTAGAGCATGTCACAAAGTGCCTCATCTACATGTTTTTTGAATACCTCCAGGGATGGTGACTCCATTGCCTCCCTGGGCAGCCTGTTCCAGTGCCTGACTACTCTTTCAGGAAAGAAAGTCTTCCTAATATCCAGTCTAAACCTCCCCTGGTGCAACATTAGGCCATTTCCTCTAATCCTGGAGACTTCAGTATTACAACAGCTGCAGACTTAATTATTAGTGGGCAGAAGATGTTTTCAGGAAACTTGACACTTATTTTTGCATTTAGTAGTTAGGACTTAGGGTCTGCTCTCTTCAGATGATAGTTGGGTGATGGACATTATTTGAGGAAGAAAATTTCCGGAAAATACTACTGATTCAGAAAAGAGACTTACAGAGTTCTTTTGGAACAGCTGTCTTAGTCATGCAGTTTTCTGTTTGGGAAATGAACAAAATCCTAGAGGAACATTAGAATTAAGAGAAAAACTATTCTTAAGTAACAGCAGTTGGCTTAGGGGTATTGAGTAGCTAGAGTAATGGGGAAAAAAAATTGTTATCCAGAAACTTCCTGAATTAATAGGCCTTCCTGCTTCCCCTAGCAAAATGAAATAATACTAAAATCCCACCAGTCAGAACAGTATCTCTTAGAAAATAACTGTAGCTCTGTTTATATGACTTTTGTCTTCATAAGTTAGAGGGAAAGATCAGTTCTCTGTAAAACAATGCATGTAAAGAGATGTAGTGCACTCTTTGCCATATCATGGCTGCATATTCAGTAAGTTCTTCTACTCAATGAAGATGTGGCTCTGCTAAAATCTCAAAGTATTTATTTGCTCAAAATGAACCTTGTTCTGCAGAAAGATGCATATGTTTGATTCCCTTTGGCTGTTATGTTATTTCTGGAAACAGTGCTTTTCTGAGTGCTGAGGTCAGCAGAAGGCAACTGTAATATCTTGACATTTATGGACTGAAAATAGGTAGTTATGTATTAGTTTGATAATCTACTAAATGCTGCCCTGTGAACAATAAGCAGACTTTCAGTTTTGCTTCTCGCACTTATCATTCAGTTAATTATGTTTTCTCCTATATAATTTTTGGGGTTTTTTTTTACAGCTAAGAGGAATTGTCATATTATTATTAAATAGAGTTACATATTGAAGAAGTGTCATATAGTCTACGATTCACTCCAGGGAAACTGATGAGCTTTATTTTAGTAGTTTACTTATTTCTAAGTTTAAACCTATAATTGGTAGTCATTGAGTACAATAGATTCTGAGATTTTTCTAGCGTATATTATACAAGGTCCTCTAATAGGTTTGTCTTGTGAAGACTTTTTGCTGACACACATTTTTGGGGTGCCTGGAAAAATTAGTTGGTTTTCACTTTAGATCCATTTGCATGGGTTCTACTTACTGTATTTCTTTTAAAGTATATTTGATGTAAGAAATTAAAACTTAATCTGTACTTTTCCATGCTTTGAACAGGCTGCTACATAATGTAACTCTGGTCAGTATGTAACCTGTGCTACTTTTTATAATTTTTCCTTCCCTTTCCTCCTCTCCCTCCAGGGAAGATGCCATATAATAAGAAGACTGCTGGAAAAAGAGCCCCTGCAAAAAGAAAACTTGCTGAAGTGTTTGCTCTGGGGGAGGTTTTAGCAGATACATCAAGAAAAGAATGGAAATTAGGTATCCCTATAGGGCAAGGAGGCTTTGGACGTCTATACCTTGGTAAGTATAGTTATCTCTGATAATGCTTTAAAGTGGAGAGTGAGTTGTTGATCCTTATTGAAAGCAATGAAAAATTGACCCTAAGTGAGAAATGCGGTATCTTCAGGTTTGGTTCATGGTGTTGGAAAAAAATTGAGTGGATAAATGACCATTGTAAGCACTAGTATGAGACTCCACTAGTAGTTAATTCTTTTTTTTAAAACCATTACCTTTATGTTTTAATTGTGAAGGGTTAGTTCGGTATTTATTTAAATTTTATTTTTTTTAGTCTGAGAAAAGGGTGTCCTTGGATCAGAAATTCTGAAGTGAAACTGTCTAATCATATTCTATCGAGTCTAGTGATCAGCTTATATTTTGTCTGGTTCTGACTTTGGTGCTGCTTCTGACTTTTTCATTGCTCTGTGAACATTTGGCACATAATATACTTTTTTAATATAACCAATGCTCAAACTAAATTGAAATATTCAACTTTACAGTTTAAAGCATCAGCACAGATCTTTTTTGCCGTGGTCTTTATTGAACACACAGAGAACTTCTTTTAGTGGGTAGTGTCCCATGTGTAGTATTTCTGCTGTTTGAACAGATGAGCAGGTAAGACAGGTATTCAGGATACCTCAATTTAAAAAAAACTGGATTGCCCCATGTCACTTCCTAAATGATTTTGAAGGAATGAAGCTGAATGTGATCATGATAACGATAACATTTTCTTTTGCTATCATTTGTGGTCTTCCTCTGTTTTGGTGAAAAAGTTGCACTGAATTCATACTGAGTTGCAAAACAAAAATTAATATGACCTGCTTTCAAAATGAACAAACCGTAACATAACTTTGTTAAGAAGAAAAACAGGACTAGTGGTGGCTTTTTGCCAAAGTTCTCTACTACTTCTCAGCCTTGCTTGAAAGCTACCAAATTACTGAGTCCAGAGTTCCAGATCACCCAAACTGTGTAACACTTCACGTTAAGAATTCTTGCGTTGTTCAAGTCAGAACTTGCTCTCTGTTTGCTTCCCTATTGTATGCAAAATGCTGTGTGCCTGTTCCTCTACTTTGTGCTTGCCTGACTTGTCAATGTCCTTCATACCTGTATATATATATATACTCCTTCTGTCCTGAATATCAACTGCTCAATATCATTTTCTGCAACAGAAAGTCACTTTTGGACATGACATGGCAAAATAGTAGAGAGAATGTGTTTTTCATCTTTATGCCCACAACTGTGTATGTTCATCACAGGCCTAGAATATAAAAGAGATGCTATCGAGTAGAAAAAAGTTGTTGAATAATAAAAAATAACTCGTTTAATAAACTGACTGTTCTCAAATAGCTGTGAGAATGCAAGGCCATATCCATGTAGTGTAGTCTTGCCATAAAGTTTGCCTACCAAAGTCTAAGGTACTGATATATGTTCGCTTCAGTACTTATTGCTTTGTCGTTTGTTCATGCTGTGTAACAAATAAGTGTATTTTTTGTGATGGTTTCCTCTCCCTGTACTAACAAACACTTCCTTTTTAACAGCTGATGTTAATTCCTCAAAGTCAGTTGGCAGTGATGCACCTTATGTTGCAAAAGTGGTAAGAAAGCATTTGAATCTCTACTTCATGACTTGAAAATGTTTTTCTAGAATCGCATGTGTAATTTAAAACATCTCTGAAAATAATACAATTACATAGTGCTGTTTAAAAGAAAAGTGAGTGGGGTGATATAGAGGAATGCTTCTGAGAATTGTAACTCCTGTGTATGAGGGTGGATAATGGAACATCATTGGAGCTGAAAAAGGTTCGTGAAATGTCTCATTCTGTTTCTTTTACTGCTTCCTGTAAACAGCCCAAATATCACAAAATGAATGAAATCTGTCTGGTTTTTTGAGAATTTCTGTGATTCAGCAGTGAGTCTGTGTGAACTGTTGCTCACCACTGGATGTTGGTAAGCTGACAGATGGCTTGGGATTAGAAACAACAAAGCTTTGATTCCCAGGGTCCCCACAGATATAAAGTCCTTTAAATGTTTTATCATAAACCACATACGTATTCTAATTTCTATTGAATTAAAATGGCATTGACACATAATTTTTTTTTAACCTAATGATTACAGAGAAGCAAAAGCATTGTTGATAGCTCATTTTTAGCCCGTTGTAGCAAATCAGCAAATTCTTTCTATTAATGGAAATTTTCTTATGCTTTTAATCTTAAAGTAAATATTTTTTATTTAACTTGATTTGGCTATAATGTTGTCTTCCTAAGGTATAAATTATTTTTTCTTAAATTTTGCTATCTCTTACTATTGTATTTCTTAGCAAAAAACCCCAGGAATGTGGGAATAGCCATAACAGATCCAGACCATTCATTATCTTGGTGGTATTTCTGGTCCTGTGACAAAAGCAAATACTAGAAAACTGCAAAAGAACTTCACAACATAAAAAATTTGTTCTTCACCACAGTTCAGAACCACAATGTTTAAAGTTTTATTATTAAACTATATTAAACATACTAAAATGCTTTACCACAATAGCTGTCTGCTTAGGTAAATATGTTAATACTTTTAATATTCATTCCTGAAACTAAAAGATCAGGTTAATTTAGAATAAAATACGTTTAGTTAGTATGTGCCTTTAATCTTGATATTTATATCTGCTGATTGCAGGGAAATTCTAGAGTTCAGACACCCCAAGATGCTGTCGGTGATGACCTTCTTTCTAAAATCTTGTTGCTTGTGGGGAAAAAAAAACCTGCCTACAATGCAAATGACAAAAGTACTAGACTTTTAACATCAGCGTACTGTGAGGTATTTATGGGGAGGAATTCCATATAGACCAGTAGTCCCAGGCTGCTTTTGTATGTCCAACTTGTGTTATTGAGGGCAGGGGGTGTCCATCATGCAGGAGCTGTTGTCTGTATTAGAAGCAGGTAGCAGACATTCAGATTATTAGCAGTGCCTTGCCTATGAGAGGCAGTGGCTCCTAATTACTGGCTCCTGCTGAGTTTGGACTGACTGGGAAGCAGAGTGCCATTTAACTTTCATGGTAGGATCCAGTTTGACTTGCTTGGAAAATTGTCAGATAAGCATTATTTTATGCTGCATGTAATTGCTGTCCTCCCCTTTTCCTGAGTTTGAAACCTGTGCATCTACTTCCCTTCTCCACTTTGAGCTCTAAATATAGGAATCGTCGTAACTTTTTGGTTGCTTTTATGCTAGATTCACTTCGTTTCAGCAATTTGTAAATACCCCCATTGCTAATCTCCCAGATGACTACTCACTTTTAATTTGTCTTTTATAATTTTGTCTTTATGGCAATAAAGAGTAGCCCCAGTCTTTGTGCTGCCCTCACAAATGACCCATAACATATTATGCCTCTGCAGTCTAGTAGAATGCAACTAAGGACCTATTTTCTGATGCCTGGGTGAGTCCTAGTTCATCCATCAGCTGAAGCAAAGTGGTTATCAGCTTTGAACAATTATTAGCATTTAACAAAATATAGTAATGTTCTTCAAATCAAGCTATTAAAGCAGAATGGAAATTGGCCTGGTCTTTGACATATCCTCATAGTATTGATGTCTGAGCAGTATGAAATGAATCACAGTTTTTATTAAAAAAATAAATGCTTTTTAACATGTGGACCTTTCAGATGTCATTGTTCAGTAGTGGATGCAGAGTTTAGTAACAGTTCATTAAATTGTTCACTGAATAAGATCAGAATTCTTAAAATACTACTTGAAGAAATTTGTTGGATTTCGACATGTACTCCATAATCTGTTTCATTATGATATCTTTTCTAATTAGACTTTAATTTCAGTTTTGCTAGTGATGTGTTTGGAATGACCCTGGGTATAAAGTTCTAGAAGTTTGTGTTTGAAGTCTTTCTGGTTTTAACATATTGTAAGATGACTAGTATGGCAAATATTGGACATTATTGCTTGAGCCTTTTAACATAATGTATGCATTTATTTATCTATATGTAGAATTAATGATTATGGGGAAACAGCTTCATAGTCAGCATGAAGTTCTCTTCTGTGTTTAAATCATTTATCCATCCCCTCAAGTACGAAAAGGTACCAGATTTTCAACATTTGGTCCGACTAGAGAAAAATACATCTTGTTTTTTCATCACTTAGATATAATTATTTATGGAATAATTTATTTAAATATAAATATTTTAGGAATTTTTAACACCTACAGTTTTTTCACAATGTTTTAGTAAGAAAATATCATTCTTTAAATCTATGTAAGTTGAATTGAAATAATATATATAATTTATGTTCTAGTTAGAGTATTAATGAATTATGCTACACAGAAACAAGTAAATAGTTCAAGTAACGGTTGTCCAAGATAACTGAAGTATCATAATTCAACTCTTTAACCCTTCACCTCTGTATATATAATCTCTAGATCACTCATTTGTTGTCCATAGTGGGCAAAGAGCCTAACTTAAAGTAGATGCTGCATGTCCCAAAGTTCTTGTGCATTCATCAGTTGTTTTTTTCAGGTTAATGGCGTAAGTTTAAATGTTGGCCCCACAAGGAGGGGCCAAGAAGACTATTCATTGCCTTATCAGGGCAATGCTGCTGGAGAAAGTGAGGTGGAGATAGGTGGTGGCTTTGTAATCATCTGTGCAGGCCTAGGAGTGGTGCCTAAGCTGGTATCTGCTCTTGTTCTGACTGGTCTTTCTACTCCACCTCTGAGACAATACATCATATGCATGTAGACCATGTTCCATCAGTGTGTTCAGTCTCTTTACATTGCTTTCTTAACGTTGTACAGCAGTAAGCCTGTATTTGCCGAGTTGCACAGTCTGGCCTTTAGCAGTTTTCTGGATCACTACATCTGCATATAAAAGTTACAATTTAAACCATTTAAGGTTGATGCTGCATATCTTGGAACTTGTTGATATATGTGATTGCTGTCTTTCTGGGTTTCTTTGCCAGTAATCGCATACTTCTTTACAGGTTAAGTTTTTTTTAAGTGTAGGATATTCCAAAACAGGTATTTTCACTGACATAGAATGAATTGGGACATATAATAGTAACTAGACTAAAATAAATTGCTTAAGCTTATACCCAAATCAATCGCTTAAAAATAGCAAGAGCTGAAATATTTTTTTTCTTTCCTGTGCTAAGTTCTGTAAATGTAGAATTAAGGTACCTGCCCATTTGCAGTTTTTGCACTATTTCAAAGCATTGGTATTTTCAAACCAGTTTCTCTTTTGCACTTTACTTGTATTACAACCACCTATTTGTGGTTACTGTAGACTTGTCCCTAGAAAATGGAACTAAAATACCCCATGTTAGCTTAAATATAAGTTGGTCTCTGAAGTCAAAGTATGTGTAGTTCTTATAATTCAGTTTAAGAGAAATTGTGAAATCCTCTACAATTTTTGCCTTGATCAACTAATGTATTAAGGGAACAAAATACCTTATGTTCAGCAAGAATTTAACTTTTGTTAAGATTTTTCCATTGAATCATTTTAGGTGTTATTTTAGCCTTGCTAATGGCTATTGCAGCTGATGTAATCCAACTTCAATCTGGAAAATCTGAGATAATGAATGTTTAATGTTCTCTGTTCAACTTTTGCTGCCAATTATTGGTAATATTTCTATACATTTCAGTTAATTTGTTATTCTCTTATAGGAAAGGATTCTTTGATACCCTTAATGTTAAGCAGTTTATAATATAACGCTTTAGAGACAATCTTCTTTACAAGAACAACATATATTGAGTTTATCAGTACTGGGTAGAGCTTTTGAGGGAGAACATGCTTTCATAGGGTGACTTTCATTTTGTGAGCTTTTAATAATCATTAGGCACTAACACAGCAGTTTTTAACTAATTTTAAATTGTCTTAAAGGAACCCAGCCAGAATGGACCTCTTTTTACTGAGTTAAAGTTCTACATGCGAGCTGCTAAGCCAGATGAAAGTAAGCAGTCTACTAAAATGTTTTTAATGAACTACAAACATTTAGGAAAATAGAGCCTACAGGAGTAAGGTTGAACTTTAAGAGAATCTTTGTAGATTATTTTCAAAAGTATTTTTAAATGGTTGAAATCTAGTTCAGACACAGTAAAATTAGTGGTTTTTTGGTAAGATGTTCTTTATAATTGTGTTGATATTGTCTAAATTGAAACTCTAGTTACATCTCTGTCCCCGCAGTGGATGCGTCATTAACTTTGCAGTATATTTTGCATACAAATTTCAATGAAAAAAGCAGCTCACATGTATTCAGAAACTGTAAGTGATGCAAGTGCTGTCTTTTCATAAAATCATATCAGTAGACTTACATAAACTTATCTTTATTTGTTTTTTCAGTTCTGAAGTGGACTAAGTCCCATAAACTGAAATATTTAGGTGTACCAAGATATTGGGGTTCTGGCTTGCATGAAAAAAATGGAAACAGGTGAATATATATTTTGTTGACATGTACTGTCCTTTTTAATGTAATTTATCAGATGTATTTTCCACCTATCTTCATGTTGGTTCATTTCTGCTACAGAGTTTCATGTTCATAATGATGTTTAAGGAATACATACATTTTATTTGTACTTTGTTACTTGTATTTGTGTCTATTCTTGGTGATTTAGTTTCCATTTCTCTGGAACAGAGATGCTATATACAGTGGTTTATAATACAGTGATGCTAGATACATGCGGTTTAAAAGCTTCTCATGTTTGAATTAATATAAAGTCAACTTCTAATGTGTAAGTCTGACTACCTTTACAGTTTTATTCTGCTGTGCACTTACGAGTATTTTCACTCACACGTATAAAGGACTTGGTGCTCTCTAAAGCTATTTTATTTTCACTAGGGATAGGTTTGTTTGGTTTTATTAATTTATATATATATATATATTTATTTTTTTTTTACTTAATCTATGAGCTAGAATTAATTGCTAGTCTCAGGTTAAATTTTTCTTAAGTCTAGGGATAGTTTTTTGTATTGTTCCATGCCACGAAGGGTTCTTGTTACTTTGTCCGGAATATTATCTAATCCAATGTAAAAATAAGTTTTGAGGCAAATGTAAAAAAGCAGTGTTTAAAGCATGAGTTTCTTTAATATTAATCTACTGTAAGCTCCTACAGTAATAGAACAATTTTTTCAATAACAATGAATATCAGAACACCTTTAAAAAGTGAGAGATTTTTGGTTTTAATATTAGGTTAAAATTATAATAGGTTTCAAGAAATGAACTTCTTAAAATAGTCATGTGAATTCACTTACATATTTTAGTCTACAAAAGAGTATTTCTGTAAGTAATTGATGCTTGCTTTTACCTATAGTGAATTACAATACAAATATTTTCCTATGTGGTACTTGTTTGCATAACTGGCCAGGAGTAAAGAACAGTTCTTTTGATGGATAAACTTTTGACTAGGTGATATAAAAAAGTGAAACTGATGTACAACATGAAAAAGTCAAGTATTTCCCATATATTTGTGTTCTGTGCATCTGCATTTGATCATTTGAGAGAGAACTTTTCAATAAGTAATTTGTACAATTAAAACAAAGATAAAATACTTTGCTAAATACAATTCAGTTTTGGTTTTTTTTTGTTATGTTGGTTTTTTTTCCCCCTTGAATTTAGTTACCGATTTATGATAATGGACCGATTTGGCAGAGATCTTCAGAAGATGTACGAAGAGAATGCAAAGCGATTTTCCCATAAAACTGTACTACAATTAGGTTTGAGAATAGTAAGTTTAAAAATATGTATGTTTACAATCTGTCTTCCCTGAGTAAGTCTTCTGGTGAAATCATACTTTTGGGCTGAGTACAGGTCCTCTGCTGGGTGGAGCTGGGTACTGCATTTGCATCACTGTATTTTGTTTTGTTAGCTTGATATTCTGGAATACGTCCATGAACATGAATATGTGCATGGAGACATCAAGGCCTCAAACCTTCTTCTGAGTTACAAGAACCCTAATCAGGTATTTCTGATGCATTTCTTTCCTCATATTTTAAACCTTCTGTTTGACAACACATGGAAGTGCTTTGAACCTGTGAAATCTAGCAGAAGCTCATTTCTAAGAATGTATATGGGAACATTATTTCTGCTTGACATTTATATCTAGTTAAAATTCTGTGATTTTTTTTTTAATGCATTTTGCTGGACAGTTATCAAATTGACTATTTGCCCTAAATAATATTCTAGAGAAATTCTCAAGATTAAAAAAAAAAATGACTTTCAAATAGTTATTTGCAGGTGGAAGCTTAAAATTACATAGCACACTGGTAAATTATGTTTGCCTGTCTGCATTGTTACCTTATTCCTTTGTTCAGTAAATCTATCAGATAAGTGTTCTGTTACTTGGAAAAATTGGTCTTTAAAGTGTTGATTGTTCCACTTGATTTACGGAAGTCATTCATTTTTCTACATTTTTAGTATTCAAACACTGCATATTAGAGTTTCAGAATTATGTATGTCTTCTTGACAAAATGTTTTAGCTCATCAAATAAGTAAAATAATTTCAATTCTCTTAAAGTAGCTGTGGTGTTAGTGAGAATATAGTATGTAGTAGTATTCAAATGGGACAGCTGCCTTTAAAGAGGGTAGGATAGTAGGTGTATTTATGACTACAGACATTTTTGTCTTTTGTATTTTGGCATTTAATGTACTGTCAATAACTGTTACTGTACTGTCCCTGCATCAGCAAGAAACTGCTTCTATATTGAACAGCTGTATGGAAAACAACAAAGCCTATCTATCTGACACGTTGTTTTCAAATCACATGTAGCAATATCAATAAAGTGCTGAGGATCATTTTAAGTAAAAAACTCACTTTTTTTAATACTTTCTAAGAAGTTATGAGAATGTCTGGGAGTTACATTTGTTATTTGCACATTTTTTTGTATAAAAAGTTCTTTAAACTTAGAAATCTTTGTGGAAATTACTAGGTATACTTGGTGGATTATGGACTTGCCTACCGATACTGTCCTGAAGGAGTTCACAAAGTATATAAAGAAGATCCTAAAAGGTGTCATGATGGGACTATTGAATATACCAGTATTGATGCACACAAGGGTGTGGGTAAGGATGTAAAACTTTATTCTTGTCAATAGGCATTTGTGCATCCCTTTTACAAACTCAGAGACTTATTTGCTGCATTGAGTTTTGTAAACAACCAGATTTTGAATCTATAAATATTTTTTTTCTTCTCTATGGATTATGCTGGCATTTATCTTTTTTATTTACTAACTTTTACTTTGATATTAATTTACTGTTTTTTTAATGTAACTTTATTAAGTATATTTCCCTCAATTTATAAACACTGTTAAGATGATTAGTATATTGCTTTTTATTAACTGTGTAGAAATGGAATAGTGCTTATGAGACTTTGATAGAAAAACAGGCTGCGTTTTCAACAGATAAATAGTTTCTGTTATCGGTATGAGCGTTGTTCCTTCATATTTGGCAAAGATTCACAATGTTCTCTAACATGTTTATGGCTTAATATTTAGAAGATTTTTAAATTAAATTTTGTTTAATTATGAAATATTATTTCATAATGACGCTGTAGTTCCTGAATATCGAAAGGCAAGAAGTGGGAAGTTGAACATGAAAAGGACAGGTCTATGTCAGATTAAATACTGAGGCAGTTTTATTTTCTTTGTTCTTAACTTCTGTTCTATTACCATAAATGTACATCCTGCAAAAATACCAGTTGTTGAAAATTATTAGTTACTTTAGGATGAACTGTTGTATCTATGCTTAAAACTGAACATGAAGGAAGAGGACTTGATTTGCCCATTTATCCTTCTAGTGTACTCTGTGATCAGTGTATATGTGGGTGTGGGGTGTTTTTTTTTGGTGGCAGTTGTTGTTGTTTTGCTTTTGTGTGTGTTTGTTTTGTTTGTTTAGTTTTTGTTGTTGTTTTTTTTTTTTTTTGCAAGGCTTAGAGAGGTGATCTGTTATTGTCCTCTGAGTTTTCAGATCATGTAAAATATTTTAGCATCCTGGAATATTTTTGTCAGGAGCTGGGATTTTAGTGCTATTGCCTTTTTATAGAAGGGAAGTAAAACCAGTTTTGAACAGAAAGTCAATCCCTTCAGTAACTTGTTCTATTTTTTTTCCACAATTGGAGTACTTAAAAAGCTTCCCAAATTGGAAGTACTGCAGCATTCATATCCTTGAGTAGCAGAAAGAGATTGATAAAGGACTTGAAGATAAAGGTATCCTTCCAGATATAGGGACAATACTTTTTCCTTCCTTTCTTTCACTGTAAAATAAGTAACAGATACAATGGTGTTATGTAGGAAGCCAATGCTAACAACTGTCTTAACGTATTTACAAGTTTTAACTGTTGTTAAAGCATGTATCCTTTAGTAGGTGCTGTTACGGTTTTTTTTTTTGTGTGCTTATTTAGCGCCATCGAGACGTGGTGATCTGGAGATCTTGGGTTACTGTATGATTCATTGGCTTAGTGGCCATCTACCATGGGAGGATAATTTGAAAGATCCAAATTTTGTCAGAGACTCAAAAATCAGGTTAGAAACGACTTGTTTTCTTTCTCTATTGAAATCACAAATGGGGATGAAAACGTCTTAATGTAGAAATGCTTTGTACTTTCAGTGTGTTCCCTTTTGGTGAGTAGGCTACTGCTTTGTATACCTCCCAGATTCCCTTCATTGTGTCTCATGTATTTTTGGGTTGTAATGAAACTTTACTTGTACTGTTCTACTTTGTCATCTTTTGCATATGTGAGATGCCTGTTTATACACTATGGTACTGTCACTTTAGAATACTACCATGGTTAAGCCAAAAAGCACTCTTAGTCAGTACCCAGGTAACCATTAGTCCTAATTTACAGAAAGACAACTGAAGCATGGAGTCTGAGTAGCCTTTATAACACCATGCTCTTGAAGTCAGTGACAGAGATGAGAGCTAAAGGTTGATCTTAAATGTCTTCGAGCATCATTCCAGCAAGAAGGTTATTAATGTGGGATTTAAAAAAATTATTTATTTTCTTGTCCCTTGCCCTCACTTATAAATCCTTTGTCTTCCCCACACCCTTGCTCAATTCTGTCTTGTCAGATACTTAATATGAAGCAAGCTGTCCCAGCACAACAGTTCCTGTCTCATTAACAAGTATTTATTTGCCTTCCTTATCACTACTTTTAACACACTGGGCTTTGTCAATGCTAGTGAAACTCTCCTGCTTCCACCCAGTTATTATTCTGGCAGGGGATCTGCTCTCAATATTATCAACTAGAGAACGAGTCCTCTATCAGGAAGAGGTGAGAGCATTCATATGTGAGGTTTTAAAATGGACTAGTTCTTTCTTTCAGTCTTCTAATTGTTTGCTTTTATGGGAATAAAAAACTGTTGAACAAAACTTACCATATTTCAGATAGTCTGTCATTCATCAGGTTCTCAAATGTACTGTGCTCCAAAAAATGGTTGTACTAAGTCATACCAAAGGTTTATCTAGTAGTGTTTCCTGTCTCTGACAGTGGCCTAAGCTGGGTACTTAGGAAGTCTGTCAGAACAGTGCAAGATTCAAGCTTTGAAAGAAACAATAGTTTTGAATAGTTTTGTTTTTCAGATGTAGAGATAATATTTCAGTTTTGATGGATAAATGCTTTCCTGGGAAAAATAAGCCAGGTAAGAGGACTTATTTTAAATTCAAATATTTTGATTTGTACCATATGTAAGCATTCTCTAGTAATTTGGTTCAATGTCCTTTTTCCTTTTTTAAAAAAAAAAAAAAAAACAAACC
>JANVCC010000043.1:15329578-15523238 GCA_025345505.1 Todiramphus chloris collaris | reverse complement strand
AAAAAAAAAAAAATACCCCAAGCAAACAAATTCATCAATCTGTTTGGGTGCCATTACCAAATTGTGGACAACTTTATACAGTGGGTAGAAGCTCTGAAACTTATTTACATGGGCTACTTTGAGTACATACAAGGGAAGTTTTTGCTGTTCTATATTCAGGTAAAAAACAAATCACCTTCTGCAGCAACCAAATTGAGGTGTTGCCAGACTGTCAGAAGCTTTTTTTTCTTGAGAGATGTCTCAGACATTGTACTCTAATCTGTTGCTTCTTTAAGTCCTTCTTGTTTACTTAAGTTTGTGCCTATTTTTCTTAGCTTTATCAACAACAATGCGGCATTAATTTGATTAGGAGACGTTTAGACTCTTCGTTTGGCTGCAGTTATAAGAATTGCAGACACTGTGCTGCCTCTGACTAAAGACAATATTAAGCATTTGCAAACATGAAATGTGTAAGCTGACTAAATTTTAGAGATTCAAAATAATGTGAACTTGAAGTCTAGATTGTTTATATTTGGCATTGGTGATTTGCTGAGTAGAGGTTTTTTTTTCTTGTTTAATGAAACCTATTAGAAATCCATTTTCTTGGGGTCTTAAGCTTTAAATATGTAGTTATTTCCAGCTACTCCTGGTGATCAGAAGAGTTTTCTCAGTCAAGTATGAATTGTTTGCTTTTTCAGTGGCCAAATGTTTCATGTATTTTTTAAATATATGTTTCAGTCTTGTGCTGATTAAGTTCTGAGACAGCATTTAGTTTCCTTTTCAACATTTTTTTTTAATATATAGACATAAGAAATACTGTGGAAACAAGCATTTATTGGTGAAGATTGGCCTATTACATTTTTTACGAGTGACTCTATTCTTCATTGCAATGCATGTGTAAAAAAACCAGTGATGTTGTCATCACTGGGTAATGAATCTTGGTATCTTTTTTTTTTCTGAAACACGTTGTTGTAAAGTCATAATTATGATTTTATAGATAACCATTTCAAAAAAAGCTTATGCGTAATTTCTGTCTCTTTTGTGGTAAAAGCGAATGATTAAAATGTTTTCAAATAGAAATTAATTGGAGATACTATTTCTTTAGATGAACTAGCCAAATATATGGAAAAAGTGAAGCTACTGAGCTATGAAGAGAAACCTGTTTATCAGCATTTCCGAGAAATACTTCTGCAAGGTCTTAAGGCCATTGGGCAAAAAGATGATGGTGTACTTGACTTTGGCTTGTCAGAGAATGGAGACTTGCAAACGACTCCCATGCAAAAGGTTATTACTCTAAAATTTGATGTCAGCTTTTAATGTAATTTTTTTGGGCTAAATAAGAGTTTAGCAGTACTGGAAGTAGGTGTCATACCTGCATCCAGTAGGAAATAAGCAAATATTGGAATGTTTAAGTCCTACTCTTATGCATTATTTCTCTAATTTAACTTCACAAATTGTTACTAAAACTTAATACAGAATGATGCTTATAGGTGTGCTTTCATAATGGATAATATCTTTTGATAACAGAATGTGTGTATATAGTTGTAATGACATTTGAACAGATGAACATTCAATTAATTTACTACTTTAAATTTTTAAAACTTCAAATGGGTCAAAAGACACGTACAGTAGAATAAGTCTAGTTCTTTTTTCATATTAGTTTCCTTTCTGTAGCTGGTTCAAAGCTTAGTTTTAAGTATACATCTTTATGCCAAGTATTTGATTCTGGAATTCACATATTGAATTCACTGTGATCTAATATGTTATTTATGAGTCTTAACTACAGTGGTAGGCTGGGGGTGTTTTATTCCATGTATTTAAGAAGCCTTAAACTCTAAATTTGGACTCCCATTTGAATGCAGCATACGAACTTTTTAAGCCTTAGGGAAATAATATGTTAAAATAATTTATAATAGCTATAAAAAATGGTCAAAAAATGGAACAATAAATCGTAGAGTCACAGAATGTTTTGGGTTGGAAGGGACCTTGAAAGGTCATCTAGTCCAGCCTTCCTGCAGTGAGTTTTCTGCTGAATGGAGTGTAAAGAGCTGTCCGAAAGGAGAGTTCATTAACATCATTTCTTCTCTTCCTCCTGTGCATCAACATGGCTTGAGACCTGTGCTTTCTTTTGGGGGGGAAGGAAATTTGTTTTAATGGTTGGCTGGTTTTGTTGATGAATCAGTTGGCTGCTACAGAGCCAACATCTGTGACCTTTAATGTCTTTGTCCAGCAGAGTTGGTTGGTGCACTTTTCCAATGGAGTAAAATTTTTTAAATCATGTTTCTTTATCCAGTTGTGTACTAACATCAATTTGGAATTAGCTTTTACATTGGAATTTGGTGGTGTGGGGTTTATTTGTTGTTTTTTGTTGGTTTTTTTCCTTAGTTTGAGGAACCATATGCATGGTCAGCTTGCTCATTTGTCTCAAATACTTAGCTTACTTGTTCAAGCCCAGTAACAATGAGTGTTACTGGCCCTTTTGAGTGTTTTCAGCTGTCCACTTCGTATTGCAGTGGACTTCATGCCAGCTACTGTTAGTGTCCAGACAAAATAAGATTGTTTGCTTGAAATCGGGTTGACATAGCCTGCTTGCTTTTGACCAGACACCAGGACAGATGATTCTTCCATCTCTGTTAGATTTTCTAGGACTTGCAACAGCTGTGGTGTAGGCTAGGGTAGAATAGATTGTATTGGTCCCTCTTCCAAGGTATATTTTTCTCTCCTTTTCAAGAATGAATGGAAAGAGGGTCTTCAGCAGAATGTCTCCCTTCCCAGCATATATATTTGGGAACTCATGCTACTAGATTTTTCTTCCAGGAGGTATCAGATGTTATTAGTGAGAGGTTCAGAGAATGGGAAGACAATTTGTGCTAGTTGAGAATTGTTGGATACTTAGGATACGCAGAGGAAGAAAGGAAGAACTTAGAATGATAGCTAAAACTATATGTATTTTCAGCTGTGACAGGAAGTTCAACTGGATGACTGTTTTAAAGATAAGCTCCAAATTCCAAACTTTGTTAGAAGCTGCTTTCCATAAAAATAATTTAGCATTCATCAGTAGCATCTCACCTCTGAAAGCCAGTGTCTTCTAGCACGTGCTGAATTTCTTTTGGCATGCTTAATATTTAATTTGGAAAAGAAAAATGCAGTCTGGCATCTACTCTTGAGAATATGGTGACCTCTGATATAGAGTAGTTGTGACATTTTGGCTGCACTGATCTTTTAATCACAACAGGTCTTAAGACACCTACTCTTCAATTAATTCAGGGAAATCTATTGTAATACTTTCTTAAAACTATGTTATTTGGTGTCCTTAAGTTATGCTGTTTCATAGCTAGGAGATAATACTGATAACTTCTGTTTAAAAAAAAAAAAAAAAATTCTTAGAATGTAGGATTCTGTGGTGCTTTCAGCTTGCATGGCTAATACAGCCATGATGTGCATTATATGTTGCATATAGGCATGATTGTTCTGGAATCTCAGGCATTCTTCAGCATTGGTATCTGGCTAAAACTCACAGATGTCTGCTATATTAAAAAAAAAAAAAAAAAAATTCGTATATCATGAACTGAGGTTTCCCCAGATGGTGTAAGTAAATGAAAGACAGTCCACAGTTCTGATGGAGGCTGTGTTTTTTGTTTGGGTTTTTTTTGGGGGGGTGGGGTGGGTATGGAGTGGGAAGTAGCCTGTAAGCTTGTATAGTAAATGCATGTTGGTATATAATTGTTCTATGAAAATGAGAAGCTAACAGTACCATGTGTTGAGGGAAGTATCTGGAGCTCTTGACAAAAGTATTTAGGGCAAGGACTGTATCTTACTTTTGGTTAGTTCTGAAGAGTTGCTGGTGAATATTGGGAGTGAACTAAACAGGAAAAAGCGGTTCTCAGTGATTTCTGTGGTTCCTTCCAGTGTTCAGCTTCAGATGCGCAGGTGTTGCTTTTGTCAGCTGAATGCTGCATGATTTCTACTGCTATGGAATTCACCTGCATCAAGATTAGGAAACCACTTTTTATTAAATAAGCTTGGAAACAAGATAAATGTATTAGCTTTTGTGTAACGTGTATTGGATATCTGTTTTTCTGATGAGCGTTTAAAATGTTTTCTAGTACAATTGGGAGGAATGCATTATCTTTCATAAAAAAAGCAGTACAGTGCTGAAATAGTCCTCCTTAATTTTGGTCAGAATGAACAAAAGTGTCTGTGTTTATTCCTGCCTAATGCATCACAAATCTGCTGACATGCTAACCTTGGAGTCTTGGCTGGCGGTAATCAGGCCTGTGCACCGGCAGGAAAGATGTACCTAATGCAGTCCATCAGTGCAGTTTGCATATGGAAGTTCTCACAGGGGAGCTGCCCTGTGCCAGCTGAGGGTTACCTGCCCACTGCAGTTATTGTATGTAATTATCGAACCAATCTGTTCAGCCCAGCAGGGTTTAGATGGTAATCATGAAGCAACACTTTGGAAAGGAAGGATGTAATGCACTCTCCCCTTCTCTCATGAGCTATGTGAAGTTGTAGTCACTTTTAAAGCTCTAGTCTCACACAATTAAAATATAAAAAAAAAAAAAAAAAAGGAAAAGGTAGACTCGTCCAGTGTTCATCAAAGTTATCATCTATGTCTGATACAGATATAGGCCAACTCATCCTTTGCAAAAATCATGTGGCTTTAAAAATATAATCCTTCCATAACCACCTTTAGAATACTTTAGAATAGTAAGATCAATTGTAATAAACAGATAATAACAGTTCTATCCATTTAGGGGTTTTAAGATAATGTACCTTGAATAGAGTTCAGATTTCCCAAGTACCTCTCTTTGGAACAGAACCCGTAGTTGTTATTAGAAAAAAATAATACTGTCAGTGGGTGTTAGCTACTCTTAAGCTGTGTGAAGAAAGCCTTAAGAAGCAAAGATCCAGATAAACTTGAATTTAATGAGATGTAATTGCTTTTTTAAAAAAAAAAGAAATTAATTGGGTAAAATGTTTTTCTATGTTCTTCAGGATTTTTCAGATTTCTCCTTTTGTAACAGTTACTCAATGTATATAAAAGAACAGTTTTTGATTATAAGAACTTGTTTTGATGCATGAAAATTTCAACTCCTAATGTCGTCTGCAGATAGGGGAACTGAACTTTTTTCTGTTGTCTAGTACTGGTATTCTCGCAGTAATACATGAGTACATTTTCTCAACAATTGGAGGTGTTTTATAATATGTGAAGAAATAATGCTTAAGATTGATTGGGGAATACCTTGTGAGGATAAGATATTTTCTACTTTGTGTGATCTTTTTCTGCTCTTGAGTTCAGTTGTGTGTTTTTTCTTTCTTTGTTTTTTAGAAAAAAAGAAAGGCAGCAGCAGCTACAGCCAATGAGGGCACTGAAGCAGAAATGGAAGATATGGGAAGTCCAGAAAAAAAGAAGCCTACTTCTTCCAGTAAGTGAAATGATTCTTCTCACAGTTAGATGTGCTGGTCTGGTAAATTAGCCCTGGCTAAGAGACAAACTCCCACCCAGTCACTCATTCCCCTCCTTAGTGGGACAAAAGGAGAAAATAGGATGAGAAAACTTGGGGATTGATGGCAAAATGGGGAGATTGTTTACCATTTACTGTTGCAGACAAAACAGACTCAGCTTGGGGAAAATGAAAATAGTTTATTGCCAATTAAAATAAATTTGGGTAGTGACAAATATTAAAATGACCCCTTCCCTTCCTCTTCTCCCCAGCTCAACTTCTTCACTGTAGACTCTATCTGCTCCCTGTACAGCACAGGGGGTATGGAGGGGAAGTGTGTTGTGGTCAGTACACAGCATTTTCTCTCTGCTGCTCCTTCCTCCTCACATTTTTCTCCTGCTCCAGTGTGAGCTCTCTGTTTTGGGATGCAGTCTTTCAGGGGAAAAAAAAAAAAAAAAAAGTGGTCCAGTTCCTTCAGGAAATATCTACCTGCTTCAGTGTGGGCTCTCCCTTGAGTTCAGGGGATATCTGCTTCATCTTGGGTCCTACATGAGGTACAGGGGATATCTGCTCAGGTGCTGTGGAGAGCTGCCTCCTTTTCTGACCTTAGTGTGTGGTTCTGTTTTTCACCTCCCACCTGTCTGTCCAGTATAGGTGCCACAAACAGATTGGGCTTTGTTTTGGAGTCAGCTAGAAAGGGCTGTGTCAGGCACCGGACAGCACCTGGCTTCTTCCCACAGAAACCATCCCTGTGGCTGACCCCCACTTACCAAAACCACATGACCACATATACCCAATACAACTGTTTACCTTTAGCCGTTCAACTACTTTTGTTCTTTCATAATTTCTTTTTAGATAAATAAAATTGAAATATTTAAACATTCTGTTAAGGAAGATATACTCTCAGATTACATGCTGCCTAAAGCTGGTAGAAATACTAGGTGATAAAAATTGGTGATGGCACCCTGTTCTTTTGCCATCATTCATTCTCTCCATCTCATTTTTGTCCTCCCATCTTGTCCAATTTGCTGTCAGAATACACTGACTCCTCAGGACTTCTTCATAACAGTTAGGTAATTTGGCATAGTCTCAGTGTTGTCTGGAAAAAAGCCATGGACAGTTAAAGTAGGATTATTTTAAGTCCAAGATCAGAAATCTTCGGTAGATAAAGCTTACGGTGAGTGTCCACTCAAACTCTTTTCTGGATCAAAAAAAGAACTTTTGATTCAGATTTTTAAGTAAAAGACCAGATGTTGTCTGTAGTCAAATAGTCTAAAAATAATGAAGCAGTAGCACTGGAACTACCCCAAAATAACTTCACTTGTTTAGATCAGCTGGAGTATGGCAGGATGGGCAGATGTAACATTTCAAAAACAGTGATATTATTGGTAAGTTAGGGTTTTACCCTAGTATATTTACTCAAACGGTATGCTACAAAGTATATGTAGTTAAGCTAATTTTATTCCAGAAGGTGACACGGCTCTGCTCATTTTCAGCTGTTCACGTTATAGAATTCTGATCATTAAAATCAGTGATTAGTTCTCTTACTTGAATGCCTTTGGAATTGTTGACTTCAATTTATTATGAATATCCTAGTCTGTCAGTGGTTGAAAAAGTGTTAATTAGATTATACTTTCTTTCAAGGAAATACAATTATCTGATATGTTGCTGATGTTTATTCATCGTTCTAGCATCTTAGATTTTATTTAAGACCTTATAACAAAATATTTAATACAGGTGACTGTTTTCTGGTGGTGATTTGATACATGAGTGGAATATATGTCCATTTTATATTATCTATTATATTTTTTTCTGGGACTGTAGATTGAAATTCTCATAGACAGAGGAAACTATTTTTCATCAGCTTTTTGTAAATGCTAATTTTTTTCAGACTAAGTAAAGGTATTTGGGAGGCTGCAGATATTTTCAGCATCCAATAGTTAAAACAAGTGATGGACATAAGCTTAAATTTAAACCTCTTGTCAGTTCAACAGTTACAGGTGAAACAGTTCTAATTTCATCTTTTTATACTACCCACTTTATTGAATACCAAGTGGGGGGATTATATCAAACAATTTCAGGTGAAAAATGATACATGTACTTACTCATTTTGTTCTCTCTGAATTTGGAATAAAAAACTTTTCAACTTATTTCATGATTCATAAACCTGTTTTAAAGGAAAGGGCAGCTATTTCATAATCTTACGGTTTTGATGCTTTTGATAAATTGAAAATAGCTGATTATTATAGAAATACTTAAAAATGTGTTTCTAAAACTGATTAGTTTTATGTTACCACAGACTTGTTTCTCTGTTATGGGATTAGTCCTGTGAGTAAAAAAATACCCCAAGGTTTACTGTCCAGTAAAATGGAAAAGTTCTTGATACCTGTTAATCACAGAAATTGAACTATAATCATACAGGAACACTTTAAGAGATTCTTGAAATGCTATTTTATTGGTTTCTAAAAGGGGATAAATATGGTTAATCTTCAGGTGTTCAAACAACATCTTATGAGTCTTTGGACTTAAAACAGTGTCAAGAAGAGCCATACAGCCTCTTGCTGTTCAGCTATTCACCATTAGCTGTGTCTGACTATGCAGTTTGTCTAATCCACTCCAAAAGAAGAGTTGGTCCAAAAAGATCCTGCTCAGCTGTGTGGTAGTTTGAGTACACTAGCGTGCTTGGTGGCTGCAGGAACTCTGCCAGGAATTAATCTGCTGCTGCTGAGGCTGGGGAGCCCCTAGGCTTGGTAGAGGAGGAAGAAAGAATAGCACTGAGAAAGGGTGAAATTTTTGCTGCTTCCGTCATCTTCTCCTGGATGCTCTCAGTGTAAGAGTGGCTGCTTCAGATGAGTTCATTAGAGGTTATCTCGGTCATGTCAGTCACCAGGTTTCTGGAGCTGTCCAGCAAGTGTGTTAGCCTCTTAGAGAATTTCAGAAAGCCCTCAAGAAACAAGCTGTGTTGCACTTCCAGAATAACATGCACAAAATTTTGTGGAATTCTTAAATTATTTTTTATTTAAATTAGCGTGTTATAAGTTTCCTCTTTTTGTCCTGTGATAATTGGAACCCCAGTGCCTTCCTGAAAGCTGAAATTTTAAGAGGTGTCCTTTTTAAGGTAACATGGATGATGAAGTATTTTATTAGTCAATGTGTCTCCACCAGGAAACATACTATCAGAAGAGATGATTGCGGTTTAAATGAAAAGGTTTTGTCATACTCCTTCAGCTCCATTTTCAGTATGAACTGGCTTCATGTATGATAGTAAAATGCACAGGCTTATAAGTGATGATACTGTTAAAGCAGAATACCAGATTTTGGCATACACTATACATATCCACCAACGCTTCTGGAGGGATGTACTGTATAGTATTAATAGGACTAATATGCTTCTTTTTAATCAGTTTGTATATAATAGACAGCTAGGATAGGGAACTCTGAATGTGACACAAATGCAGGAAGAGTAAGTTTCATGAGCATTTGTAAATAATCCTAGGTTCAAAGCTACCAATGGAGATAAAGCCTTTACCATTAACAGTTGGTTTTTTTACTCTTAGAGTTGATGAAGATTGGGTCATAGAAATACAGACTTTTTTTTTTATTTAGAATAGAATTTTTTTTTATACCAGCCTTTTTTATTTTGTTGTGAATTTTTTTCAACAATTTTGAAGTTTGTTAATCAGAACTGTCTAGAGAGAAATACTGAAGTAGTCATGACAATGAAAGCACTATATATATATATATTTAATGTACTTTTAAAATAGTCAATACTGCTAGGGGTAGGAATTGTGTATGTCTGTATTGCTGGATAACACCTAGCATGGTAAGGCATCAAGTGGGATCTTTGGTTACTCTTGAAGTATAAATATTGAACTGTGTGAATAGCTCTGATACGAAAACAGCCATACGGATGGATTGGTTAGAATGCATTTCAAAATGGAGGTTTAATCGTATTCTCAAGTAATAGGTACTTGGCTTTATGTTTATTTACATTGTATGGCTTTACGTAAATAAGTATCTGGTTATTGTCTGAGAAATCTTTTTTTTTTTCCTCTATTGGCTCAAGATATATTACTTAAAGTTGGATTAAATCTACACTTAAGCTCACTTTTATATGTAAAGAATTTACTGGCCTTGTAATCAAGCCTGGGAAGAAAGCAAATCATACTTTTAAAAGCTGTTTTATGGTGCCACTTTTTACATCATAGGTAGACTTTTACTTTGTAATTTTATACCCTAATACAAAGAAAAAAATCATCAAAAACTGTAGTGTACAATAGTTCTAATTGTCTGTTACTCGTTTGTTCCCTCTTGGGAAAGGTTTAGTATTGACTAGTATCTGTAACAGACTCCAGGAGTAAGTTGGTGTTAGTCTTAAAACCAGTACATTCATATCTTTCTAGTCACCAAAAGATCTGTCCCTTTCTGTGCCATTCTTAGCCTTCTCTTATCTGTCTCGGGAATGTTGAAAGATAAGTGTTCTTTTATAAGAGTTACATGTTCTGGTTTTAGAAGTTAAAAGGATGTGCCACTATGTTGTATCTAGAAATCGACAGGAAGATTTTAGAGCAAATAAGTACTTATTTCAGTTGTTAGAAATATTGACAAACTCCTGTCTTTTGCAACGAGTATATTCAAACATGCTATGAAGTGATCTGTCTTTTTATGGCTTGCCTCAAAATTTTTTGAGGATCTTCAAAAGCTATTTGAAATACAAGAGTTCTGGTAGGAGTTGATTTTTAAATGCAAAGTTCTGTAATATTATGGGTAGGAAGGTTGAAATAAATGAATGTAAACCAAATATATCTTTGTGGTTCTTCCTAAATAATAATTTTCCTTGGCAATTTGCAAGCGACATATTCACTGAGAAATACCTTGAACATGTGCCACTTATAATAAAGGGCATCAATTTGTTCTCAAGTGTTCATGTTTACTCCTCTGTCTTTTTGGAACACAGTTTTCTACTTAATCTTCCTTTATGTTTTAAGTTTATTTCTGTACAACCTCTTCAGACTACTTCTAGCACTTAAAGACATTTAAAATGTGTATACATTTAAGTTCCTTGTTACGCTTCCTGGGACTTTCTTGTGTTTGCTGCTAATAAAAAGTACTAAATGAAAACAAACCAAAAAACCTTTTCAGGAAAGCTTTCCATGGGCTAAGGTTTTGTGTAATGACTTTACATTGTAGAACTGAATCAGTTAAGAAGTGATGTCTGCTTTTTTTTTTGTTGTTGTTTTTTCTTGACCTGAGGATTTATTGTAGTATGCTGAACAAGTGTTGCAATTCAAACTCGGATATAAAATGTACAAGTGGAATTTTTCTACAGGAAAAAAAAAAAATTGTACTGCAGTAACTCAGATTTTTACAGGGAACTAATCTTTTTCAATATTTCAAGTAATATATTTGCATTAAACTTTGTTCTTCCTGCAAATTGCTGTGTGGTGGAGAGGACGCCTATAGAGTTCTTTTTAATCACATGCTGTACGTGACTACTTATATGTGTGTTCAGTTGTGTTTTGGAATGTCTGCAGTAAAACAATTTTTAAAAATGGATCGAATAATACATTCTTGTGTTGTGATGTTTTTCCTGTTATCATATAGAAATGTGTTGACTTTGTTTGTTGCAGGGAACAGATGACCTGGAGGAACAAAGTACCTAAGGCCAAACCCCATCCCATAACTCTAGAAACTAGCTTTCTTCTCTCTCATGCCCACCCCACAATCATGTATTTCCCGGAATTCAAGTTCATATTTGCATTCCTCTAGTGTCTTTTTTCTGAATCATATTTCTTGACGTTTGTAGAGAAAATAACTGCTGAGAAAAGAGAATAAGCCAGATAACCAAAAGTGCTATTTGTTGTCTTTGCAGTTGCTTCAACAGCCTTCAAAGTACTGAAAAAAAATCTTGCTTGAAAAATGTACACTACAAGGTTTTATCAGCTGTTCGGGTTCCCTGGCTGAGTTTGGAAAGGGCTTGTCAGAGGACTAATACTTGGCACCATATTCAAACTGCCCAGACTGACTTGAGAATGGTAGATGCTTCGCACTCCTTAAATGCTGTGCAGCCTGGCTTCAATTCCCATATGATTGCAGCTGGATGCTGAGTGTAGTCCTCCAGCTTCCAATGCTATTTTGTTTTTTTCTTACTCCTGTATGTAAATAACAATTGTTTGGGTCCCATTCTCTTGTTTTGCCTTTTCAGTTTGATGACTGTAGACCCATTTGAAGGGGCAGTTGAAAGAAAAAGGTCTCCTAGGGAGCCATCCAGCAAAATGACTTGGTTGTTTGATATGATCAAAGACAGCTGAAATATGACTGAAGCACATTTTGCAAGACAAAAGTTATAATGTGGTCAGTGAAGAACTGACAGTCCTAAATTTGTCGTCTTTAGAAAATTCAAGTCCACAATTAGTTACTTAAATTAGTAACAAAACATCTTGTATTAATTTATTGCACCGAGATCTTAATGCAGTGGCATATGAAAGATCGTATCTAGTTGGCATGGGAAAGTTGTGTTAGTGGCCCTCTCATTCCTACTTCATTACCTGTCATCTTAACTGTGGAGATTCAGTATATGTACATGAGGTGTCCAGTGTTAAAGCAATGTCTACTCTCTTCTAAGACTGTCTTGCTGTGGCGCTTTGGGTGTCTATACAGAAATGATGATTTAAGCTTCATCTATGTAGACACTAGACTGAGAACATCTCCAGAAGCCCCTTGAAAACTCTCCACCACTCCAGACTTATTGACCTTTATTTCTTAGAGAGATAAACATATAGCTAAGTGTGTGTGTGAGATTAAGCACATGTATGCACACACATTGCAGTGTCTGATCAACCTACTCAACTGCACGTGCTTCTTTTGAGGGCACACCATGTTAGCTGTGTTGTTTAGTGATGATTACTACAACTCCATTTTGAAAGCTTGCGTAGAATAGAATTGCTTGAATTTTTCAGCCAGTAAACAAACTGACATTTACCTAGTCTTTGGCAGGTGTAAATTCAGCATATGCAAGCAATGCAGTTTCTAACCTCCAGCATGCCTGCTGCTAGATGGTTTTCACTTACCTGATGTTTGCCCAGGGTCTAAAATCTGTGTGGTTCTGTTTTCAAATAGTCTAGCCTGTGATGCAACGTGGAAGTTGCCATTAACACCTACATCATACCTGATTTCATCTGTTTGGTAGCTGTGTTTTCATGCTAAGAATCTCCCACTTTCCTCATTTCCATCAAAACAAGCAGTCAAGTGGGAAACTTGCAGCTCTGCTGTCTACTTATTTTTACTGGAGGAACCTCTCTCATTTTACAGAAACTTTAATTTTTTGACTCAAGTACAGTTTTAGTTCTTTTATATGACTTGTGCATTTCTAAAACAGTGGATGTAGAATTAGAAAACAAGGTAAGTGACACCAAGAGGTGATCTGCTCTATACACCAGCCTAAGGACAGGCTTATCTGTCTACATATGTGTTAATCTTGATACATAGCAATATTTTCTCTTAAAACCTCTATGATTAAGAATCTAAAACATCCCTGATTAACACTGCCTGTAATATTTAACTATTCTTACTGCTAAAAAGGCCTTAAGTATTTTCTATTGATATTTTTAGTACAAGTATGATTTTCCCTTAAGTTTATTAGTTGACAAGAAAATTCCTTTCATCTTATGCAGCAACATTTTATGCATTGATGAGTACAAAAGTCTGCACTGTCACACCTCTCTTCTGTTTTTTTATCTTTCTTCAGATAAAAGTTAAATTCAGGGTTTTTTTTTTTTGTTAGCTAGAAACCATGATCACCACTCCAGATTGATTTTTTTTTTTAATTTTTCCATTTTTTTCTCAGAACTTTCTTGAAGGATAGAGCCTGAAATTATACCAGTGCTGCTGGGTTTCTTTTGTAAAGTTGCTTTATAATACTGTTTACACAGAAAGGATCAGATATCACACTCAACTTGTCTAATAATTCCTCTAGAGCCTGTGGGACTCTTTATGCTTCTGCTGAACTTTGTTCCAGTCTCAAAACAAGCTGTGCAGTGACACCATCTGGTTTATTTTTGCCTATATAATTCTTCCTCATTCAAATTGCTGTTTCAACCTAATTCAGTTTAATCTGCTTTATAAAAGCCATCTCCTTTGCTTATAATAGCTTTGTTTGTGTCCTCATTTGGTACTGCCCACATAGGACTTCTCCTGTTTTTAGAAACAGAATTGACATTTCCCCCACAAGAAAAGTTTATGGGGAGAGGGCAGTATGCGTTACCAGGCTAACTAATTCTGAAAATACAGATGAGCTTTTTGATACAGAAAACCTTCAGTTCTGAAATAGCTGCAAACTTTGAAGCTGAACATGGGTTGAGAGCAGTCATTCCGAGTTTAACATAATTAATTTCATCAAATACTTTAATAATATTTCTGCTGCTTGAGTTTGAAATTATGAATAAAAGAATCATGACAAGGATTTTTTTTTTTCCTTCCTCTTTTTGTTATGGTTCACGTATTTTCCATGATCAACGTTTGTTTAGAAAAGCCTTGTAAAGAAGTCATTAAAGCAATAAAAATACAGAAAAAGTCAGAGACAGGGTAGTTCTCTTCTCCTTTTTGGTGCTCTAGCATATGCAACTAGAAAAAGGTAAGCTCTTACTGAGTTAGGAATTAGTAAACCTCAGTTGCTTTTTTATTGTGTCCATGACTACCATGAAATACTATATTCCTGAAATGCAAACATGAAAGTCTGATAAGTAATTTCTTTTTCCTCTATAAACAAATACCTATAGTATTTTCCTTACTAACATTATTGTTTTCATATTGATAGTCTTTCTGATAATAGAATATGAATTTGACCTGTCTTTGCAGCATTTGATTATACAGTCTATGAGAAGAGAATTCACAGTTACCTCAGTCAAAACCAGTGAAGATTAATAAAGGGGAAAAATATTAGGTTATTGTTTTTTCTTGAAGTGAAGACTTTGGTCATTCTCTGCTTTCTGTTGCAATACAAGGATTCCAGAGAAAAATCTGAGGAGGGATGGAGAGAAGAAAACTGGTATAGTTCATGCAGTTGATAAGATACTTTGGCCTGCATACCACTAGACTACTCAATTTGAAAACTAAAGCATGTTTCTTGACAGAATTCACAATTACAGTAGCTGAAATATTTTGTGACTTTGGAAGTTATAAGCTAATTCTTGAAGATAAATGAGAATTTAGCTGTGAGAAGAAATGATTTACATAGTTAAGTCACTACTACAGATTATGATGCCTGCTTGCATAGCTTTTAACTACCAGTACTTGTAAATAGTACCATAATGGATTTGATTTTTACATGGCAGTTGGGGGGTCGTGGTAATTTGCCAGAAAAGATTGTGGTTTTTTTTTTTTTAAAGTGATTTATTCTTCAAAGATGTATTGTCTGACAAAATCTATTTATAGTTCTGTGTTGAACGCAGCAAGTGCTTTTGGACAATAAAGGAACAAGAATATTTTCTCAGAAAAATTCTTCAAAGTTCATTTTGGTATTTTTAATTTTAAATCAATATTTAAGAGCAAATCAAGTTATGTAAACTATAAACAAACCATGAAAGCAAAACTGCAGTAGTTTGTTGCTTTTCTTGGTCTGGTTTTGGGTAAACTCAAGACTTTTGGTTTGTTTTGCGTTGTTCTCTGCCTCCTTGCTTTCCCCCAGATTTACTCATTGACTTTGAATGATCAGTGACTTCTACTGCTCAAAGGCTGTTGTCTTATGCAAGCAACTTCTTTCTTAAGGACTTCCATGACACTCAGGTTTACCTTTTTTTCCTCTGTCAGTAATGCAGATTAAGTAGTTGACAGGAACTGTAGAGTTAATATATAGTTTTACTAGCACAAACTTAAATAATTAGGCATAATGACTTGAAGGAGGAAGTTAGGATTTTTAAAAAATAAAGCATAATACCATGACTGGTAGATGAAAAATGTACTGTTATACTGCAGGGAAGAATCCAAGTGCAGGGATTTTTTTTTTTTTTTATTATTACTGCATTTAAGTATGGTGTCTTTA
This sequence comes from Todiramphus chloris collaris, assembly GCA_025345505.1. Taxonomy (NCBI): domain Eukaryota; kingdom Metazoa; phylum Chordata; class Aves; order Coraciiformes; family Alcedinidae; genus Todiramphus; species Todiramphus chloris. Next base: position 15,507,770 of record JANVCC010000043.1, on the reverse strand, counting down.
AACAACCTGCCTGCCAGTTTTGTTAGGCATCTTACTTAGATGGCACTGTTCATTACCTTTGTTAGTCAAATAATGTCAAATAATAGCTTGAAATCTGTAGGTAAAGTTGCACTGATAGCTGAGCTGATTTAGCAGCTTGACACTGCCAAACAAAAATCTTCCCCTTTTCTACATGTTTGCCTTTTGCTTCCTGTTGTATAAGCTTCATTCACAATACTCTTAAGATGCTGCAACTTGCTAAATTGTGAGAACAGTAGGCAAAAAAAAATAAAAAAAATAGGCCTTTGCCAGGTTATGGAGACAGTTAAGTTTAGCACAAGGTCCAAAGAGCACCAGAAGGAGCTTAATACTGGGAGGGATCATTCAACGGGAAATTGGCACGTGGAGAGGAAAAAAGGCTTTAGGTTTTGAAGAGAATCTGATTACGATCTTTTGATGGAGGTGAGCTGTTTAATTGGCTCGACTGTAGGTATTGCTATTCTTTGAGAAGTTGAATTGTACGATGTTTCTGGGCACTGATTTTTCTCCTCAAGAAAGTTTGTGGTGAATTCTTCGGAGTCCATGTCACATGTCCCCTGCCCCCCAATCAAAACGAAATGACTTCTTTGAGTTGATCTATCCTCTTGAAGACAAGTATTTTCTTGTGATCCATTTCTGCTATTTTATGGTATAGAAAGTCTTGTTTTTTGTTTGAATTGTAGATGCAGTAGCTGCCAGAACCCGGAAGGTGACATCACCAAAACCCAAGAAAGGCACAGCAACCAGAAAGAGAGTCCAGAAATAAAACAATAGATTGAGCAACAAATTAAGTTGCTCTTTGTCTCATCTCTGGGGGTTTTTTTTTCAGTTACTGTAGCACTGGAATTTTTTCTTTCCTTTTCAAATGATGAATCCTGTAAAAACATGAACTGCTGTTTGTACCTGTTTTTGAAGAATAAATGTTTTATTAAAATATTTGCATAACTTATGTATACTTAAATATGAAGGCAAAATTTTGCCAATGTTGACGTGAGAATGCATTTTTATTCTTTATATATGCTATTTCATAACTTGAAGGCAAACTAAAAGAAAGTGGGTTTTTTTCTGCTTTATAAAGTAGAAACAAAGCCCTATTTAGTTGTGTTATGAGTACTTTATAGGGAACAGCAGTGTTTTCATCTTCGTCTAATTTTAAGTCTTATTGGAGGCCACTTAGATGTACACTGAGATGAAGTCTGAAATTTTAGAGACATCTTAAATATTTGTCAAGTGTTTGAATTTAAACATAGAGAGCATAAGACAAAAATCCCATCCTTCCACTCTAGTTTGTTTATAAAGTGTGGATAAACAATTCTAGGGAGGACAGGTAGTGTTTTGTTATTGTGTTTTTGTTTTTTTGTTTTTCCCACCGTCTTTGTGTTTTTATCACTTTTTCAATTATTCACATTTTCTCTGTAAAGGAGACCAGAATTTCAGATAGAGCCCAGAACAAAGAAAACAACCAACCAAAAATCAATTCCCATTCTCCCATCACCCCCTCATGTTTTCTTCTTATATTAATGAAAAGGCTATAGAAATTATAATTATGAAGAATAACTTTGTAAAGTATCTAGTTCCAGTGAAAGCTTGATTCACATGTGCTTCTCATAACAAAATAGTTTACTTTTTTTTTAGTAGTTGAGGAGAATGTAACCTTTCTTAAAAGTACTTCCTTGCTTGGCTTTGCATCTTCAGAGTTGTATGTAAGTGGAAAAAAATAGTGTTCAGTTCTGGTGTGAAATGCAACTACTTTTCATTTAGATACTGCAAAAATACCTATAGTTTGGGCATGAACATGATTCATATAAAGTTGGCAAACCAAAAGGAATCTTTGAGACAATGGCTGAGGTATTTGTGTGGATGTCCAGTGCTCTGCTTGCTTGCTTGTGTAATGTCTGAGTAGCTGCTCACTGAAATAATTGTTATAGTATAATATGTGGAATGAATGATGAGGTTATGTTTTGAAAAGAAGGCAATCTGTTGTTTTGAAATAAAACTGGAATAACATTTTTAAAAATTGTAGTGCCCTCTCATTTCTATTCTGACTGCCATACAGACTCATTTCCTAGGTATACGCAAAGTGTAGATGATGACTTTAAGAGTATCATTTTCTTTGTTTCAGATGTAAAAATGTGACTGCTTAAGCCTCTCATATTTAAAAATCCTCAAATCAAACTACCATTTTAATGAATTAATGAAATCACTTTGTTAAAGTATGCTGTATTATTCTGAAGAACTACTGTCAGGAAAGCATACTGTATTCTCTTACTTGTCATGCATACTCGGTGTCATTCTTTTGTACTTCAATTGTTTGACATCTTAATTTTTTTAGTAACTTATTTACTGGTAGTTTCCAAGGAGTCTGGTTTCTTTTGACACTGCCGAAGCCAAATGCAACAACCACAGACCTTTCCATATATTTGAAAAGAAGGTTTTGAGGTGCAGATTTTATAAGCCACCTCTACCTCTTCCCACCCCACAAGTGTAGTAGAAAAAGTTTGTACTGGCAAATGTTCTGTGAGGAAATGGGGTGCTCTCCATTCTAGGTGATTGTTAATCCAGGGCTTGTCTCTCTGCTCACGAGAGACTGTGCAAAACTACAGTCTTTGCAGGCAAGAATGTCTCTGGCTTGCTCTAAACCGCAATGATGTTTAAAGCGTAGGACCATCAGGATGAGCCAAGTGGAAGGCTGTGATAATTCCTGCAGTACTGGTGTATGTATTGCATACAGCGTGTGCTTGCACACAAATACCCCGCTTTGTAAGAAGCGAGGGTGTAGTAGGTTTTTGTTGACATCCCCATTTGAAAGTAAAGCCCCTAACACAAAAGAAGCAAGCTGCCTTTAGACTGCATTTACTGCTCTTGATGACTCCAGTTGTGTGTAAATATTAGAAAACAGCAGGGTCCTGCATTCCAAGAATCACTTGAGCAGTGCCATGAAGACAAGTGTCCTTACTGGTATTGTAGTCATACTCCCAAGCTCTCCTGCTGTTTCTAATCTGTGCGCACAGCCGTGAAAAAACTGGACTGACATTTACAGGCACAGCAGGGAGACACTTGAGTAGGGAATGTTAAAGACTCTGCTACCTATGTTTCAAAGTGGCCACCATACATGATAAATCTTCACAGAAGAACTAGTCGGCACTTCAGCTGATGGTGTAATGAGGATATTGATAATGAAGCACAGAATGCTTCTTTTAGTGCTCGAACGTGTTGCAAACAGATTGTTTATTTTTTTTTCCCCCTAATCTAAAATATCTGGAGAAAGAATCAAATTCCGGATGGGTGTAAGATAGTTTTTAGGGGGTTTTGATTTGGTCATTTTTACAGAATATTTCCCAATCAGTTAACATAAAATGCTAACATAATTCCCGCTATCCATTGCAGCTAGCATGAAGGGGGACAGTTGCCTTCCTGAGGAGTTTGACAGACTTTACTCACTGTTTTGTCCCAGTGAGCTGCCAGATTTGGGATGCCATAATACCAGTAATGCAATTAGGTTTTCTGCACGTTGTCTGGTTGACTTCTCAGTTAAGAGTTTCTTTCCCTTTGGGAATAAGACTAGACAGACTGTCATTTGCTATTACTAATTCTGCTTAGCATTATCACTGGAGCTTTTTTGTAATTAGCTATCTTAGTTGGCTCTTAAATTTTAATAGCCAATTGAAGCTACATTTTAGCCAAGTTCCATATCTAAATTGCATTCAGTCCATTAACAAAGTTGGTTAAAAGGCTATTAAAACAAAAGCCAATATATGGTGGTTAGCACTTACATGTTTGCAGCAGTAGCAGTACCAGCCTCCAATGCATACTGTCAAGAAATGGCACTTCCTTTTAGCAGAGGAAGTGCACAAAGAATGGCCAAAATTTGTTGTGGGAACAAAGGCTGATTATGCAGAGTACTTGTAGAAAAAACAAAAAACCAAAAAAAAATAATTGAACTGTGTTTTTCTGGAAGAAGGTGGGGGAGATGCAGAAGGGGGCAATTAATGGCCCCGCTCAGATTTGACAGGTTCTGGAAAAGCCAAATAAACGAAGTGATGTTTTTTTCCATTTCAGCTGATCAAAATTATTAGCAAAACCATCTGAAGTACCTTCTGGTGGAATTGTCATCTTGCTGAGTTTAGTTTGTAAAACATCCTGCCAGACATTAAAAAAACTGTAAGCATGCCAGCACATAGGCTCAGAGCACTGCTTCTCTAATTGATAGACCCTATAATTTTCTTTTTTACTGAAGACCGTGGCTGGGTACCTCAGCCTCCCAAGTAATTTAATGTAGCATCAGTATGAAATTTTTATCCCTAGTAGCAATTGCTTAAATTAGATTTTTCTCCTCTGTTCTTTCTTAAGGTGAAGACAGGAGATAGCCTTTTGATCATCCTGTGACAAATATTGGCTTTCTCAGACTTTTCTGCTTTAAAAAAAAAAATCTTTACTGTTGTGAAGACATCAGATATTAATACTGCTATAGTTTTAATAGAGAGTATTACCTGTTGCTGATGAGTTGTTTCAGAGATGGTTTTCAGTGTCCGGTGTGGGTGATGATAGATAAGTATCGGTAGCTTCATTGTAGGAGGTATGAGGCAAACCCCGCATTACGTGTGAATAGCCAGTATATGTATGCTTTTACCAGCATATATGTTGGGACATGTATGAAAAGCAATCTGGTTTATCTGTCTGAGGATTGCTTTTGCTGATGTCCTTTCTCATAGGCAGGGAGAAAGCAGGTGTGGTGGGATGAACTTTGGAAATTTACAGAGTCCTAGTCGTGATCTCATGGATTGTTTTATGCAACTGCCCACTAACTAATATGCATTTTGGTTCCCTTCCCTTATATTTTCAAGATTTAGCAACTGATGATTTAGAAAGGTGATTCCATGGATTCATTGCTTCATTTTCTACTTACTTTATCTCTGGATGATACTTCTATAGCAACAGTTTTGTTTTGTTTTCTCCTGAAGGGATGTATAGAATCACTGTTTCTGTGAACTGAGTTTTGCCCAGATGCAGAGTAAGCCAGGAAGCTTAGAAAAACGCAACAGCTTTAATTAGATGCTACGGACTAGTTTTCTCTACTCTGATGTGCCATGTTTTTAAACACAAAGTCAGTCATCGGCAATATTGTCCTTCTTTCTGGTTGTCTGTTTCATCTTATCCCAACCAAATCCTGTCTTCTTCCAGACTGGAGCATATCCTGCCCATGTAGGCTTCCATTCCAGCTCTGAATGCCGTTGCATTTAGGTCTACCTCACACAAATACCTGAAGTATTTTCAAATGGACTTCGAGTTTCATGACTGCCTAAGCTGCTGACAAGTGAATCCTGACAGCTTTTTCTTCACCATTGTGAGTGCTGCAATAAGTCAAAACTGAGGGTTTGCATTTTCTAAGGGATACCCCAAAGGGTAAAAGTGTTGTGGAGAAACTGTCATTTGATGGGAGAAAGATTACCTCCTGTATTTCTGCCTTGTCTTGGTAGGTCAGCTTTCCAACCCTGCAGACCCTAGCTGTTGTGATGGGTTTTCATAAGGATGCTCAAAAGAGAGGTGATGAGAACACAATGAGACAGCTATGAAGTACAGTCAAAGTGAAAAGAAAAGATACATTTTTATGAACTTTCCTGAACTAATTCATTCTGCCAGACCACTCCAGACAGGAAGAATCTGGCACAGTGGTAATCTGCATCTGCAGCTTCTGAGAGGAGAAAAATGCTTTCTTGGCAAATGGAGCAAGAAACCTAGAAAATGAAGGATTAATATGTTCATTTATACAGAAGCAGTGAGAACACAATAACATGAAATACAACCAAGGAGGATGCATTTAGAAGACAAAAGAGCCCTGGAAGGGAAGGTACTTAGCTTTGTTCTGAATGCAAAGTATAACATGCAGTTCTGGGAATTGGTGAATTGCACAGCTGAATGTTAAAAGAAATTATTTCATACCACAAGAAATTCATGATCTGTGCCTTGAGAACCTGAAGGTAGTTTCCTTTTCCTTTCTGCCAGGAGAGGTGTGGAACACTGGATCTACTTGAAAGTAAGTAACCCTCCAGCTAATTTTGTCTATCTGCTGCTAAACCGGAAAAAAAAAAGTTTTACAAATAAACTGAATTCCTTTCTGAAAACAGATGTATCTATAAAAATTAAAACTGCCTGTATTCTTACATTGTCACTAATATCTTATTCTGGGGCTGTTTCCTTTGGAATGGTGAAGGTGGATCTGCGCTAGCAAATGTGCAATCCCTGATTCACTTCTAATAATGCTTGGCGATAGCCATAGTAGAAGGTATACTTTATACAGCACCATATTTATAAGGCCATATGGTGCTTAAAATAGTTGGACATGGTCTAACAACTAGTTTTTTCTGTCACTGACAGAACTGATCATCAGTAATTTATAGGCTTTGGGTTTTTTTTAATCAGTGTTGTCAAACCTGGGAGGAGGTGGAATTCAAAGCTCATCTCTTATCCAGACCAGGTGTCACTTAATATATCACTTTAGAGACTGGAAACATTTTTTGCCTCTGTTGTCTTCATACATTAGCTGGATCCATCTGTGGCAGTGAGTTATCTCACTGATTGCTTCTTTCCCTTCCTCAAGTCAAAGCCCTCCTAAAAAGCAATTTTGAAACTCTTCATCCATTTTTGGTATAAGCTCAGCATGAGGTTTTATATAAATCTGACTGGAATACTTTTTTATCTCCATGGAAACTATTGTTTTGGGGGTGAATTCCTGCTGTTTCTATGGGAAGCCTGACTTTTCTGAGGTGGTAGTGCCCAAAACACCATATGAAGCCAGTAAGAGCTGCAGGTATCTGGTATCTCTGAAAATCAAGTTCCTCTAAGAAAGTACCCCTTGCCTGCAAGAAAGATAATGATATTTTTGTCTGTTTAGCACACCACTGAATTGTCATTTAAGAGTAGTGAATGATGCAAAATTGCAAGAGAGACCTTAGCAAGGAATGAGTAATTGATAAGTGAAATTGCATGCTGCAACACAGAAACTGTTAAGCTAACCTACAGAACTTAACACTTGGATTTGACATTCCTTGATTAGGTACGGGTACTGTGACTGAGATAATGACGAACCAGAGGAGTGAGAAACAAATGTATTGAAATGTGTTTGTGGTTTTGCTGTGTTCTTCACAGTTTTTGCATGTTGTCTTTGTTTTAACCTCTTTCAAGAGGCAGTTGTCTTCTTACTCATCTGTGCAGCACCTGCTATACTAGAATGAGAGATGCTGAGTGCCTATGGTAAAATTAATTTTCTTTTATTAGTTATTTTGCTTATTTCACATCAATATGCTCCTTCCTTCTGTCTTCCAAGGGAATTTTTGAGTTATTCCAGCACGTAGTTTAGCTTTATTAGACTAATTATTTAGCCTCATTAGGCTAATTATTAACCTTATTGAAATTTGGTTGCCCTGAAGAGCACTGAAAATGAGGGGAACCATAGAAGACCTCTGAGGCACTGGCAGGCATGGGAGCAGGCCAGGGCGCAACAGACCATGGTACATATAGCTGGGAAAGTGGGATTGCCGTCTCTGCTTCTTGCCTAATTTGCTATTTGATGCTCTGTTGCATGATTGCACATGCTTGCAATGTTCAAAGCCTTGGGACCACAAGTATGAGTCCTTCATGGGTACTGGGGCACCCACTAGATCACTGCAGGTCAGCTAGGTTTCACAGCTTGGCACACACTACAGTATTATAGGGAGCCCTCAAGGGGACACAAATAGTGCAGAAAGGTTTGCTCTCTGCTTTCCCCTAGATTCTCTCCTTTTATTCCTCTTTTTTACCACAACATCTTCTCAGATCTTTACAAGATCTACAGACATTATTCTTCCCCTTCCATCTATTTTCTCTCTACTTCTCCCCTACAGACCCATCTGAGAGAAGCCTACCATTCACTGTGTTTCCACGTTATGGTCTTGCCTTCAACAATCTCATTAGTTTTTCTGAAAGACCATCATAACTGGGAATGAAAGAACTGTACTAAAGAAGTGATTTATTCTGCAAAACAGTTTAACACAGATGTATGATGTTCAACCACCAGAGTATTCCTTTACTTTGGAGACTATGTATATGTACTTGTTTTCTATGTATATGTATTGTCTTGATACGTTTTCTCAGAGGTGTTTGGGTTTCTTAATGTATTAATGGTCTCTAAGGGAGAGACAGCATAGATTATAAGATCCTAATTATCTCATGAATTCTCAAGTATCTAGATTGGAAGATGGGCAAAGATTTTTGTATATCATCACATTCCACTGGGAGCTTGTTTACTGTGGAAGCCTGCCTGAATGCACAGATAGCCCATGTAGGTCAGTAGCAAGCAATGGAGAGTGTCCAACTTCTTAAAACTGCAAGTTTTATTTCTAACTGCTGGACTTCTTTAGAGAAGTGCCAGGGTGTGTTATGTGCCCAACACATGATCAGTCTAGTAGAACACCAGCCAAACATGGATCTGAAACTCTGTCGGCAAAAGGACTTGCATCATTTTCTATCTTAAGAATGACTGCAAGTGGAGCTTGATCTGAGAAACAGCACTCCTTAAATAGATTGCTAATGAAGAAAAAAATTGAATGCCTAGTAAGATGTTTCCCTATCCTTTCCTTTGTTGCCTTTGTCACAACATGAGGAGGGTATCTTTGAACTGGCAAATTTCAAGCTCTGCCATAATAGGTGCATTCCTATTTGCAGCTAAGGGCAAAAACACACCTGCCATTGTATCACAGGCTATGACATATTTCTGGTATATGATCTGCTGGCAAGTTATTTAAGCCATCAGCCTACGAAAGACTATCAGACCCATGTACCTGCATACCTTATAGCAGAATTTATGGGCATTGCCAGTTACTTACATATGTACCAGCTATGGAGCAGATGTGATCTTTTCTTCTCCATTTCCTGGTGACATGCTAATGTCTGAAGAAGATATTCATCAAGAGAAACATTAGGGAACATCTGGTGGGTAGATGGGAAAGAAGGATTTCAGGATATCTGCACCAGAGACTCTTGTCTCCAGGAAGTGACAACTCCCAACAATTCCATGTACACTTGCTAATCATCACCTCAGCCTTTGATACTGGTCTACTACCCAATTTTCTGTCACCAGTAGGATGCACTAGAAAGTTTTTTTAATCCTGTCACAAGTTCTTCCAGGTCTTATTACAGGATCTGGATTTCTTCTTGTTTCTCTGGAGGAATCAGTGGAACATACATGATAACTGCTGAACTTTCTGCATTAGTTTTTAGGGGTAGATGAATCCTAATAATGAAGAACTATCAAATGTAGTAAGGGAGACTTTCTGACAAGAAGGCTGGAAAGCATTAGTGAATTTCTGAATAGAGCACTTCCTCTCCAGAAGACTGTGATTTTTTTTTTTGTCTTTGTAGAGTATCACCCCAGTCTAAGCAGTGAAACAAGGTGGGTGAATAAAATGTTGATATTTCTTTGATCATTCAGTCCCTGCAGAAAGTCAGGGCAAAGCATTGTCTCTTCTTGCTGTTTTCAGAACAAGGTTTTTGAGAGCAATCAAGTTCATCAATTACTATTTTGGAAATGTAAATAGACCGCTAAAATACATTCATCTTTTTGCTTCCTCCTCATCAAAGTATTTGATTACCATTAGATGGTTGGAAGACATCACAGTCAGAAACCCTTTGCCTCTCACTCTCGTATCCTTCACAAAGAAGGAAGCGAGTTCAAGACCTGCCCCAGAATTCATTCCTACTTTCTACCTCCTTTTGAGAGGCTGAGAGATGTTAGTTGTACATAGCTTACAGAGGGCATACACGTAAGTGATGCCAAATGGAACTGAACTATTTCTGAAATGTCTAAGAGTACCTCTGATGTGAAGCAGAGTTCTTTTAAGAATTAGGGCAAGCTACTCCTCTACAGTTCTTTGCCATGGCAAAAATAGACAAGTCAGTGGATTAATTATATAAAACTTGTATTTAGTTTTGCTTTACATTAATGATGAGGATAGCATGTATAGAAATTTATTTTTTTGTGTTCAAGATTTCTTACAGTTGGCTTATTTTACCAAAATTAAGATTCAAACTCAAAAAAAGAGTTTTTTATTAAAGCTTTATTCCCTCCATAAGCTGTTCTGTCCTTCCTACCCTACAAAATATAAGCAAGCACTAGAAGAGAAGAATTAATCAACAGCAAACCAAATGATATAAAGAGAGACATTATTTTTCACCTGTCCTCTTTAGAAGGGTAATTGAAAGAGACAGAAGTCAACTATATTTAGTACACTAAAACAATGTACAGTACTGTGAGTTCCTCAACCTAATGGATCAACTATAGTGCTTAAATGATTCCCATTGCAAATCCAAGGAGAGAATAAAAAGAGCTGTTTTCAGAGATGTTATTCAGTTAACTGCAAAATAATTACCAAAGATAAAAAGGCATCCTTGATGCTTTACACAGTGTGGATTCAGGTTGGAATTTTTTTGTTCTGCAAAAAGTTTTCATCACCAGAATCTTTCCTTCCTTGTTCAGGTATTTAAAATCCACATTCAGACCTGTTAAGACTTATACTTGGAAACTGAGACTCATTTGACTGATTCTTGTCTCATGTTTCTATAGATAGGCTGGACATCAGAGAGTAGATTCACATTACAACTAAGTTGAGGACAGTAGCATAGTCCTGTTTCCCTTTGCTGCTCCCTAGTCATGCGTTCCTGCCCCCTCTGTTGTTCTAGTATTGTTGTTCAGTCAAGCCTGTGGTGAGCTATCTAACCTTGCTGAGTGTACAACACTTTTGTTAAAACTAGGGTTGAGTTTTTTGTTTGTTTATTTTTCAGAAGGAAATTTATCTAAGAAATCTTATCTGAGAAATAATTCTTTTTCCCTGGTCCATAATACGTTAATATCATCTTTTACTGGGCATTTATTCAGGCACTGGCCAAAAGTAGTTGTTGGACAGCTCTGAATACCTGTCCTGCACTAAGAGTCCTATACTTCGTTCTCAGAAGTTCCCTTCTGCTTTCAAGCAGTGGAGACATAGCCACGGATCTGATCAAGCTGACATAGTAAGTTGCATCTGAAAGTCAATTATGGAAAGCAAACTTGGCAGGCCAAAATAAGAAATGAAAAACTTAGAATTACCTTGATTTTCCAGTATTGCTTCTAGTAGTGGAGCGTCAAGCATCACTAAGCATTGTCACTCTCAGCCTGGCACTTGCACCACATTTTGCTGCTCTTCTTGTCACCAATTAAGCAGGTCACAGGGTTAACTGTAGTATGTCCATTTCAAGCTATTAACTTTGTAATCAGAAGAAGTGCTGGGTTGGAATACGATGAACTAATTTAGAATCATTTCCAGGGCTGTCAAGATGCATGTGCTAGCCCTAAGACTTCAAGAGACATGCAGTGGAAACTGAGTGATTGGAAGGGACAAGTTGGAACCAGTTTGCTCCTAGGCCACCCTTTATGGGTTCTTGTATTATAATAAAGCTAATTGCTTATACAATATGTGTTGATTTTACATGAAATGGATTACCAGTATGTCTATGAGGTGGTCATGACATTATCTTTCACTGTAACATTGAAAGGAAACAAAATACACATCCTTTCATGCAAAAGCAGTGGTCCCCGAGGAAAATCTCTTTGTGTTGGAAGGATAATGAGAGCCTTCAACATCTTAGGCCTTCACTAGAAATGTGCATGTCTGGAGCTTTGTGTGTTATAATTATGACGGGAAGGCATTCTTCCCACAAGTATGCTACCTGTTTGAGAGAAGGAGAAATTACAAAGGATGTGGAGTGTAAAATCAGTCATGATGTTTTAAATAGTATTGACTAGAGACTCTAAAGATTTTCATGGCCTGCTTGATAAAGTAGAAAGGGACAATAGAGAATTTTCTACATGCTGGCTTTGCAGCAACATGCCCTATATTTGATTGTTTTATTGAGTGCAGCAACAGTGTACAAAACATTTGGGATCAATAGTGATTTTGTACATCTTTCTTCCAAAGATCCCAAGCTATTCTACAGAAGTTAAGCCTTACAGCTTCAGTTGGAAAAGCTCATATCTAGGAATCCTCGACCAGAAACACTGTTCAGCTGGCTCAGCATCACATGCTAAATCAGGTGCTAAGCTGCATATAAAATCCCCATCTCACATGTGTCATTTTACCTCTGGTCCTTCACAGAAGTCCTGAAAAATATTTGTTCTTGATTCACACTGGCTAAATTATTTAGGTACAGTGTTAATGTCCTATGGAGGCTTTGTGAACTAAAACAGCCTCAGTCCATGCAGTTAAATCTAAGGAGCTACTTGTAGGGGAAGTTATACGAGTTCTTCTCTAAACTTATTTAGATGCCACAAATGAAGAGTAGTGTACATTCTGGTTTATTTCTCTTGGTATGTTGTTTTTAAATACCAAGGGTCACACTGTACTTCTCATCTGGCCTTTACCGGGCTGGGAATTACACTAATCAACTTAAGATGGGTAATGTACATGCTGCACCAATCAAGCATTCTTATGGTTTCCAATTTCCCAAAGCCCTTTAGCACTTGGAATATAATTACCAGGGTGGACATGAGATAGTTGACCGTCTAGATTGTGTCATCACCTTAATTACAATGCTAGGACTCTGTTGGTGTTACAGAGGGCAGAAGTCAGCATATTTCAGCCTCTTCTTACATCAGGGTGCTAGGTGTCAGCATGCTGCTGGGTTCGGGGTCCACCTCTGTTACTGACACAGATTATTTTGGAGCCTTTCTTACCTCTCTTGAAGAAACAGGGAAAACTCATAGCTTGCTTCTGAGAAGTTTTTTTTTTTTTTTTCACTTCAGAGTCAAAGAGCCCTATGCAAAAGCAAATTCTGATGGCTTAATTATTTGCAGGAATTAGTGACATCTCTCCCATTACATTCCTGAAACCTTACACTTAGTACAAGCAGGGACATTGAACTGTTCTGTATATTTGAGCATCTGGTCTTTTCAAAATGATAGCTATTATTTTATAGGAAGCTGCTTGTACATAATTAGTATGATATATATTTACCTTTTGACATAATTATCTACATAGTTTTCTGGTGTCTACATTTAGCCCATATTGAGGCATAAATTGTAACAGTTGCTCTATCACCTGATGAACCCTCCACAGCAGAGAAGGGGGATCAGGAGAAGGACAGAAGACCTGCAAGTTGAGATGAAAATGGATTTAATGAAACAGTCAAACTAATACCAATGCCAATATAAAGCATACAAAGTTATACCCAGCCTAGTGAATTCACAATAGTTACAAAAAAAACAGGAAAGCTGTCCTTGGGAGCTGAACAGTAAACAAGCACCTCCAAGGATAGAGGAAAGCAGAAGGAAAAAGAGCAGGATCAGAAGGAGCCAGAGCCCAAGGAGGAAACTCTCTCCTCTTTAAACTCCCCCCGTTATAACAAGCATGATACTTATGGTATGGGATACACCTGTAGCTAGCTTGGGGCAGCTGCCCTGGCTCACATTAAACTGTTAATGGCCTCATTTTCTGATGGTAGGGAGAGGAGACAAAACTCATGCCTGCACCATGTGAAATTCCAAGGGGAAAATTAGATTGGCAAGAAATGGTTTGAAAGAGATGCTTTGGTATTGTAAAGAATGCAAACCACACTGTCCAGCATTCCTAGACCAATCAGTGTTAAAAGCAGCCTCCCTGAGTAGACATCCCTTGCTATTTTGTATTGTGTAATTAGCACATTACAGACATGTTCTGTCTTTACATTCTCACTGCTTGCTATTTCAGCATGGAAAGAAGTTGACCCTACAGGTTACCTTGTGTTTTAATAGTTTTGTATGCAAAATCTCCGCTGCTTGTTGGTTTGTCTTCTTGAAACCAGCTATGGTCTACCATCAAAAGCTATTTATCAAGTTTCAAGAGCACGTCATACCAGGGTGGTAAAACCAGTAGAGCCACAATATTCCTGTATGCGGTAGCCCATAGAGAGGCTAGTGTGCAATCATGCAGTGTGAGTTTTTTTCAGAAATGGACTTCTAAGATCCAATTGCCAGATACTCACAGACTGAAGTGTATCTTTGTGTATGGCTTTGCTCAAGGACAGAGCAAGGGTGGGAGCAGGAGTGCCCAGTGAGGAGGAGCCCAGGGAAGTTTGGGGGTGTGGGGGCCAAAGACTAAAGATAAATTCTGCATTTGAGAGTAGACAGGTGCTTGCAGATGCTCTGTGATTCCACTCACCAGTGGAGTCTCCCATGATTAAGGACAGGTTTAAGTCATGCAAAGGACCCTCCCACCTGGCAGAGGAAGGAAGACTATGGCCATGGGACATGAGGCATGCTGGAGGCTGAAGGGTGGGGCCAGACCTGTAACTCAGGTTTGTTGCCATGTGTAAAATAGTGTGGGCTGCAGAAGGCCCAGGGCAGTTGTAAGACCTGGGGTGGTATTGGCAGATGACAGCCTGTGTCCCCATTCAGACAGCTGTAGTGTCTGCAAGTCCCTGGGAGGTGTGCACTGCCTGGGATCTGGTGAGTTAAGTAATCACAGTGAGGTTCATTCAGGAATTTGTTGTAGCAAAACTTTGGTTTTTTACACAGAGAAAACATCTTCTTCACTTGGGTTACAGCTTCTACTTAGCTCTACCTGCGAGTCCATAAAGGCACTTGAAACTCACCAGTATTTTGATACTCAGCTCAGGACCCATAAACACACACTATACCCATATCACAGCTCTGGCTGAGAGACTGCCAAAGCTTTTAAAACTTTATAAAGTTCTAAACATATATAAACTATATATGTACACTGGAAACAATCCAGATGTGAGAAGCATCTGAGAAGGCACACGGTAAGCACAGTTACTTTCTTATTACATAAAAGCTACAGGTTTGTCTCAGAACTGTAGTGTTCTCACCACAGTGAATTTAGCAAGTGGACTGGCATGGCTTAAGGCAGACTTATTTCTGTGCCGAAGAAGTGATTTCACAGGTATTTGGGGGATTTGAGGGAGAGGTAGAGGAGTATTCCCTGTTAGCTAAAAGTAGCTCCATATGTCTGAGTGCCTTATACAACCTACACTAAGTGCACAAAATATGACGTTATCATCCAGGGCACCAACAGGATCTGACCAGAGTCCGTGAATTGCCATTTTCTCCTGCCTTGCTAAATCTCTGCAATTTATAATTTCTTTTTCCTTATACATTTGTATTCTGCAGCTGCTGGTACACTCATGAAATGTACTGAGTTCAAGATTCCGCCACAGAGAGCATCCACAAAAATGTAGCTGTGGGCATTTGACTACAGAAAGTTGTTTCAGATGTGGGTGCTCCTGTTGCTGCTGAACTACATGCTGACCTTATAGTCTTCTGTGCCTCATTTCAGACAAGTGGTGTGTTTGTTTAATAAATATTCACACATATATTCAGGACTTAAAGCCAGGTCCCACCAACAAACACAGGCCTCAACTGACTTGAGTGGAGACTGGTAGTGTAGTGAAAAGATGTTTTAATAAGCCAAGAAAACCCAAAGGAAGCCATCATGGCTGAGTGGTTGTACAGAAGGGACTACACATAAAGCTGTAGAGATGTGCTGTGAGCAGGGTCTGCAGAGACGACTCCACAGCCACTTGCAGCCACTTTGTGACAACAAAGGAGAGGAATGTTGCTAGTAAGTAGGTAAGAAGGGAGCTAGAAACTGTTTTCAGAAGAAAAATAATCTTTAATAAGAGAGGTCTTACCCTTCCATCCGAAGAAGACTCAGTAGTGGGTCAGTAGAAGACTCAGGCTGGGTCGCAGTCCCCCTGCACAAGGCAGTAAGGGAGCACATGACTGAAGTCAGGAGCTTCTTACAGATCTGTACTTGTCATGATTCAAAGGTTTATTTTCAAAAGAATATTTGTGCTCTCAGTTAAACTTCTCAGCTTCTTGCTCCTCTATTGCATTACCTCTGAAAGGGTTAACAGGGGAATGAGCTACACAGGCAAAGGTTGCAGAGGGGGACTGGAACTGAAGACTGGAAGGGCTGTGGCCCAGTACAGGGGCCTGAACAGAGTATGGGGCTCTGCCAGCTGGTTCAGTCATCTGGGAATATATTTCAGAGGCTCTGAGCCAGAAATAATAGTTGATTGTCATATATTCCCTCCTTTTACCTTTTCGGCGGAGTTAGGGGCCTGTGAAACATTTGAGACCTGAGGAGTGTCAGAGCAGAAAGGAGTGGGCTGGGTGACATGCCATAGGAGGGCAGCATTGCTCAGACACAAAGCTGGATGCCTTTCAGCCTTGTCCTGCACACTTCCATGGAAGAGCTCTTTCTTCTCAGAGGACGTCTGCAATGCTCCCTGTCTTATGGGGCCCACTGGCCTGGGACACTGTGCAGGAGAGCCAAGCTCATGGGGGAACCACTGAGCCCATGGCCTGTGTTAGGGGCTCACCAGTCCCTCTGCAAACTCCACTGTTCTTGAGCTAGTTCTTTTCTTTTTCTTTTTTTTTTTTTTCTTTTTTTTTTTTTTTTTTTTTTTTGTCTTTGAGTGTCTTCAAAAGATCATGAAAAGGATTTGGGGCCATTTGCTCAAGTTACTTTTAATCCCCATGGTGGTTGTAATGAAGTGTGTATGCACATCTGTTTTACTAAAGTAGTGTATAAGGATACACTTGACTTGCTTTCCTTCTGCAGATGAGAAAAGACAGATTGTTAAATAAACAGGTTTGCTACCTCATTGGAGCCTTCAAACGTATCCCCTAGCCTGTCTCCTCTTGAAGTAGCTGCAGACTGAGTCTCTAAGACCTACTGAGGTCTTTGGCAAAGGGCTTTAAAATGCTTCCTTTCCCTCCAGTTGGGTGCTTATTCCAGCCATCATTGCAGGTTTTATCTCAAAGCAGACAGGCTGCTCTGGTTATGTCCATGAGAATGCCAGTAAAAGTGCTATCGAATGCAGAAATGTCCATTAGGGGAAATGAGGTAGAAACACCTCTTACCAATCAACAAACAAATTTCTGGAGATTTCCACTTTGTAATGCTGGCAGGTGCCATTACCTCATGGTTCAGGTGGGGATTGAGGATTTGTATGTTTAGGTGTCAGCTGGCCTACCTCATGTTGAGTGCTTGAGGTACTGGTAGAGGACAGACATTTTCACATTCAAATCCTTTCCCAGTTCCCAAGTTGCAGCACATATGCAGATCCATGTTCTTTTATTATTTCCTGAAAAACTGGCTTCTTGGAGCTGGTCTCCATGGAACTGCTGTTCTGTGGTCTCTTACAGAGGAACTGATGACAGGGATTTAAATCAAGCCCTTCCTGTGTGTCAGAAGAGTACATAACTCCCCAGCCAGAGTGCAATTTGAAGCTGAGTTTACATTGGAACTTTCAACTTAGCTGTATTTTATGTAAAGTAATTATGCATTCTCTTTTTTAAAATATCCACTCAAGTTTTGGTCTTTGATCTAGGAAATGCTTATTTCCCAAAGTGGAACATGTCAATAGGGGAGATTTTTACCTCAAATAGCTTTATTGCTCCAAGGCTGGGTGCTGTCCTGGGAGACTGAAAACGGGGCTATTCCATTCCAAGTGATCTACCTAAGCACTGCAATTTGTGAATAAAAGTCAGAGGTGTAAATGGGAAAAGTTGAATCAGCAGTTTTGTAACAAGTTAGACTTGCATTTTCTCTGCTTTTTTTTTTTTTAAAAAAAAAAAAAACAAGTTACCAAAATTATTCATTTCCAAACAAAATGCAGATGGTTTATATTTGTCACAGAAAACATAGCAATATATTTTTTCTGGATCTGCTTGATATTTTTTTCCCCTTTCTTCTTTTATTTTGGTTGACCTGGTAAATAATATTCTCAAATATGATTAGAAGAGTTTATGTAGACATTAATTGAGGAGAAACCTGTTCATACATTTACAAAGCTTTGGTCACTGGACTTGGCATTGTCTGTCAAAGCTTTGATTGACACAACAACATTATGATGCACTTCTGTCCGTAGTGACTAATCCAACATCCCTTGCTAGGAGGGAAGGGAATTACATTGCTTTTTCATATTTGCAGAGGGATGCAGACACCGGGAGGCATAAATTCATAATATACATTAATCATTTGCCTTTACGTTTTTCTGACATCCTTAATTTCTTCCCCCAAGTTTCTTAATGTCAGGACTCACTAGGTTGAAAGTATTAGATTAAAGGTAATTGGATAACTGAAGCTCTTGCTTACAGCATCAGGAGCATCACCTTAACATGAACAGCCCAGCATTGATAAGGTTTTGCTTCACTGTTCTGCAATTTAAGGCAACTTTGAAGTCCACATATGTAAATGGGAAAAGTAAACTCTGAATGACCACTAAAAATAAATCCACTTTCTATTTATTATTTTGTAGCACTGTTGAATATGCTAGCTACTTCAGTGACATGAAAAGAGAAGACCTCATCCTTAGTTGTCTCTGCAGAGCATTTGCATACAAAGGAGTCAGTGTGTACTGGTCTGTTATTTGTTATAATCATACTACCACTCTACTGCATTTTCATAGTAAGGAAAATATATTCTCCTTTAGGAATTACTGGGTTCATTAAAAAGTGTTAACTGAATCTACTACTCTGAGTTAAAAAATGCCATCGCTCTATTAAAGCACTGGGGTGTTTCATGAAAAACTTTTGAATTCTTAATTATGAAAAAGAGCTCATTTGGAAAAAGAGGGAAACAGTTATTTTTGCAATGAGACTAAAATGCATTTTCTGAATTCCCTAAAGAAGGTTTTACTGTGGTAAACTCAGACAGGTGAGATCTCAGGAGGAACAGTAAGCAGAAAGTGATTTCTGTCATCTTTAGACTTGTGGTTTGCTGCTTTGCAAAGTGCCACATAAACTGATTGACAAAAATGTTTATTTTCAATTAGGTGTCACTGATGAAGCATCTGTATTTCTTTGAGAGCTTACAGTGTAGTTCAATGCTGTATTGTTTTATTCTGCCATCGTTATTTCAGAAATCAGTACTGATTTCTTCTCCACATTTCACCATGGCAGCCTTAAATGCCTTTAATTTGCTGTGATGCAAGATAGGCATCAGTCTATTTTCTTTCTTTTCTCACTGTATCTCCACTTGAACTGAGCTTTTGGTGGGCTCACCCTATGCTTCCCTTAGTATCACATTTAAGGCGTCCAGATGGGGTGACAGAATGGAATAAGACACCAGCCCTCCATCTGTTAAAAAAAAAGAGGAAAAAAAAAAAAAAGAAATGAAATACAAGGTTTTATTGTTCTTTAAGTAAGAACAGATACAGTCTGTATGTCAAGGCCAAACTATATGCTATTAAATCTATCCTTTGAAGTCTTCCATTGGGCTGACCAAGGACAGATGGTAAACTGTTATCATTTGATATGGGATTAGGTCAAGTCGAAGTTCAAGTTTGAAGGTAACAGTGAGAGTTTCAGTTCAGCTGTCAAATGTATTAGTTTATATAATGAATAGCACATAGTCAGCATCTTTGCTACTGTTCTGCTAGTTTAAAAATTGGAAGATTTATTTAGCCACAGATCTCCATAATCTTTAGAAGCCTAAAAAGACAACATGTATCTGTTCTAACTTAGTAGAAAAAAGTTAGGTCTAGGATGTACTAGCCTAAAATATAAAGCTTTTTTTTTTTTTTTTTTCCTTCTTTTTAATCTGGCTCATACATTTTATCATTTGCCTTTGTGTTTCTATTTTCTTTGCATATGTACCGAACCTACAATATTCTCATTGGAGGAACTGATTACTAGTATCAGATGTAGGGAAGGCTGTAGCAGCATTTCATTTCTTACATTTTATTTTCACACCCAAATAATGAATGAAGAGCATTGACCGTGAGGCTGAAATGCTGCATACATGTCAGGCTGTCTATTCTTTAAATTTGGCAGAGGAAATGAACTTGCCTTAAAAAAAAATCTAACCAAACATGTTTAGAAACAGCTTTTGCAGAACTGGCTGATGTTTGCCATATGACACATGCAACGGACATTAGACATAATTTGGAAGCAAGCAAAGCAGATAAGTGTATGCCAGTTGAAAAGCTGAGACAAAACGAACTTTCAAGATCTGGTAATAATCTTACATAATAATCCTGCAGCAGCTTCATGGCTTAATAACGTGCACTGCTTATATGAGTTAACGACTGATGGGATGAGCTTCTGCTGGCAAAGTTAGAGCTAAAGATGCTCAAAATAACTTCCTAGAGAACAGCTCTTCTTCATAGCTCTACCTTTTTTTTTTTTTTTTTCATAAACTCCTGTAGAAGAAAGTAAGGGAAAAGGAAACTCTTACCTGTTAGGTGTGTTGAGGCAGAAAAGATAGTCATGAACCCTGACAGTGTGAGGTTCTGTACAGTCACAGAAAAAAGTGTTATTGCGGCACAGGGGTTGTGTTTCAGGTATATGAGTCAAGAAATTAAAACAATCTAAGGTTTTTCTGATACTGTTCACTATATTATGGGTACACATTGACTTCTCTTCTCCATATGACATTTGTTCTTTTATGTACTTATTACATATGTTAATGTGTCATGTGAATAAGTAAATATTGCCAGAAAAACAGGACTTTTGAAGTTGTGACACTTAGTGCTTCATCACTTGACATTCAACAGCTCTTTTTAATTTTTACAGTTGGGATGATGTGTAGCTGACTGTAGCGTTATACTGTGTTAGTAACACATCCAAACTAAAAAAAGAGACAACCCTAGAACTGTTTCTGGTTTACTCTCAGCTCAAAGAGGTTTCTGTCTAAAGGCTCAGGACTCAATTCCCATTTGAACAGATTTATAAGCTTGGCTGGAGGTGGTGAGAGTCACTTCATACCATTTTTCCTATCCTCTGGACTTGGTCTGGCTGAAAGCACTGTTACAAAAAGCCTGCAGGCTTCCTCCTGTCACAAGGAATGCCACAGCTCCCTGAGTATTCTGAACTTCAAGGCTCAAATGCAACACTGTCTAGCCTGCTGCGTCCTTTGCTATGCTCCTTTCTGCCCTTGCTGCTTGCTTCAGAGTGCTGAGATCTGGCAGACAGACACGTATGGCACAGGTGATGGACATGCTGCTTCTTTAGAGATCCACTATGCACTGCACTCCATTTGACCAATCTCCTCCCAAAAGTACAAATTTTTTTAACTTCAACCTTCAGTTTCAAGACTGTTAAATCTGGAAATGTCAGCCATGTGGACTGGCCTTTTCCTTACTCACTCTTCCCAGGTAGCTGTATCCATGTCTGAAAATGGGAATGGAATGAATGCAGCGGTATCACTTGGAGAAATACTCCTTGGAGAAGAGGCTTTAGAAACTTGTTGAGCATTTCCGTGAGCCTTTTCCCACCTGAGTGTAAGCTTAATACAGTTACCATAGGCTGTAAAAATGGAAAACTATGACATCAGGTGGAAAGAGGGTAGAATCTACTTTCCAGCCATGTTTTAATGTCACTCAGCAAAATATTTTCATTTCAGAATCTTGGTCTTTTACACCTTCTTTTTGTTTAACTGTTTCCAGTGCTTACCCTAACTCTGACCCATGTCTGTATTCTGTACTTGAACAGGAAGAAAGCTTCCATTATACTTGGCAACATAAAGGAATGTTCAATAATCAAAACCAAACTGCATTTGTTCAGTATATTTTGGCATCGAAATGTATTCAAAATAGGCTAATCTATACAAACTTTGAGGTCCTCCGTGCACATTCCTGTGCTCCTTTCAGTTTGCTTCTTTTCCTAACACTTTCCTCTCTATTCGGTCCCTTGAGAAGAGATCCTCAGCCTCCTTGGTTTCAAAATTCTCTGGCTATTGCAGATTCATTTATTTGATTCCAGTTAGCTCCCTGAGGCTTTAATTAGTATTCTTGGGTTTTAGGATAAATGGTGAACACACTGAATCCCCACAAGCACTTGGCCTCCCACATCCAGTGTTAATACTTCTCTTTGGGGATCCACCAAGTCCTACACTCTTAAGGCTGGAAAGTTCTGGGGAGATCCTGAACTTGCCTTCACTTCATTTTTGAGACCAAGTTGATCTGACGCTGGATCTGCATATAAACAAATATGGGCACGCTCCCTATATCCACTTCTGCTTACAATGTTTCTCTTGACTATTCATGTGACTTCTCAAGAGACCTGAACAATTCCTAGAGGCTGATGTGCTCCCCATGACCCAACAGGAAGATATTGTCTCCTCAGGGTGTGAGGTGACCAGGTCAGAAGTGTAGGACACCCTGAAGCTTGAGAGCCTCTGTGTGTCTTTGGGGCACGTCTCTACACTTAGTTCCTCTCAACATGGACTGCCTCTTGTACGTTTGCACCAGAACAGGTGTAGTGTAAAAAATGACAACAATATACTAAAGCAGATTAGAGTGCAAATCAATAATTAGGCTCATTGTCATAATTTTTCTTTGTATCTAGCAGCAGCAAATGTGTTGCTTTGTAGAAGGCTATGATATAATAACAAGTATAATGGTACTAGCTAAAAAATAAAAAAAAAACTGTTCTGCAATATCCAGGGGCAGTGGCTGACAAGGGCCAACACAGCCATCAAGAAAGTCTAAAATTAAAACAGACAAGTTGCCAATGCATAAAACTGACATCGTTGTGTTCACTTCCCAGTTTGTTTCAATGGCCATCCCATCTGTGAAACATATTTCTGTGGGGCAGTTAAGGGTTGCAAGCATAAATTAGCCCATTCGAGGGAATGCCACAACCCAGGTGTCACTCCTGCTTGAAAAATGCCTGGGTGGCCCCACTGCCAAGGATATAACTGCAGATAATACAATCCAGAAATCCCTTTCCAAAGGAGTAATTGAAATTTATGTACTTGCACAACTCATTTGTTGCTGGGAAAGCAACGAATCCAAGGTTGTCAGCTTCAGCCATAGGGGTTGTTCCCTGATCCAAGAGGCCTGTGACTTTATTGTTTGAATGGGAGAGCTGAGGCTGGTGATTGGCACCGCACTTTAGAGGCTGGGATGTATGGCTGGGATATGCTGGATAAGATGTAAAGGCACAAACTGCTCTCCTTGGCAGGAAGAAAAATACCTCAGCAGGACTCATTTACAAGAGTAAGTGTTTGAATCTGAGGCCTTAGGCCAACCTGATAAACTCTAATTTCTATAATGGAAAGTGTCTCTGGTTTGCCCCATTCCTAGTCATATGGTAGCACCTATAGATTCTTTTTTTATTTCAAATCCAAACAGAAAGGCTTTCAAAATCAGTTTTGGTTTTATGCAGCTTTGTGATTGAGATTTGGGAAATAAGTACAGGATATCCAGAAGAATATCATGCTGGAAAAATTCCTTACATCTGGGAGATCTGTTTTCCCTATTTCTGCACTGTCATGGATTGAGCTGAGTCCATAACTTGCCTGTAGCTTATGAAGGCACATATGTGATAGAAAAATGGAAGGAGTTTTTTTCTATGAAAGGTTTGTGAAGCTCTTAAATGACAGATGCTGTAGAAATACTAAGTATTACTGTGACTAATAAAATGATTTGCTGCTAAGGTATGCAAGGAGGTGCCCTTCTGTCAGGCTTCCAAGCAGGGACACAGTCTCAGCTTCTGGATTTTAAGGATGTCTGTCTGTTTTCCTTTCTCTTCCAAGTACCCATCCTTTCTTCCATTTTAATGTGTGTCATGGTAGGCTTTTTTCCCTCTTTCAGAGAAATGAGGGAGTTCTGTTTAGGAGAAGATGCTCTTAATGCTCCATGGATTTGACAAAAGATGTAACATACCATTACCAACCAGCTTTCTTCAATGATAAAATTTTCTGGGAATATCACAGCCATTTCCTAAATATTGGGACACCCAATGAGCAACCACAATGTTGCTGTCATCTCTTCACTTTCTAAAGCAAAATGAGACAGTACATGTTTTATAGCAGAGAACAGGATGAGACTTTGTCTTTCACTTTTAGACAAAAATAGGGTTTTTTTTTCTCTTCAATGGAAGTCACTGATGGCTATTGCTTATGGTGGTAAACCTCTCATGCATTGAAATTAATAGCAAAAAGCTTTGAACTCTGAATTGGGACTATTCTTAGCCCGCAAATTTCTCTGTGCTTTACACATGGTGGAGATATTAAATTTCATGGCAGCATTTCCTAATCAAGGAAGCTGAGGCATGGAAAGGCTCTTGCTAGGGTGGGCATCATAGGCTCTTCCCACTTCTGTTTACTTGACTTTTCAGCACAAACAATTGTCCCATATCTTGCTCTGAATTCTGAGAGAACCAGATCTATAGTGTGATGACTGCAACAAAGTCCATAACAACATATTCTCATCTTCCTTCTCTGGTGGTGAGAGACTCTGGCTGAGCTAAATATATGACTTCCTATGTCCCTTTAACCACAGGCCTGACCTTTTTCATAAAAGTCCCTATGTTATGATAGTGTTGTCAGGATTTAGCAGTTGTGCTTATAATTAATTAAGAGGTTCTAAGTATAAAAAGTCATTAGAAATCAAATCACAAAGGATAAGATAAAAACCTTTGTGTGAACTTTGACATGCCCCTGTATTACCTCTAAACCCACATCAACAAAAAGAGACATTAATAAAATCATTATGTACTTGAAGGGTAACACCTTGGCCATGTAAAGTTTATGGCTACAAATGAATATGTGTCAGGGAACACCATCAAGTCCATTAGTCCAAAGATTTCACTGATGCTTGTCATTTAGAGGGGATGGAACTTGTACGTTGCCATGATGGACAGTAGCATAAAAAATTTAAAAGAGGGATAAAAGACACTTTCTCCCTTTTCACCCCAGCTGTATAAGCCATACAAACTTCTAGGTAAGTATAGATAAAAATAAAACTCGCTGCATGATTTACTCATTCATAAATCTCTTCCCTTTTTTTTTTTTTTTTCCTTTTCCTTTTAATCACTAGAAATCTATTCCAGTGCATATAAAGTCTTAATGAGACCTAGCAACGTTATGAGTGCTGGGAGCAATCGCCCTTCAGCCTCATGCCTGCAAACGCTCTCGAGGCATGCATATATCTCATTATGGCCGAACGCCCTGTCATGTGTTATTCCTTACTTAGTGACAATTTGTCACTGTCACCCTTGACATGTCACTCTGCTGCAGAAGGATTTGACTTCAGCACAAAATGTGACAATCAGATGAGAGAATTTTGTAATCTGAACTGAAATATGGGGCTGAGAGAGACTAATTTCATTCAAAACTAGTCCTAATATAACATAGATGGGAAGAAATGTTTGCATTTAAAGATTTTTGTTAAGGTTCCCTTCCTTTGCCTTTTCCCAGCCCCCACTCCCCCACTTCAATTATTCCTTAGGATAATGCTTTTATTTTTGAAGGATGGAGTCTTACATTTTAATACCATGCATTTTCAATTAAGTGCACTAAGATCCATGAATATAAGTATTACTTAAACTATAAGTAATGGTTACATGTAAAAATTAGGGAAACATATTGTACTTTAGATAAATTACATTCAGATTACTTATTATAAATGGGGTAGAAAATGGATTTTTAGCTCTGGCTGGCCAAAGAGCCAACATTTGTATCTACTTCATTTGTTTAAATATATTTCAAGCCAGATTGAAATCCATATTGCCTGACATTAATTGAGTACTGAAGCATCAGTGTACTCAAGTTTCATAAACCACTGATGAGTGAATTTCTACAGGCTTGATTTAAAAATATACCATCCCTTTTATATGAAAATTATATTCCGTTTATAGTGTAATTCTTAAAGCCCAACATTAAATGGTATAAATCTTAATAAGATGAATGTAAATATGACATTTGTACTGTTGAGTTGACATCTTGTTTGCTAAGAAAATTATATTTCTCTAGTTGGTATTTATTAAAATATTATTTTGTATGTTATTCTAGGCAAAAGTGTTTTTCCTGTTGCAAAGCAGAATGAGGGTAAGAGTGGGGTGGCCTGTGAGGCAGATTGCTCCTGAAGGTCGTTTACAGTGTTCTGCTTAGTCACCTCATCCCAGGCAGGATATTCTACTTCTGGACATCTTTTGACAATCAGTCCTATCAGGTTTCCCAGTAAATTATTGGCTTTGTGGCTCTGACAAATAGTCCATCATTTCACTGGGAACATACAGGAAGTCAGGTTTGAGCTCATGCTTCCAGAGGTGAAAGTCTAGAGCATTTTAACCCATTTTTCACACTTGTCAGAGAAGCAGACATTATTTGAACTAGATTCTGGATTGCACAAAGAAGGTGCAAGGCTATGATTTGTCCTTCAAGTTTCATCAAATTTTCCTGTGTAAAATGAGTGAATGAGTAAGTTACTAACTAACTTACTAGACACCCTCATCAAGCAGCTTTTACTGGATAAACCAAGTGTCCTATGGCCTTCATCAAGCTACACTCTCTCTGAGGTAGAGAATGACTGCTTTTAAGTGAACACATTATGAAGTACCATCTGCAATGTGCCGTCCTCCTGGATATTTTTAACAGGACTAACATAGCTGTCAGGATGTCATGCAATGAATGTCGGATAAATTGTACACTTGATATATATATATATATATATAAAAGCTCTTCTATGCTATTATTATAATGATAAAGGCAGCTTTCTACTTTAAGTGCATTTGCTGCTTTCTCAGTATACTTACTGAAGTTTATTTCAAATCTTTAGCAATACAAATTTTGTTTAATAATACCAACATTGTGTGGGAAGACGGTACATACTGAATAATCAAGGCTTCTGTGAGGACTGTGGTAAGGGTGAATTTTCAATGCAAGTTCTATCATTTGTCTCTTTCATTCATTGCCTTCTTTGGGGTCTTCAGAACCAGGAGCAACTTGTCCTTTGTTAACACCAGAGAACTTGGTAAATCTTGGGTTCAGATTCCAGGCAGATTCCTATTTTCTCTGGGACTTAATGTGAATTATTTGAGCATTCTTTGTTTCAATTCCCCATCTGCAAGACATAGGTAACCTTAGCTATCTCATAGAGAACTTAACAGAAATGCACTGAAATGGCTGCAGGCATTCAGATAAGAGGTGGGTGAACATACAAAGCACCAGGTGAAGATGTAAACCATGAGCAACAGCTTTTGCCTTTTGTTCTGTTCATGCTGAGCTGTGCATTGTGGTCCTCTCTTGTGGACCACCTTGGCAAATACTGAATACTTTGTTCAGCTAAGTCTTCTCTTTAAGCCAGTTTTAACTAGCTCAAAGTTTTAACAAGCCTCCCCCACTCTCTTGTTTCCTACTGATTCAGCAAATTAGTTGGCTTAGTGGGACCTCCTTCTTTTGGTAATGATGAGCTATAATGTCATCAAAATTTTTTCTGGCATTATCTTTCAGTCATTTCAGTTTTCTGTGTCCCAAGGCATTTTTCCAGGACCATATGAGCCAATGTACAGATCATCACTGTCAAGGAATGGAGCTTAACTCTCTTATACACTAACTCCTAGCCAGTCCTATCTCTTCATATCTATTGCTTACCTTGCGATAGGTCTGCCTCCTGTTGAGTACTTCAGTTAGCCAATTTAACTCAATCTCTGGGGTAAGAACAGAAGAGAAATCATAGATCATAGAACCATAGAATGCCTTCTGTTGGAAAGGACCTCTAAAGGTCATTTAGTCCAACCCCCCTGTAGCAAGCAGGGACT
This sequence comes from Todiramphus chloris collaris, assembly GCA_025345505.1. NCBI lineage: Eukaryota > Metazoa > Chordata > Aves > Coraciiformes > Alcedinidae > Todiramphus > Todiramphus chloris. Next base: position 15,480,190 of record JANVCC010000043.1, on the reverse strand, counting down.
TCCTCAATTAGATCAGGTTGCTCAGAGCCTCATCAAGCCCGACCTTGAATGTCTCCAGGTATGGGTCCTCCACAACCTCCTTGGGCAACCTGTTCCAGTCTTCCACTACCCTCATAGTAAAGAACTTCTTTGTAATGTCCAAACTAAATATGCCCTTCTCTAGTTTAAAACCATCGCCCCTCGTCCTATCACTGCATGCCCTTGTAAACAGTCCCTCTCCAGCTTTCTTGTAGGCCCCCTTCAGGTAGTGGAAGACTGCTATAAGGTCTCCCTGGAGCCTTCTCTTCTCCAGGCTGAATAACCCCAACTCACTGTCCTTGTAGGAGAGGTGTTCCAGTTCTCTGATCATTTTCGTGGCTTTCCTCTGGATTCATTCCATCAGGTCCATGTCCTCCCTGTGTTGAGGGCTCCTGAGCTAGACACAGTACTTCAGGTGAGGTCTCACCAGAGCAGAATAGAGTGGCAGAATCACCTCTCTTGATCTGATGGCTTCTTTTGATGCAGCCCAGGATGCAACTGGCCTTTTGGGCTGCAATTGCATATTTTTGGCTCATGTCCGCTTCTTGTTCACCAGAACCCCTAAGTCCTTTTCTACACAGCTGCTTTCTGTCATCTCATCCCCCAACCTGTATGGATAATGATGATTGTTCTGACCTAGGTACAGGACCCTGCACTTGTTCTTGTTGAACTTCATGAGGTTCACCTGGGCCCAGTTCTCTACCTTGGCCAGGTCCCTCTGGATGACATTCCATCCTTCTGGTATATCAACCGCACCACGCAGATTGCTGTTGTCTACAAACTTGCTGATTGTGCACTCAATCCCACTATTGATTAAAATATTAAACAGCACTTGTCCCAGTACAGACCCCTGAGGGACACCACTTGTCACCTATCTCCATCTTGACTTTGAGCCATTGACCACTACCCTCTGGATGCAATCATCTAGTCAATTCCTTATCTATTGAACAGCCCACCCATCAAATCCATATCTCTCCAGCTTGGCAAGGAGGATGTTGTAAGGGATCGTATCAAAGGCCTTGCAGAAGTCCAGATAGATGATATCCATAGCTCTTTCCTTGTCCACTGATGTAGTCACTGCACTGTAGAAAGCTGCTAGGTTGGTCAGTCAGGACTTGCCCTTAGTGAAGCTATGGTGGCTGTCTCTGATCACCTCCCTGTCCACCATGTGCTCTATCAATGCTTCTAGGAGAATCTACTCCATGATATTCCCAGACACAGAGGTGAGGCTGATGGGTTGGTAGTTCCCAGGATCCTCCTTTCTACCCTTTTTAAAAATGGGTGTAACGTGTTCCTTCTTCCAGTCACCAGAGACTTCACCTGACTGACAGGACTTTTCAAATATAATAGAGAGTGGCTTGGCAACTACATCAGCCAATTCCCTCAGGATTCTGGGATGAATCTCGTAGTCCTATGTATCTTCAGGTTCCACAGGTGGTTGCAAACCTGATCTTCACTTAAAGTGGGGGGGACTTTGTCCCCTTGGTCCCCACCTTATGGCCTTTTAACTTGGGAGGTGTGGGGAGAGATGTTGTCCGTGAAGACCAATGAAAAAAAGTTGGGAACCTCAGCCTTCTCCTCATTGTTACCAGCTTGCCATTCTTGCTTATCGGGGGGGTATCTTTAACCTTCCTTTTCTCATTGACGTTCCTGCAGAAGCTCATCTTGTTATTATTCTCATCCCTTGCCAAGTTCAGCTCCAGCTGTGCCCTGGCCTTCCTGACCTCGTCCCTACACAACTGAGCAGCATCTCTGTACTCTTCCCAAGATACCTGTCCCTGCTTCCACTACTGGTGCAGCTCCTTTTTGCCTTTTAGTTTGACCAGCAGGTCTTGAATCAGCCATGGTGGTCTTTTCCTTTCCTTGATCAATTTCTTACCCCTGGGGATCGAGAGCTCTTGCACTTTATGGGAAGTGTCCTTAAAGATCTCTGCTGGCTCTGTTCTGCTCCTTCATCTCTGAGGATGATTTACCAGGGTGTCTTACTGACTAACTCTTTAAGGATATGGAAGTTTGCTTTTTTTGAAATTCAGGGTCCTGACTATGCTCCTTGTCTGACTCATGTCCCTTAGTACTGTGAATTCAGTAGCAGCCCAGGCTGTCTCCAATCCTCACTTCCCTGATGAGCTCACCTGCATTGGTGACCAACAGATCCCGGATTACATCCCCTCGGGTAGGGGTGTCTATTTCTTGTCCTAATAATTATCCTCAAGGCACTCCAGGAGCCTCCTGGGTTGCCTACAGCTTGCTGTGCTACTTTTCCAGCTAATGTTGGCATGGTTGAAGTCCCGCAGTGGGACAAGAGCCTGTAAGCACCATGTCTCCTGTATCTAGAGTAAGAATGCTTCATCAGTAGGCTCCCCTTTATTGGTGCCCTGTAGTAGACTCTGACCACAAGGTTCCCCTTGTTGCCTTGATCTCTAATTCCTACCCATAAGTTTTCGACTTAACTTGTGGCTATTTTTTAGGGACATCTCTTCTCACACCATTTCTTAACATAGAGGGCAACAGCTCCACCCCTCCTTCCCCTCCTGTCTCTTCTGAACATCTTGTAGCCATCGACAGCCACACTCCAGTCATAGAATTCATCCCACCAACTATCAGTAATGGCCACTATGTCATAGCCTTCCGGCAGCACAATAGCTTCCAACTCCTCATGTTTGTTTCCCATGCTGCATGCATTTGTGTAGAGGCACTTCAGCTGGGCATTCAGCTGTGTCACCTTCTTAGAGAAGCACCTCTTAATTCCCTTAGGTGTTCCCCTGATGTTTCCCTGTTGGCTCCTACTACCTCAGGAACCCCTGGCTCATCTCTGTGAGACTTTGGCTGTGCTGCTGTGTCCTCAGCATGCCACAGGGCAACAGGTTGAAGGCCCTTACTAGTTCCCCATCCCACTAATCCTGGTGTATCATTCCGTAGCTTGTCACGGACAAGCTTGATGTTATTATCCCCCTCCCACTTCACATCTAGTTTAAAGCCCTGTCAATCAGCCCTTCAATATCCTGGGCAAAGATTCTTTTCCCTTGTTGAGAAAGGTATCTCCCATTTGATGCCAGCAAGCCTGGTGCTGTGTAGGCATTGTCAAAAAACCCCAAATTTGTGGCAGTGACACCAGCCATGGAGCCATGTATTAATAGACTGGATTCAGTTTTTCCTTCCAAAGTGGTTGCATGCAACTGGAAGAACAGAAGAAAAGATGACCTGTGTTTCAGAATCTCTCACCACAACGTTGGACTACCAGCCACTGCTTCCTTTCCACCTACATGTACAATCACTTCTTCAGTTGGAAATGGAAATGAAGCCTCTGAGTTTCCTGATGCCCTGTTTTTTTGGAGATGGACTCAAAGAACAGTTTAGAAGCCAGAGCAAACATTTCTTGAGATCCTGGAGGTATTTTAGGACATTAGTCTGACAACCTTTACCTGGACTCCCCTTCTTATTAAGAGGCAATTTTTTAGCTATCAGTGATGAATCACTTCCCATTCTCTATGGTCAGACAAGATCTTTCCTTCTCTAGAACGTATCACACCTCCCTGTGCTCAGTCTAGAACAAATTACACCTTTCTGTGCCCAGCTGGACCTTATTTATGGGAAAAGACCTCACATTAGCCTTACCATTTTTTAAAACTTTGGAGTGATGAATCAGAGCTCCAAAGCTATTGGCTGGAAGGAATTATTTAAGGGAGTGAATTTCAGAGTTAATCTGTTCATAGAAATGTCCCAGATCACAGCTCAGGCTTGATGTCTCTTCTGCTTTCTCTTACCCTCTAATATCTATTTCCCTGAGAATACGTCTTAAAACATACTTTACGAACAAGAGCTAAATTTATATTTTTACGAAAATCAAGGATTCTCATCTACATGTTCCAGCAGCTGGTGTTTTTGGCACTGGGCTCACACGAGAAATCTATGGTTCTTAACTGTGATCTACAGAGGCTTACTACAGTGCTCTGGCCACTAGGCCTGTCTCTCCCTTGATAGAATACTTGGTAGCTGTTGTTTTTCTTTTGCTAAAAAACTCTCTAAAACCAAATTATTTTCCAATATGATAATTTACAGGTTGTGGTTTTTTTTTTGTTGGTGGTTTTTTTTTGGTCTTTTTTTTTTTTCGTTTTTATTTCCCTGTTATTTTGTTTTCTTTTCTCTGTTTTTACTAAAACTTTCACAGTTTTAAAAATTTTGCTTTGATCTTTGAAAGCTCAGAAGAAGATATTCAGTAGTGGATAGATAGAAATATCCCAGATACAGGTGAATGATGGGGTTGTGGATGAAGCATAGGCACTCTGGTGTTTGCTTTTATTTCTTTGGGATACGTTTGTATTGTGGGGTTTTTTTTTTTTTCTTCCACTTCCATAACTAACAAACATTACTCTGTACTGTTTTTTGCAGGGATCCAAATTTTTCTTCCCACTGATAGATTTTTCCAATTGAAATGGGACAGCCTGGAAAATCAGCCATCCAGGAAGGTGTTCTAGGAGCATGCTAGGAGCCTAAAATCCAGAAATTCAGGTAAGAAACAAGGGAAACCTTTTTCCTCTACGAGATACATGAAAATATATATCTGGTGCTGAGTTATTTTCATCTGTCCTGTGCAGACCTTACGTATTTTCTCTCTACTCACTTGAATTAACTTGAATAAATTCAGAGGATCAGCAGCTAATTATACTTCTTTGTGGCTATTTCACCATCCCTTTTTGAAAATGATGTTGGAGCAAGTATATTAGGAAGGTTAGATCTTTTTTGAGCATGTAGAAATAATAACAGCCTGTATAAGTTTCCTTACTTCAGACCTAATTTTATCTTGACAACTTGGCTTTGTAGTATAGATGTCTGTATTCTTGTGGTTAAATAATTGGTCTTCTTTTTCAAGACTTGGCTTATCACAGGTGTTTCAGGAAGGTGGTGGAATTCACTTTTCTGAGCATGGGAACATATCAGCGCTGTCTTTCAACACTGCTGCTATGATTAGTGAATTTATCATCTTCTTTTTTTCACATTCACCCTCCTGATCTCACAGAAAGAGCTGTGACATATTATTCCTACAGTGGCTTGAACTTCATAGGAACTCATTGTTCTCACTCTTTAAACTTGCAGACACTGTGAACTCTGAGATACAATCAAGGTTAACTTCAGTATCCTAATGCCTTGAAACTGATACTTCTGGGCACAGAAATCTGTTAGCCTGGTCACAACAGAGCATGAAGTCAATTATTAGTGTCACATGCAAGCTGGTCTTTGCATATGGGCAGAATTGCATTAGGACACAATGAAATGATACAAGTTTAGACCGGGGACTTTCCTAAGCAGATAGCCTTTAGAGCTATTGTGGTTTTTAAACATCAGGTTAATTGAGAACTGCTGTATATTTAATAGGGGGGGCCTTTGGGATATGACTACAAGGGCTCTTTGTTGTTCAGCAGTACATTAGTCAGAAACTGCAATTTTGAAATGGTCATATAAATCCTAGGAGACACAGTCATTAATGGGACACTAAGCTCCAATTAAGGGCACGGCCCAGAAGACCAAGGTGAAGAACACAGTCCTTAGCACCTATCCCAGAGGATCTCTCTGATCCAGCTGCTTGATTTCAGCTACAGAAACATAATTGCAAATAACAAAATATTAACTCTGTAAAAAGCATAGTCCTTGTTGTCTGGAATGTAAATAGGAAAGCAAACCAAAACCAAAGGGTCTTTCAGATTAAATCCACTGGCTCACACCAAACAAGGCTAGAAAGACAAGATAGCTGCATATTTTAGCTGTGAGTCCTAATCTACCTTTGTAAGAGGAAGGATTTCATAATACTTGCAGTCCAGCCCTCTAAACCTCAACTTATATCTGTTTAATGTCAAATCAAGCATCTCCACAAGTTTGTATTCAAAAACTACAAAGGCCTTTCTCCTATGGCCCTTTTTAAGTTTTGTTCTTGTTTTCTGGAGTCTCTTGTGTTCCATGAGACACAACTACTCAGTCCAGTCAGTACGCTAGTTACTTTCTAAAGGAGTTACTGGGTTTTACAGACTGCTTCTGGTCAAATGCTATAATTCTGCATCAGATAGCCCAGATTTTCTGGAATGCCATAGATGATACACATTTTCTAAGAACACTGGGTCCTGAGAGTTCGGCTGAGAATCCAGCATGACTGGTGTCTTTTGGAAACTTTAGCCTTGATAACTTCAGAGTCTTTGCAGTTAAAATAGTAAGTAAATAATTTGTGACTATATATGAATATCTTCCACTGTCTTAATCTCCTTATAATAGAATCCTTTCCCTGTATGCTCTCATAGATAATGTAGTTGTTTTCCAGCTCTGCAGTCCATGTGAGTGAGATGATAATTAATATGATACTGTTGAATTCAGTTTAGTGAAGTATCAGAAAAAAGGAAATTAATTTCAATCATTGACAAACTTGTCAATTTCGTTGTATTGATTTTCTAATACCTCTACAGCACATGGCAAAATTCATACATTGTAAAATACATCATTATTGGCTCAGTTTGCTGCATGTAAGTGGACTGTTATTTTTTTCAATAAATTGACATTCTTCAGGTGTATGAAAATGGAAAATTATGTAAGTGGCTTTTTTTATTATTTTTTAATACAATATCAACTTACCATTTCTAATGGTGATTCTCAATCAGGGAGTTATTTCCCAAAGCCTAAAAGCCATCTGGTCTCAGAGCAACCTGAAACCCACAGTTTCTTGGATTGGCAAAGTTTAGCAGAAGAAAAGCAGGTGAAGCTGGCCATTAGTGGACATTGGCCTTGAGCTTGCTAGTGGGGACTGGTATTCTTTAGATGCTCTGGGGCCCCCTGAGGTTGTGTGATTGCTGGCCCCTGGGATGAGAGATGCTGCTAGAGTAGCGAGTGTGGATCCCACTCCAGTTGTCTCCTTCAGAACAGTGCTGGGCAGCTGAGCACAGCAAAGCCCCCTCACTTAAAGAGCACAGATCAATTGCAGAATGTTCTGTCTCGACAGTGTTTTAGAAGTCAGTGTCCAACACTGTATTTTGCTTTTTTCAGACTTCTGTGATGGAAAATCAAAAAGCAATTGTTGTTGTACTGAGTCCAACTCTAGCAAAAATAAATTGAAGGAGTTCTGATTAAGTTTCTGGTTTTGATCTGTCTCTTCAGATCGTAGAGAACAGCAGAAAACCTACATTTGGCTTCTGCCTGTAAGTTTCCTGATTTTTAAATGCAATACTCTCATATTCCCACCTGAGGTCATTAGCCACAAGGTAGGTTTAAAAAAAAAGAAGTTTGAGGGATGGATGTAACTGCATACAAACCCCAGCAATCTGCACTCATGTTTATGCTGATGCTTCTGAAATTCATCATGTTACTTTGTTAAATCTCAGGACTGCAGAGAGTAGTACTTGTCTGAATTTTCAGATAGAATTTTTATACTGAAGACTACCTGTAATAGAGGAAGGGAAAGCATGTATTACTGATCAAATGCAATTGCTTTGCATTTCAGTATATGAGACAAGTAGTAATGTCTGAATTTTGGGTTTTGGTTTTTTTTGTGTGGTTTTTGTTTTTTTTTTTTTGGTGTGTCCCTAAACATTGTTTCAAAATCAGTAAAATACACATGAACTTCTAAGACAGCAGTACTAGTGAGGGAGGAAGGGGAAAATGATTAAAAAACCCTAATTCTAAAAATTTCAGACTGAAAAGATTTTTTTTCTTCTATTAAATATATAATAATGGAACCAATATTCCCTACAGGAGAATGCATTTAGTTATTGACAAGAACAATTTGGTGAGTTTTAGTCCTTCAGGCAATTGAAATCTTTCTACACACAACACTATGATTAAAAAGTCAAAATGCACATTTCTGGAGAATTCCATTTCAGAGCATTCCCGTTTGCTCAAATTTAAATTTGCCTGCATTTAGTATGGAGGTATTACAGCTCTTCCATTGAAAAAATATATTTTTTTAGTCAAAAACATAAAAGAAGAAATAAATTCTGACAGAATCCCTAAATTACACTCTGTTTATCACAGTTGAAATCATTTCGACCAGCTCTAGCAGTAGTAAGTCTTAAGTATGACAGTGGTGCTTTTTTTTCCCCCAAAAGTTACTGACTTCAAGACTGGAATTTCAAAGTTGCTCTGTATGATTAGCCAATGTTCAGTGTTCCAACTTGAGATGAAGTTGAACAGCTAGTTGTTCGTTAGAGTCATGTCCTAACAATGTCATGAAGTTGAAGAAGACAAAGTTTAAGTATATGAATTAGGGAAAGTTTGTAGTTTATCAACAGCAAATATAAGGAGAGAAACTGAGACAGAAACGGGCAGTAACTTGTTCTATGTTCTTGCAAATGCTGAAAGTAAGGTATTACCCACTTTCAGTCCTGGGCTTACAGGCTTGCAGCATTTTTCCAAGACAATGTGCAACACTATATTTTATCCTTAATAGGGCAGAATATTTGCTGTGTCATTCTTGAGTAGGGGTGTTCAGGTTTAGCTGTGACAGGAGTAGAGGCCGCAGTTTCTTCAGTTGCCACAGTTAAATTTGACAGGGATTGTGAATCAGAGCCCTGAGGTGACATAATTTTTCGAGAGGGAAGGGCTGCTGGAGGTGATCATTTCTTTACCACAGCATGAATTGCTGCTTTTGTGTGTTAATACAATTAGGGTGCCTACAATTAGTTAGTCCAAGGACATTATCTATTGACCCAGATAGCAGATTGGGCTCCAGGTCATCAGATGTTACTTCCTTACAAGGCTCTAATTAGCTCCCTCAGTTTTTCCTTCAGGACAGTAGGGGTAGGGATACCTCTCAGGAATGTTGTGAGGATTAATTAACGTTTGCAAGGAGCCTTGAAGACAAAATTCTGGGCAAGTATATGGGCCTGGGTTACTGGTGACTTTTAGTGCCTGAATCCCACTTGAAGCAACTGCTAAGCTCATGTACGTCTCTGGGGTTCGCAGCATTAGTATTAGCCACCAGCCAAGGATGGAAAAAAAAAGGGATTCAGTCTGCTTCTGTGGATCTCTTATGTCAGACTTTCAGGTATGATTCAGCTTTCTGTAGAGACAAAAAGTCTAAGGCTCTGTTCCTTTTCTTCATGAACAGTAGAGGAAGGATGAGGAGAAGTACAGCCAGTTGAGTTCTCTTGTGTGACTACTGACGTAAGACCAGGGCAGAGTTTGGCCTGTAAGGTTTAGACACCACTTTTAAAATCTGCCCAACAATTTCATTAGCTAGTCCTGGTGTACAGTTGTGCTGCAGTAGATACAAGCCTGAGAATGCACCCTGACAAGCTTTTCAGGTGAAGCTGTCACTATTGCATTAGGGACTCATGCAGAGTCATGGTGAAGTTTGCTGGCAGGACCAGTGCCAAGACAGTTTAAAAAACCAAGAAACATGAGTGTGCAAAAGGGTACGATCAGCTATTCATGACTGAAATGTGTACATGTGAAACCATACTCAGTAACTAAGGCATATTGAAAGTGAATTCCAGCTACTTCACTTGGCATTCCAGCTATTAAACGTTGCCACAAAACAGTCAGTAGAGCAATGCCACCTGGACCACTTTGACACAATTGCATTGTACAACTAACAGGCATTGAAGGACTTCCTAAAAGCACGTTTGACACCCTGCTTTGTCACGGGTTTTTGTGCTGTTACAGGGATTAAAAAAAATTAAATTAACTTTGTGCCAGTGCATATTATATTTGGACAAGGGGCTAGATGAAATGATTAGAATAATAGCCTTAGAAAAGATCACATTTCCCTACTGTGCCAATGTATTTGACTGCATACGGCAACCCTTTTAGACCACTGTTCACAGTGAATTGTAACAACTGCCTGCAAAGATCTAAGTTCTGCATCTTTTGAATGGCAAATTATTAGAACTAGGTCAGGTCTAAGAAGAAATAACCATCTTTGTTAACCAGAAATAACCATCTTTATTATTAAAACTCTGCAAACAAAATACAAATTCACCTGATCCTAATTACCATCCCTCAAGAAAGAAGGAATGCATCCTATGTGATTGCTAAACACCACATGTAAACTGCCACCTGGCCTACAGGAACCTTTTGGGGATTCTCTGTGAGGCTTATCATTAGTCCTCCACTTTGAAATCAACTGAGCAATGGAATGTACAAAATTTTGAGCAAAAACATGAAGTAATATTTATGTACCAATTTTTCTAAAAAAATTTTGCAGAGTTGGGTAAGGAGTATCATGAGATTCAGAAATACTGAGGCAGCAAATAACATATAAAATGCATAGCTACATTTTTCCAATAACCATCTTCCTTGTTTGACTAGGGTCCCTATAGCTCTCCAATGTGTTTTGTAATCTTAAGAGGAATACGTACTGCATTTTAGGTCAGAACTGTTTCATGGGGCAGGAGTTCTCTGTAACTTCTGTGTCAGATCATGGAGGCAAATTGCCTATGATCATCTTTTACTTACTACCTTTTTTATCACCCATTTGCCCCAGCAAGTATTTTTGCTTATGTTCCTTTTCTTTTGAACTCCCTGTATGTTTATGTCTTTGTTGTGGCATTTGTGGCATTTTACTTCTGCCGTACAATGTTTGTGAGTGCCTGGATTTGTTGAAACAGATCAATTTTTTTTCAAAGGAACCCAAGAAAAATTATAACTTGGGTTGTAGTTTTGTAGGATTAGGTGCCTACCTCCCCCACAATTCTTTGAAAATCTTAGGTGACATAACTAAATTCAGATAAGCAGTATGTTCTCCTTCAGGTCAGATAACTGTGATAGGCTACCTATCACAGCCCGACTCCTAGTTAGAATAATGTTTGCTGAAACTATTGCTCACTATTTATTATCCATGTGGCTTGTTGGAAGTTCACAGGAGCTTCCTTTAGAAAGTTTTAGACAAAACACACGGTAAATGCACTGGGTCCTTTGAAGAGGAATGATCATATCATTTTCTAAGACTGATCAAGATAACCACTTTTATAAGGCTGCCCATTTCTCCAGGCTATATGCTTAGAGTATTTTGCCAAAACAAATATAAATCTTGGTTTTAGAGTTTGCTGGTGTTTTGTGGGTGTTTTGTTTTGTTTTCATTTTTGTTTTCGGGTTGTTTTTTTTTTTTTTTTTGGAGGGGGGTGTTTGTTTGTTACTTTTCGTTTGGTTTATTATTTTTTTTAAAGAAATCAATTTACACTAAATATCAACTGAAACAAGCAGAATGGTTAGAAAATACTGGTATATTTGTACAGAATTTCCAGCCAAGCAGAACATTGAGATTGAACTTAGGTACAGTAAACACACACACATTCACAGGCACACACACCAAAAAAATTTTTGTTTCAAAATAATCTTCATTACATGAGGATTATTATAATTGTCATTTCAATTGACTGATTTTAGTCTTTAAAAGAGGGTATAATAGCATTCACTGTCTGAGACAGAATTACTGTCATTATGTTAAAGGTGCACTTTATCACTTAGCTTTTCTCCATTATAAATGCTCATAGGTGCACATCGCTTTCTGCTGCTACAAAACCTTCAAAACATAATATGACAAAGTTTTGTATCCAGACACTTTGTTACTAAAACTTCAGAAAAAAGGAGTACCAAAGGCAATCTGCCATTGCTAATACAATCACATTACTAAAAGAGAGGATATTTTAGCAATAGCAAGTTTATGAATTCCTGCAGAAGAATGCAAATTGTCCATTGATGTAAGAAGGTATTTTGTGTATCTTTTGCCAGGAGGGAAGATGCAGAGTTGCTTTTCTGCTCAGAGCAAACTTATTAAGATACGACCAGATCAAGCAAATATCAGCCCAAATGAGAGAAATAGCCATGCCATATTATCCCAGACTTGTCAAACTTTTCCTGGTGATGTTTGGATGAAATTCCAGACATTGCCATGATATTAATCTGCCAGTGTATAAATGACATTTATCACTTCTGCAGTCTCTTTTGATCTGCTATCTTAAGACTCTTCATATGTAAAAGTTCTCAACACATTGCCCTGTCATCTTGATACATATGGGACATCTTTTACTTCTACAGGCACAGAAGAACCAAGTCTGGATATGTCACTATGCACAACACTTGGGCAGAGCTCTGTTGAAGTAAATGTCACTATGCCTGCAGTAAAAGGCTGTAGAGAGGCATAAAGGTACAAACATCAGATCTAGAGAGATCAAGGACAAGACTTTGCCTGAGGAGTAAACCTTTTTCTTTAGGGGAAGAAGGGATCCTCAATTCTGAGATACACAAATAGGGACAATTTGAAGAATCTGTTTTTCAGAGCTTGTGGTCAGGACAAGCAGGGATAATTATAAAGTGTCACTTGAACAATTAAATCCCCCAAAATACTTTTAAAATTTTGGGCTGAGTGTCAGAGCACTAAAGAGCCTTGAGAGTTTTCTTTTAAGTGACATCACTTCGACAGTTTCTCTGACCTCTTCGGGACTATACGGCTGTCAAATGTGAACCAGATGACTTTCATTTTTGGTGCTCTCCTTGCCATTGTTGAGGCACCTGAGCACTGGGAAGTAGACGCCTGCCTATTGAAAATCGGAGTACTGGGGGAGGTTTGAAACTTGTCACCCTAGTCACTTTTGAACATTTCAGCCTACATTCTCCAATCCCTTTATGGGAATTTTTCCGGTTGTAATGTTTTCTTCCTGCTTCACAGTGATTATTAACAGATTTTTCTAAAATGCCCAAAGCATCATACTTAGGTCAGAAAACAGAAGCTGGCGTGTTTTTGTCTGCCAGCTTCCTCCCTTACTTATCATGTAACATTTCCCTTATGTATCCCCAGGTTATGCACAGGTCTGGTTCTATCATTGCTTTGTGGGGCAATGAGTAGGTTCTTGCAAACAGATTTACAGTACAAAGGTCTGAGAGAGAGATATTCCCTTATTTGATTTCTTTTTTAAATCAAAGGACCTTATATAGAAAGAATTCATGGGCATTTAGAAAAATCTATGTCATAACAAGATTTTGTGGCATTATATGCAATGTTTCTCTACTGTTTTTGTTTTTAATGTTCAATAATGGGACTATAAAAATACTAAATAATAATTAATAGCCTATCTCTGTTGAAGACAGAGAAATAATACGTCAGTGAACTGAGCTGTTATGTGGATAGGTAGGTATTTTTCCTTAAATAATATGAATGAAATGAAGGAAAAAAAAAGTTACTTTCCTTACTTAGACAAGATTTTTTTACTGTATGCCACATTTAGCTCAGCTAACCTTGTGGCTAAGTGAATATTGCATGGGTAGGGTTTTGAATGCGGTCAGAGAAGTGTTCAGGTGTTGGCACAGTGAACCAGATTATGTTGTCTGAACCTGAAAAATTAGGATGGAAACCTTGCAAGAGGCTTTTCACAGTGAGAGATGATGCTGACAGCCCTTTGTCGACATTCAACACAACTTTTTTTCACAACCTTTTGTTTTTGGTTTGTTTTTTTTTTTCCGGTGGGGGAAGGCTGGGGTGGGGGGGCATTCCAGGAAATCACAGTTATAGGATAGGCAAGCAAGGGCAAATCTCATCTTAGATAAGGCCTCTGAGGCCTCAGAAAGATAAAGATACTTGAATCAAATGTAGTTACAGGATTTGCAGAGGGAATTTTCCTTTTATCTAAATCTGATCCTCTACCAAACTACTGATTTTTTGACAATAAATGAAGCTTTCTATCTAGAGGAGGAAGTAGCCATTCTTGATTCTGTTTTTCAGAAGTTACCTACTTCTCTAACACTGAAATTGACCCTCAGATTTTCTGTATTTAGCCAGGGAAAACTCACTTAATCTTCAATGACTAATGAGCTGGGACTTATACTCTAAATGTAGATCTCAGTCTAGTAGGAAAAGTATGGTAATGCAAAAGCACATCTGGTAATTGGAAAGATGAAAAAGGTAATAATAAAGTGCTCATTTTGAGGCAACAATGATGAAGATAATGGATGATAGCCAAGCAGGCCATATGCACTTGGCTAACAGAATTAATCATGGGCTATGCAATGCAAAACAAGAAAGACAAGTACAATAAAACATTTAAAGACAAGAATGGATTTTAATATTAGGAGCAGTATAAAACAATATGATAATAACGATGGCCAAGTTAGCCCTGTGATTTCACAATCCAAACAGGACACAAATTAAAGCTATAAATAATATTTAATCTGCAATGCCAATATATGTTAAAAAGTAATAATGACTAAAAATTATTAAAATTAATCAAAGGAGTAGTGTTGTGTCTAGTATATTCATAAGGGCTAAAGCAATCCTGAAATTGTCAGATATGAAGTCAGGGTTGAAAATAGAAAAGGAATATTAGAATTTTCTAACACGCTTTAAGAAAGACAAGTGAAAATGCAGGCTAGTACTTAGATTTCAATTAACAAAGGAAGACATTATTAGAGCCTTGTGATTATCGGTCTAAAATTCTCATAAAGCAATTTTGTAAATATCCCATCTTGAAGCCATTTTGCAGTATCATCTGTCACTAAGCCTCCAGCTACAGCACCTAAGGGATCATGTTTTCTGTCGCTTGCTGTTACATTTTTCTGTTACATTTCTACATACTTGTATTTTAAATTACCCAAATGGCTTGTGTGTAACAAGCCCTCACCCAAGTACAGACACTGTATGTTCAGGAATTTCAGGAGAATCTTCAAGGCTTTCTGCTGGGCCAGAAGAAACTCTAATGAGAGGTGTCCGAGCACCCTCTCCTCCTCTTGAATCACAGTATCCTTTGGCCTTTACTGAGCAGGAACAATAATCATACTGAAACTAATAAAAAGTACAACAGAATAACAAGTACTCTGTGTTGCTAACATTAAAATGGGAGACTGCTGCACAGCTTTTTGAATGGCATGGCAAGGTTTCTTACATCTCTAATACAAGGTGAAAAAAAAACCTTATGATCACAAATGAGTGCCTATTAATTTGAACAATATCAGGTATGATTATGGCTGTGTTCTAAGCAGTCAGATGCATTTAAAAAGGAGAATGAGCACCTAAATGCATGAACAAAGAAAGCACAAGAAACTTGAGAGTAATTACCGATTTGAATAAAAATAATAACAAAAAAGTAATAACCACAAACAATGGAAGGGGAGGCTGGCAGTCAAGTTACATCAATGTGTTTGCATGACAGGGTAGCACCATTTCAGATGTAAAAAGAAGGATGGAACACAAATGCTTCTAGAAATATTGTTTCTGTCTCTACAAACTGAATAACACTGTAGTTAATACAATGGTGGAACTTGACAGTACAAAAGGTATTTCTTGGGGCCTTTTATTTGTTTCCAGTGCTTTGTCTAATCATATGGTGCATGCATATATCTAAGACCTGAAATTTTAAACAATCCAAGTTTTGTAAACACAAAGGATCATGCTACACACAAGTGTGTGAGTTCTAACCTGAAGAATCTTATTCTGGAGATTTATAGTTGATAGTAGTGCTTTTTCTTTTTTTTTTTTTTTTTTTTTTTCTTAAAGCCATGTTTATGTTAGAGATATGTGTGTGCATGTTTGTGCAAGTTTGTGCTTATTCAACTAGTGAAATTGCTTTTTGCATCCCTGACTATCGCCTTGGCTTTCTGTGGACTCTCCAGATTATGGTAAGGGCAAAGATGATCAGCTGGAGACAGCTCATAGTTGAACCTGGGCAGGAAGCCAACCATGTTGTCAGCAGATGTTTTGCAGTATGTGGGTCAGTAAGAATAATTTAAGTCTTCCCCCCCCCACCCCCCTTTTCAGCACTGTAAAGACCTTCAAGCTGACAACGAGAAGCACAGCTTTTCTACCCCAAAACTATTTGTTATTTAAATACAGTAAATTGTTAGTCTCCTTTGGGATTTCTGTAGCAAGCTGAACAACTGTTGTGTCAGAAAGGTGCACATGGCATGTGAGCTGTTCTGCCATGGTAGCACACTGACCTGGATTGAAAACATTTATGTTTCTTTGAAAGTGGCTTAGAGTTCCATAAACCCAAGTGGTAACATGTTCGTATGGACCTGAAATCTTTGCTTACCTTCTCATGATCTCAGTCTCTTCTACTGGAAAGTAATTAATCTGATTTGTCAGCCAGGTGCAGTTGCAACAGCTTGCAAATGTGACACAAGCATTTTGAGAAGCCCTCTTCCATGCCCACCCTCCCTTATGCACCCGGTTCTGTCTGGAACATACAGACATTCATATATCTTTATATGAATACACACACATATACATATATATGTAGAACTTTTTCTGAGTGTGTTGCATGTGGTAATTACAGGAAAGAGGAGGAGAGTTCTCTTTTGCAACTGGTGTCCCAGGCCTTTGCAGAGGATATGCTTATATCCTGATTCCAGTTTACTAAGAGCAAAGACTGTTTGTGAAAAATCTGAACCACAGAGTCTTTGGCCACAGATAGTAACTGCTTCAATCTTGCACACTTGGCTGTCTTTCCCTTTTTGGACTGATGCCTAGGAGAGTCAGCCGGAGGTTTGAGCCTGTAAAAAAGGGCCAAAAAATCATTGTGACAATGACTTTGAATGAATTGCCGAAGCCTCTCCTCCTGTCATTTTATGTTGTGCAAACTTTGGTTAAAAGTAATAAACAGTTGCAAATGCAAAGTATTATTAGTCCTAGATGGAGTCTGAATTAGGATTTGTTGTGTTCCTTGATGTAGGAACTATTGGCCAACCTGTTTGCTGCTCCTGCTCCATTCTGCTGCAGCTACTGGATGAACTGTGCAAGTGAGGGAGATTTTCACATTGTCACAAAAGCTTTGCTATGTGCAAATTGTTTTTCTTTCCTGAAGCTGTTTCCTATCTTCTTGGACAGGTACATTGTCTCCCTCAACACGCTCAGCAGTTTTTGTGTGGGTTTTCCCAACTCTTCTCTAAGATAAAAAGAAATTTAATTTCAAACCTCATCTTTTTCTTCTGTTATAAATTATTAAATGCATGCACATGAAGGAGGTGGAGGAAAGACTCAGTGATACATACAGAAGTAAAACGAGAAACCTGTCTTGAAGGAAATTGTGTTTCTTGGAGGCTTTTTCACAAGCTTATTCCATACAGGATCATCCCTCCTGAGGTTTCATCACCATAAAATGTTTAGACTGACACTGTGGCCATTAGCTGAGAAACAGGTTTTCGTGTCAACAAGTGCATGATCCTGCTTATTCCACGCTCTGAAATAGAGGGAGATGGGAGCTGCTTTGGTAGCACCACACCACTGGATAGTGAGATCTGTGGAGCTACCCCAGCAGGCACATGACTCAGCCTGGGGTGGTAAGTCATTAAGAAGGCTGTCACACCACTGTGTGTAACTGATGAACACTTGTATGAAACTTTCCTGTGCAATAGCAGGAATGGAAAATTAAACTCCCCCATCCCTAAGAGGAAAAGGAAAGTTTAAATCAGTAAGAACTTCAGCAGTAGTCCTGCTTGCTGAGCATCATAGAGGTAGGCAACCATGTCAGACACAATTACTGCTTTTATAATAACTCCCTTTTTTTTTCCAGACAACTGATGAAGTGAATTATCAGCCTGCTAAGCCAGATGTAATGCACTCAGACCTAGGCAACGCTTTGCTTTCTGGGTTCCCTCCAGCTCTGTTGCACCAGGGAGAAGCTGCTGGAGAAGAGTCCGCAGCACTTCATGCCGATATGCCCGTCACCCCCCTGCAGGGAGATGTAGGGGAAGGTGACAGAAGGGGCATGCAGGGGAAATGCACTTGTCTTGGCCACAATTATGTGAAGGGTGAGAGGAGGGTCTAAGATCTTGGAAGCACATTTTTGTACTCTCTGTTCATTCCCCTCTTTTCACTCTGAAGTACCATTCCTCCGCAGGCAAGCTGCTCCTCTCGCTGATTAAAAAAATGAAGCCCAGCAGCGAGGAGGGGTGTCCTTTCTGTCAGTTATGAGGCAGTTGTGGCCCCATCCTTCCCCTTTCAGAGTGTAATGCAGGCTGCGAGAGTGAAATTTCAAACGTTACGGTACTGTAGCCGCTCTGTGAGTGTAGAGAAATTGGAGGATTAAGAGCGAGAGTGACTGAGTGGTAGACCCTTGTATAAAAATGACAGATGCCCTGGTTTAAAAGGTGACAATTTGCCTATGCAGTGAAATGGTTCTGTCAAGGCATCAGGAAATTTTGGGACTTGAATGCAGAGAAGGAAGCATTTGAAAACACCGTCTGCCTTTGAGCTTCTGAAGTAGCCTCCGAGCTCCAGAACTGATGTTTTGTAATTTTGCCTTATCATCTGCTTGGGTTTATCATGGTGGTAATAGGGATAATGACAGAGAGTCAGTCATTTCCACTTAGATGCCAGTTTTTAAGTAATAATAAGCTCACAGCGGGTTTGATTTGGTCTGTGCTGAGAGTACCTGGGGTTATTTTCCCTTTGCTTTCTCATGGTAAATTATCTCAGCCCACCAGGGCCAAGCTGATTTTCTAGCTGTAAAAACAGAGAAGACGAACATGCAGCACCGTACCGCACTGTACACTTAGCAGCTTCCTCCTTTGTTGTTTTCTTTATGTTATTTCGGAAGGGAAAATTCTCTGAGCCTCCCATTATGGTTTGAATCCAGGTCATAAAAAAAAAAAAAGTAAACTAATAGTGGACTGTCGCCCCTAACCCTCTCACCCCATGCATCTTTCCTCTGTATTGCAATCCCTAATGGGAACATTTAAAACCAGTGCTTATGATAATGTCCTTGTTCCCATGGACACCACAGTGCTGCAGAACCAAGATTAATGGAGGACCATTGAGACTGGTCCTAAAAGATTGTCCCTCTTGTGTATTATGGTCTGTCATGCTGCATCCATTAGCAGAGGAGCGGAGGGTCCTCATCCTGTTGGTATCACTGGGACCAAATCGAGCTACTGCAAGATGGCATTTCCATAGCACATCAACAGATCATTTCACCACTGCTTAAGGCATCGTAAATTGGACTTATAGCTCAGCTGCTGGCATAAATAAGTCCCTTTGATAGTTAGTGGAAGACGTTATGACACTCCAGGGTACAGGAGGGGACATTGGCACTGTCATTTTTTTTCTCCAGCCCTGGCACCCTGGTGCCTCTGATCTTTCTGAAGATTCAGGGCACGCGCTCTTCATTACGGTTTGGGCACCAGGGACTTGTTTTTTTTGCAAGATTAATGAGCGCCACGGAAATTCTCCAGCGCATCTCGATAATTAAGTCTTTGTTTATCAAAAAACAAGTTATATTAGGAGCAGAAAATTCGCAGTAATTATTCATAATTCTAACAATTCAAGTATAGCTACCTCATTTGCCTGGGTAATTCTGCTTTTTAATTTCTTGCATACATTTGCATATTAATTTTGCCCGTCGGCTGCAGCAGGCTTTGACAGTTTGTTACTATGTGATGGTTTTCACAGGGGTGCGACTCAGTTGGGTGGCATTTCGACTGGGTGCAATGATAAATTATGAATTTTCTAATTTGCTGCATAATGAAGTAACCCCTTCCAACCCAATTAAAAAAAAAAAAAGGCAGAGATGGTGTCTTTTAAATAATATTTCCCAGGTATTTCATCTCTCCATTTTTGTTGTTGTTGTTGTTTCGCAAGCATTTTTTTTTTTCACTTATAAAGCAGATGACTGCATTTGCAGCCTTTCAGAACGACTGTGCCTTTCCATATATCAAACATGATTCATGATTCATGTATCCCCAGACTATATTCATGCTGTAAATTGGCCACTCCTCAACCCTCAGGGCAATCATGGATGATAGCAAAGAAGTCCTAGTTTCTTCTCTGATGTCCAATTTGGGCTGTAGTGATCTGTGTGTATGAGTCTGTCTGTCTGTGTGTCGGGGAGCAGGGATTTCAAATGAGGGAAATAAATGATGTGTGTTTGTTTTACATAGTTACTCGAGAGGCTGTACTGTTGTAAATTAACTGCTAAACTACTGTGTGGGTTTCCTTCTAATTTCTTAAAATGATTGTAGAAATAAATATATATGTATTTATTACTTTAACATTGTACAAAAGGATCTGTGGAGACTTAATTTGTGGGTGAGAGAGAAGGGATTTTAGTTCAGTTTTGTTGGTAAGTGTGTTCAGTACATTTGGTAATTTTATGCTCATAATGCAGCACTTAGAAAGCACAAGTATTGCTGGGTAAAATTTGTAGTGTTTCATTATACAACTGCAGACGGGCAAAACAGTTTAGAAATACTGTAGGCCTGATGCCATCCTGACTTTAAAGAATCTGAAATAACCCAACCAATCTGTTTAGCATGATGCTAATACTGTAATTATACAATTATGCTGCATTTTTAATATAGAACAATTCCTATACATTTTGTTGTCTCTTAAAATTCTGCATTATTAAGAAACCAAGCCATGATTTTATCGGAGTCTACACCACAACCACACAGCAGTAGATCACGGAGGATTTTGACATTAATACCCCACAATCAAGCAGCAGAGAGCACACAGCACTAATGCAAACGAACCACAAAGTGCAGATTACATAACATTAATTCTGCACATCCCCATAAGGTGAGCGAGGAGCCCTCCACGCTACCCTCGCCCAGCCTGGCAAGGCACCACGCGGAGCCCTGACACCACCTTACACAAATACAGCAGAACTGCAAAGTGCCAAACGCTGACATTCAGTGCTGTCAACGCTATTCTAAACCACAGCGCACAATGTACGCCTGGCACAACTGGGCAACACGGAGCACAGAGATATTACAACATAATCACATAACTAAATTCATGCCTACAGTACGGAGCAAGCAGCAATAACACTGAGCACAATACGGCATTATCATAACATATATTAAAGGTGTTCAGCCCAACCACAAAGTGTGGTGGCATGTTGCATGTTTGTATATAAAAGTAGAAGCAGGCTGTAGTCAGCCGCACAGACGGTGCAGTGCTGGCACCGCTCACCACAGCTGTACGTCCACCCCAGACCAGACATGAGCACCTACAGCCAAACAACCACAGTGAACTGCAGGCAACAGCACCGATACAGAGCTTGCCCTCTTCTAGTACAAAACACGGACCCTCAGCACAAGTCCATAATACAGCCCCAGTAAATGCCTGCCATAGGCACTCATTACTGCACAATTGAATTTTGCTGAGTGATTCTACAGCACAGTTGCAAAACACTTTGGCTCATACTGTCATAAAAACCCCAAAACTTATCTCAAATGTACCACAGTAACCTAAAGGAGAACACCTTATTACTGCTTTATTAATTGCAGAAAAACCTCCCTACATGATATTTTACCAGCAGAAAATGCAGCTTTATCAAAATCAGGCTTTCCATAGGAATGTCTTGATTTAATGACATTTTGACAGAAGAGGGGGGAAGTTCTTTGTGGTTTCTTAAATGTTAACTAATCCATTTAGATTTTTTTCATTTTTGCATACCTTCTTTGCTTTGAATTTTTGTATGATTAAGATGTTTTTTAATACTCAAAATTGCCTAAGTCAATGTTATTTTAACAGTCGAGTCCATGTTACTACTTTAACCTCAAATTTCACCTATAACTTAACTTTGCGGTGAATGCAGTTGTTTGATTCTGAATAAGAGCAATTATTTTATGAATACTTTTTTTAATATGTGAGAGTGCAAGTCCTGTCTCTGTCTTTTTACGAAAGCAAGTGCAAAACCCAGTAAGTGCCTTGGTGATGCTACCAGTAATACAAAAATGTCATAGAGCTCCTCATCAGCACAATTAGAGCAGCACAGACAAGATGCCTGTTGTTTAGCTGCTGTGATGTTACTGAGATAATATGGTACATCCTCAATAACAGCCCTTCATACTCTTTGACTGGGAAGTGTCAGTCTGGAGGGTGTTTGTGGCTTGGACTGCCCCATGGAAAAGCACGATCATGCCCCACAGTGTGCATCTAAAACAGTGCAGCACTGGGGAGAGCTTAAGTAAACCTGCATGTTGCTTTAACGCAGTGTCATGATACACTGTCACAGTCTTGCTTTCTGGTGTCTGCTTGACAAAACATTAGAACTGCATAAAGGGAAGCGACTGATCATTAAGTGTACGCTAATAACATGAGCCTTTGACTGAAAACGTCATTATACCCCAGTAAAGTGCACACTTAGTACATGACAATTAATATTTATCTAATCTGATTTATATTAGAGCTTTCCGTAATGCCCACTGCTGTATCATCTGCGATCAAATGCAGCAGACATACATAGCGAGGCATCTTCTCAGACTTCAGTTTCCTCCCTTCCCTCCTTCTCCTTCACTTTGTTATTTATTATTATTCAAATTTATACATCACTAAACAAAAGAGCACTCATCCCAAGCCACTGATAAACTCTTAAAAATACATCTCATAAAATGAGCAGACTCCATAATTATCCATGGATAAAAATGCATCAGTGACCATGTGACTACACTGATTTTAATCAAAATCATTTACAAATCACCACCGGAGATCCTTCCAACCGTATCTTTGCTCATACTTTGCCAATGAGCTATACGAAAGACTGGTTTTGCACTGACACCTGAATGCTGTTTTGAACCAAAAATCAAGTGTATTTGAAGATGCCTTGGCAAATGCCCTTTACCTTTTAATATCTGTGCTGATTTCTTAGGGAAACAGTATCAATAGCACATGTTTATTGACCTAGTGCATGTATTGATTTGGATGTAACATTGCAGTATGGCAATGCTACTGGGTAAGCATAGGTGACTCAAGAAGTAATTAAAATTTAAAAAGTTTTAATTCTTGAGCGAAGACACAGCCTTAGAAGCAATGGCCATTTAAGATAAGAGAGCAATTTAAAACCAGCCTTGTTCACCTTCATATGGAGAGTAGAAACTGTCTGATGGGGGCTGTGTATCTGTCCTGTTTTACAGTGCGGAAGCAATGAGCTTCCACTGTTAATAGCAGTCCTTGGTTGTTTCAACAGCTGCAACAGAGGTTAACCCAGAGCTTTCTGTTGAGGGAGACTCAGAAAGGCCTGGGGCATTCTGGTCTGGAGAGGGGGCTCTTTCACACATGATCACTAGCCCTGGCAAGAGAGTTTATGATTTATTTTCTCTTGAGTGTCTTCAGAAGAGAGTGGTGGATTACCAAGGAAAGGTCTCTGTGTGCTTGTGGAGAAAGAAGAATGGTAGGACTAAACAGTATGAAGAGGCCTTTGAGGCATGAAGTTTGCTGGAATGGTTCTGGAGGACTTTGTGGGACAGGGAATACAAAACTTGGGATAGTCTTGTACATACCACCCTTTTGGAGTGGTCCATGTATGGGATTATCCTCAGAGCCAGGCCATGGTTGCTTCCTGGAAAGTGAGCTGGGGGTCTAAAGCAAAACCCGAAGGTGAGATAATCATCAAGCAGTGTGGACTATTAGGGATCTAGTGCCCAAGACCTGCTTTTCTTTAGTTGTATAGAGGTACTTGAATTAGCTTAATCCATTGCTGATTTAATTAATTACTTTTTCTCCTCTTGTGGAGAAGGGTTAGTGGGTTTGACATTCACTTAAACTCATGCCCTACTATTTCCTGACCTGAAATCTGTTTTGAAAATTGGATACGAGGTGAACCTAGTTTAGAGATTTAACTCTGTAGACCACTCTTTCATGGACCATTTCCTTTCCCAACACCTTAAGCCTCTGTGTTTGACTATTACAAATGCTTCATTGTGTGGCTCACTGTAGGTGTTCCAAATAAGCCAGCCTTGTTGTAGGAAGTTAAATACATTATATTCCCTCCATATACTTCCTTTATTTGAGACGTGACAGAGATTGTTCTTCCAGTGTTTCTTCCTTCAAGATCTTGCACTGCTTTTAAGGGGTTCATACTAGAGTGAAGACAAACCTCAAGATACCAAAGCTGCTGGCTTGTGGGCAGTGAAAAAGAGCCTTTGTGTATTCCTTCACGAAGCTCATCTGCTACTCATCTACTAGATTTTCTTAATAGTGGTGAATATTTTGCCTGGAAAATAAAATATCTGTACACCATTTATGTATAAAATGATTTAGAACTGCATGTTAATTTCTCTTGTGTATGCAGCTATTGCTTACTAGTTTTACTTGCTGTTCTTCTATATATAGTAGGTTCCCAGCTCCCCTGTAGGATGACTACACAAATAATTTCCCTCCGTCTGTAGCAGTAGGTAAACTTGGGCAAAGGTTGATGAAATTTCGTGTCCAAATACACATGGTAGACTGTGAAATCAGCACTTCAGGTTGATTCCAGAACTCCTTATTCCCTTTTCAGCAGTGACCATGAGATACTATATGCCAACAGGTGGATATGTAGACTCTCCAAAGAGATCATTTTCTACGACTTCAGTAATCAGACCAATCAATTTGCTCAACACACAGAAATAGCCTTAACTGTGAAACCTTGAGTGTTCTTTTTTTTTCAAAAGTGCCTTTTTACCTATGTGGTTTGGAACATATAAAGAACAAACAAGGACACCTCTGAAAAATGACTACTAAGTCTGTAAAGTGATATCTGAAGGTTAACTGGAGAACAATGCTATGCACAGACAGACAGGGCGTGGACATGACACTTGTAATGGGGTTTCCCTCTGCTGTCCTCTGCTGCCTACATCAGTGGTGGCCAACTGTTGGGTCTGGAGCTGAATGCACCTTGCAAACAACAGAGTATAACTTGTGTAAGGTAGGCTACCCTTTTTATGTGGACTTGGGTAAGTTTCCCAAGCTTAGCTTTGGAAGTGCTGACTACTGCTTTTTGCTGCTGCATGTTTGTGTTGCTAGGTGGACCATTCATCTCCATTAAAGATTAGTATTCCCTGAAAAATGTGCCTCAGAATTGTTCAAATGAAAATTATGTCAACTACTTACAAATTTGTGCTAAGGTGTAATTGGCAAATCAGACTGGGTTGATCTTTCCTCATTTGATGCAAATAGTTTAATTTATTTTTTTTTCTTTCCAAATCAAGCATATGTATTTTGAAAAAAAAAAAAAAATAAAATATTAATAATAAATGAAGAGGAAAAATCTGGATTTGAGTTGCCAAAAGAAACCATATAATTAGGAAAATATTTGCTCTAAGAGTTTTCTAACAATAAAAACTTCCACTAAGTTTATTAACAAAACAGTATTTGTCTATTATCTTCCATGTGACAACAATAACTATATGTTAATTATTATTAATAATATAGTATCAGTGAAGGGACTGAAAACTTTTTTAAATGACTGTGTGAAAAAATATGCAAGACAGCAAGTTCAGAACCTAAAGCTATAAATACACTAGGGAATAGTTATTCAACATGTGCTGTAATTTGCACTATTTAAATCTAATATTAGAGCTGTGGCTTTTTAATATCAAATCTAGAATGCTTCAGCAATGTTAGATAAAAGTGGTCATATCTGCATTTGCTGATATAGATTGTGCTGTATTTTATGAGAATGCCATGTAGATTTAATCCATGTTAACTGAGATCATTCTCATTATATGAGTAGGACATAGAAAAACTGCTTTCATTTTCTTACATTCAGTAAAGACAAACTATATTTAAATTTCTGTAATGATCTGCAAAGACTGGCAACACACAGTAAAGTTTGTCAAAAGGATGATGTGCATTGACTTAACTCTCCTGGTTAATGGGTTCAGTCCAGTTTATTTTTTTGTGACATGTGAGGAAAAATTCAATATATAATTTTGTGTCATTTAGGAGAACCATGAATGTAGAATCAAGGGAGGGAAAGGGAGAAAAATAATAACTGTTCAAATAATTTTAGCCTGAGAAGCAAATAGATTTGACTGCAGTGCCCAACCCCCCTAACTGTATTTGTGTACACTGGTTCAGAGTTTAAGATTCAGATAACACTCAGTATTCAAATTTGGCGTAAGCCATATGTGCAGGTGAGAAATTGCAACGTTTTGAACTGTTTAAAATTCATTTTATTTGAAACTGTGCTTCAAAACCAGAACAGTCCTGCTAACATTCTGAATATCACTTGGCTCTTTAATAAGATATTGCTCAAGATATTTTGAGCAGAGCTAATTTTAAAGCACAGGTAGTTAGCTAGAGTTTAGACCAACTAAGCAAGTTGCTTCACATTTACATCAAACTTGAGTATGCTATTGGCTTTTAGTAGGATATAGTATGCGTATCATTGCTTAATTTTATTTTGCTTATAATTAGGATAGCATGCACATCTCTCAGAAGGAAAAAAGAAGGCAACATTTTAAGTGGGTGCTTCTGTAACAGTGCTTTCGTAGGATGATTGGGTTTTATTGATGTATTAGTGTATAAAAAGAACTGAGTACAGGCTAGGAATGGACAGTTCTATTATGCCATTTTTATATAAGATATAAACCTAAGCCCATATATTGGCACCCTGGGGCTTGCTTATTTCACTGTCTCATATTCTGGATGGCCAATTCTGGAGGTAGTTGTGAACCAAACAAGTTTTGTGCTGAGGTTAGGGCTCAATGTAAAGCAGGGCCGCTGGGGTCTACACAAACCCCATACTGTCTAATTTCAGTGTGTTATCTTCTTTTCCCACCCAGCTTGGTAAAAGTTTTACAAGCCTGTTGTTTCCTAGCCCCAAAGATGCCTTTTGGAACAACCTTTAATTTAGCACCCTATCTTTATCAGCCCACAGTGTTTTTTGCTCTTCACAAAAGCAAACTAGTGTTACTTGTTCACTAACCCAAAAGCAGCAGCAATATTGAGGAGAAAAACCAAGATAAACAAAACTGATTAGGCAAGATTTGCTTTCAGAGAACCTATTTCTGTCACAGGGGGATGGATAAATAAAACAATGTTTCAATAATTTATGCGGTGCACACAGGAGAAACATTGTAAATGTGAACCAGAAACGACATGTAAAGAACAACTGAAGTTGATAACTGCTTTAATCAGCTTAGGTGATAATTCTAAAATAAATGGAAATATTGCTCCTGTTTTCAGCTCATGAATGGCAAAAGGCTTTTGGATATGTCTTCCTCTCCCAGAAGTTCACTGCAGTCTTGTTCTCCACTGCAGTGTGTGACCAGAAGAGATTTGGCCATGACCTGGTTGTGAACTCTCTCCTTAACACCAAGAGGCAGCATGGACTAGTAGCCAGCACAAAGCTGGAGGAAACAGACACCCAGCACTCAGTCCACAGCTCAGATCCCATTTTGGGAACAGAGTTAATTCCTTTCACTGCTCTGTGCCTCAGTTTACCTGTCTGTAAAAGAATGTATATATCCACTTCCTTGGGGAATCATGAGGTGTAAGGAGTGTCATGCTTGGGAGATTTTAAACCATTGATCTCCCTAATGAGCGATGAGTACCTCTGCCTCCTTATCAATCCCTGAGCCTCTGCACTTGTGCTTCATCATAGCAGCCTTCCTCAGATTCCTATGTCAGCTCAATATAAAATGAGTAGAAGTTGCCATGGCATCAACTTGGTGCTCACAGGGAAGGTGAGAGAAACAAGCAGGGCTGCCTGGGGCCCAGGCAACAGTGGGGGCCAATGTGGGAAGGCAGCTGGGAGGGCTCAAGGATGACACTGGGGGCTCTTGCACCTGCAGCTGTGCAGCTGCTCAGTGCAGGGGTCGGGGTCTGACAGTCCCTCAATGCAAAGCCTGGGTGTTGAGCTCTTGCAGGATTTATGTGGAGGCGTGCTATTGTTTTGCAGGAATTCTTCATACTGGCTGCTTGCTTTTGTTGGCCTGCTGGAAGCAGGGGCAGGTCACTTGTGTCACAACCCCAGCACTGCTTGGAGGTCACAGCCCAGGGCAATGATGGTGGCAGCTGTGGGAGAGTCAGGGCACAGTGTTGGCTCAGACGAGTCCCAGAAGACTGGGAACTGGGATGGTGCTGCCACATCACTGGGTGAGCGGCTGCTGAAGAAGTTGAAGCTTCTTTTTCTGTCTCTCCCTCTCCTTCTCTCTTTTCCCTCCATCTCTGCCTTCCCCCCCTCCCATCAGCCCTTTGTCGACACTTGATCATTTACATCAAGTTGACATTCGCAGAGTTTACTCAGGGGTCTGTAATTGTATTCTTTCACCGGTTCTGCATTACCAACCATGAAAATGGAATCTTATCATCCCTGACCAATTTTTAATGTACAAAATGATTTGGCCGAGGTTCAAAGGGAGTCACAATTGAAATCAGGTGAATGATACATGTAGGTTTTTTTCAGTTTCTCCGTGCCTTGATTTGATTTTCCTCGTATGGCATACAGGGAGATGTAGCTTATTTTTATGTGTGTGTGTGTGTGTACAAGCTATATAAATGCATGTATATACTTTGCACATATATCAATGCACTATCTGCCTATCTATATTTTGTGTACGTATCAGTCAAATTTACCCATTTGCAATGCGATGGATGACAATGAAGTTTGCTCTAATCCCTAAAAAGCAATCAAAGAATTGGAACAGGGTTAAAGCCTGCTGATAGTGCACTGCGATTAATAGGACATTATTAAATAGCCCCCCTCCTTCAGCTCCTCTTCCCTCCATCCCCCTCCCCTGCCATCTTGCCAGATGAAAAGAGGCCTCAGAGAGAAAATAAATAAATAAAGGAGGTTACATTTACATTATAAAGAATAGGGAAGAAAACAATAGGGAATCCTCCTCACTGAAAGACGAACCATCTCCAAAGGGACAGAGTCCTCAAAGTATGGGGGGGGGAGGGGGAGTTCCTGCTCTCAAATATCATTAGAATGTTTTTTATCTTTTGGCAGTTTCATATTGTGAATAATATGGACATTTATAACTCAGTCAAGCTGCTTCTTTCAAGAGTACAGTTCCTTAAGATCAAGGAATCTATCAACTTACATAGCTCCCTTAGCTATCTTATCTGAGCGCCTCACAAACAGGAATGTATTTATCCACACAATCCCTGGGCAGGAGGGAAATGCTCTTGTCTCCATTTTATAGATTGAGGAGAATGACAAAGAAGTTCAAGGCCTCAAAACAGTTGCTGGTTTTGGAAAGCCTGGCTTGAAGCACCCAGGATTTTCTACCTTTCCTTTTCTGTTTGAGTTGCCCCGCCTTATTCTCCTGCCTGGATGCTGGAGACCTTACCTGTATTTCTGAATGAAATTAAGAATTTCTGAAAACTACACTAAAGTGATGCCCAGTTTGGCACTTCAGAGTCATTGGCAATTTTTAGACACATGACTTCCTTGACATCACGCAGAGAGGGGGTGACCATCCTGGGAAACAGAACCTGGCCTTTTCCAATCATAAGACAATTTACTAAAATGATAGAGAGTATGTGCTGGTAAGGGAGTGAATCTGTACTTTGTGTCCATATGTACTTGGAATATTGAGAGAATCAATAGGATGGACTTCCTGCTTAATGCTCACAATGGGCTACTGATGGTCTACTTACTTTATCCATAACAAGTCTGTTGTGGGAGGAGGGAAGATCTCATGCATTTTCACTATGCAAGAGATGGGTGTACAGCTTCCATGAAGGCAAGTTATGCAGCAACAATAGAGCAAAGAAGTTCATAGTGCTCTTAGGGTTAATATTTTTTTAGGGTAGGACAAAGGTATAACTGCTAAAAAAAAGCATATCCTTGGTGGGAATCTGTAGTGTTGAAGTGATTGGTAAAGCAAGCAGCATTTCAGGATACTCTGCTAGTGACATCGAAGCTCTGGGCCAAATATAAAACAAATCTGAAAGAATGCTTAAGCCATATGTTCTACTAACCAAATTTTGTGACTGAATTCTCATAAGATTCAGTGTGTTTTGTGCAATATTCATCTTAATTGGCAAGTTATTTGACATCCTTAAGTACATCTGTGATTTCAATCATTCTCCATACTTCTTAAGAAACTCTCCCTGAAATACTTGACCACCATGAAAAAAAGTAGTTCCTTTAGGCAGTCATTTGTTTTTCTAATTTTTGGTGGAACTCCAGAACTGCAAAGATTTCTGAAGTCAGTGTTATCATGCCTTTGTTTTTTTTGGGTTTTTTTTTTTTTGGTTTTTTTTTTGTTTTGTTTTGGTTTGGTTGGTTTTTTTTTGTGTTTTTTTTTTTGCTATGAAATAAGAATTACAAAATCTATGCTTCTAAAATGAGCCTTGACATAAACCATGGCCTTCTGATAAATAATATTACTGGAAAAAAGATGTATTTCCCTGTAATCTGTGCATCTGTTAATGATGATTTTAATGTCAGAATATAGACATTTGTGGAAGTTCTCATTCAAGTGCATTTTGCTGATTGCATACTCTATTTCTCATCTCACTCATGTATCTGTGTTTTGATACTAAAGACTAGAGATTGGCCTGACCAGAACAAAATTATTGTTCATCTCCCAGATGTATTCAGATAGTGTTTTGATGTTTTATGGGCTATAGTGTTACTAAAAAGGATTTGCATACTCCCTTTGGAGTTGTGGTGGTTTTCCAGAGTGGAGTCAACACATTGTATACACAACAACTGGGAAAACACAGTTGATTTCCTTACTTCAGAAGTATCCAGTGACACATCTAAAAATGTGATGATGGTTAAGCACTGGCTCAAAGATGACAAAAATCAAAGAAAGCTTTTCTATGCAAAGCTTTGTTTCCATCATCTGTGTTCTTGTAAAAGTGTGTGTTGGTGACAAAGTAGTGGGCTCAGCTACTGCTCTCATATATAGACTGCTTGATATTGTCATGAGAGATACCAACATAGCTACAATTGTTTCCTTGCTGCAGAGACAAAGGCAGTGTTTTCTAAGAAATGTAAAATGGGAAACACAATGGCAATAAATCCTGCTTGGATTTCAGGACAATGCTTGACAAGATCGGGGAGTGTCCTGAGAAACATCTTCAGGAATGTCTCTCTCTTTTCTTCCGAAGGAAAGCTTTGGATAGAATCATAGAACCATAGAATGGTTGGGGTTGGAGGGGACCTTAAAGATCATCTAGATCCAAACCCCCTGCCATGGCAGGGACACCTCCCACTTTCTTTTTTATTTCTTTGTAGAGGACAGGAAACTCAAAGAAACATCTTAGTGCAGCTATTTAACAGAATTTTCAGGAAACTAAAAACAAGTGATATCTCTACCCAGCAAAGAAAGTAAAAAAAAAATAAAGATAAATGTACTAATATACTGGGAAAGTAAAAAGTGTTAATTTTCTGTATTCCTTAGCCTGCCCTATGTAGGCTATGTGACCTCATAATATTCATGTGTGCAGAAGCTTTGTTCAGCATGTTCCAGACAAGAGACAAACTTTATACTTTGGCAAACTGGCCATTCTTGACTTCACCAAAATTATTGCTAGTAACCTGGGAAACTGAAAAGGCAGTGCTGCTGGTTCCTATTGGGACAATGTAAAGCTAAAAGCTCTGAAACTGGCAAAGGTGAGGTGTTTTGCAGACTGCTGAGGTATTTTAACAAATATTTTAGTTAGCTGACTGTTGAATTCTATATTTAATGATCTAAGTATAATTAAAGGCTTTAACTTTCTTTTGTCTTTGCTGTGGTACAAATCTTTGTCATGATATAAAAAACATTAGCACCCACTTCACTCTTTCAGATGTAATTTCAGTATGATAACATCTGCATTTAGCTTTACTGAAAAAATGATTATGTATATAGCATATCGTAACTCAAGATGGTCTTCTAGTTTTGGTCACAGTGATATAGACGATAGCAATATATAGCCTTTGTTAAATGAGTTGAAAATTTATAACAGGCTATAAGTATCATAATGAATATCTATAATAAAGTCTGCTTTTAGCTGTTGATTTTTATTATTGTAGGATCACCTGTATCACAGGAGCATTCCTGACATTTGCCAGAGTTAGAAAGGTTTATCCTTGGGCTAAAGGGAAATGCCACAGGCAGAAACTGCAATAAATTGTGTGAGGTTTTCACAGTAGGTTATCTACAATTAATACTAAAAGAAAGGCAGCTGAACAGAACCACGCTCTCACCCCTCCTCACCCCTCCCAATCAGTTATGGAATCAAAATATCATGACTAAATCTACCCACTTAAACACTTTTATTTTAGTTTGGAGAAGCTGTGAGTGAAAAAGAGGAGCTCATTAACTAAGTCTTAACAACACCATCACCACCCCCCCCTCCCCCCCCAAAAATATAATAAATTGCAGGTAATGAAATTATCTCCTTTGGGATACTATAATTTCACAGGAGATGTGTTAATCTTTGGAGAAAAAGAAGCTTGAGAGTTATTGAAAAAAGTAGTAGTACAAACTCAAAGTAAAAGCTCGGGCAAGTATTCTGATATAGCTGATGGAAACAAGACTTTTCCACGCAAACTATTCTGTATATGAGCTTAATTTTATTGAATGAAGTTCAGCACAGGAAGGTATACAGGAATCCAAACTGAACAAAAATTAAGTTTTGATCTCACAAAAGACACATCAGGATAAAAATTGAAATAAAAAAGCTTTGGGGAAATAAGACTTTCAGAAACATTGTCTTTACAATTATTAAAATGTTTTATTTTTATATTTTCATTTATTTCACCATTAAACTGCATCTGCTCTGATTCTTACTAGAATTCCAGTTTGGTGCGCGATGTCCCAGTCAGCTCCATATATTGGATTCACTGCTAGAGCTTCATTTTCTGTGATGCAGTTGCTCAGGGCTGTGTATAGTTGCTGTAGGGATTTTCTGGAAGGATGAAAACAAATACTTCTAATTCTATTTCATCTTCTTGCCTAATTTGGAATTGGTGCATGGATTGACTGGAAAAGCACCCAAAAAACTGTAATCAAGGTAGGGAGCTGAATCTTATGATTCTGTTTCTACTATAGAAAAACAAATATCCATTATTAACAAAAAAAAAAACCCCAAAAAAGCAAAACAAACAAACAAAAGTAATAATTTTCAAAGAACATTTTGGTTATTAATTCTTTCATAGTTGCATATAGGGAATGTCAGAAAATATCAGTTGCAGTCAGAGTTCTGATATTCTTATATACACAGTCATCTGTAAAGTGTGTGGCTGCTCCTCTGTCTTTTTGAGATGGTTGTGGTTGTGTCTAAAAGTAGCAAGGGCCTTAGGGAGGGTGGTTTTTTCATTGAGGCAGAACAGGACAGGACTGCAATCTCAGGGTATCTGTATTTTATTCAACAGAGTAGACAGTTTCTTGACAAGTTGCATCACATGTGTTACTTTCTGTTGTCCATTAATATCTTTGGAAAAGTCGTTACAAGTGTTTCTACTCCCTAATTTCTCTTTTTTCTTCCTTTGTTTTTGCACTGAGTCTGCTTAGTCCTGTCATATACAGAATTCTTTGTCTAGGTTTACATAACATATCTATTCTTGTAATTTCTTAGTGTTTAGACAAATACGAATTTGAGGAAATACTAGAAAAAATTGTAGTTTAAAATCTGGGATTCAGAAGTATTAGTGAAAGAACTGAGAAATAATTCTTTGAGTGTCTGTGAAACGGAAAGCAACGTTCTAGTAAGTGGGAGAGTTTTAACCGAGAAAGGCTGTGGGCTGAACCACAAGTGTCTTTTTGTAAAAAAAGGAGTGTATATTAACACTTTATAAATGTTTTCTTGGATTCTGACTTGCTACTGTCTCAAAGTCTTTCATCAGATAGGCTCACTTTCCTAAATTACATGACTTGTTCAGTGTCCAGAGGACTGCAGACTTCTCCATCTGCATTTGAAACACAAGCTGAGTTATTTTCAGGTCCTTACCAGGTCTAAAAGTTGTTCAGGCTTTAGGTGCCTCTGTGCAAGCACTGTGTAACCAAGAAATCAATGCAAAAGACACTGGACTTTTACCTCTTCAAAGCAGAAATGACAGTAGCTACATGCAGTGAGTACCATGCACTTCCTGGCTTTTCTGAGCAGAACCACGTTAAACACCCCAGGAGGTCACAGTTATGTGAAAGGGAGGCACCTCTCTCTGTCCAACTTGCAGACAAGCTTTGGTCTGCATACCAAGAGTATAATCTGTTGCTGCTTTTGTGAGATACTGACAAGTCAATCTAATATCAAAACCAAGGTTTTGTAAATCAACAATGCACAAAGCCGGGCAGCAATAGAAAAACTTCATGATGTTAAAAAAAGGTCTGAGGGAATCTTAAAGAAGCAGCATTTCTCTGCACTGTTTGTTACTCAGACATTGCTGTATCTTTATGCATGAAAAATAGACAGGGAACCTGATTAGAAGCAGGAACAATCAATAAAAGTGAGATTGATTCCCACTTCCTTCAGTATCTGAGTTATATATGAAAAGTAAACAGACTGTATAGAGGGGAGATGCGACTTTGTTGTGATAATACTCTGCCTTTTGAGTAGAACTGAAGTCTTTTTTTTTTTTTAATATAAATGAAACTACTAGTGTTTATTTTATCAGCACTTTTCATGCAAATGTTTTCTACTCTCCTTTTGCATTTGAAAAATTTGAAATAATTTTTGGCCTCCAATTAAAATTAAATCATTGAAGACACTATTTGGAAAAGGAAGGAGCCGATCAGTTCTTTTATCTGGGGCTAAGCAAGAAGATTTGGAGACCTTCCAGCTAAGCTTTGCTGTTTGGACTCCATAATATTGCAGTTCAGTTAGTACTGAAACACCTTGCAATTCAAAGCATTAGAGTCCAATAGATAAAGGTATGTGATGCTGGGGCCAAACTTTATGGACAGACCTGATAAACACCTAATTAAAGTAACAACTCTGTTAAGTATCCTGTTAAATCTAGTGAGTACCTTCATGTATTTTAAAAAGTGTTTATGTGAAACTGGATTTCAAATCTCTCATGGATAGATAATTGCACCCTTGGTTTAAGAAACATATATTTCTGATTACCCTTTCCTTGACTGCTTCTTTCTAGTTATTGAGCCTTTCCATTCCCTTTTTACTATCTCTTCCCTTCCATTTGAGTTTTCCAATCAGCCCTCAAAGGTCTTACTTTACCCACTTTTACCCACTTTTTACCCACTTTTACCCACTGTTACCCACTTTTGCCACGTTAAAGCTGCTTACTCTGCCTCCTTTTGAGAGGCCCAGGAGGAAGGTATTTTTTCCAACTTTTGTTCAACTTTGTCCAGCTGTATGTATTGAAGCAGTTGAAAATGCAACATTAAAATGGAAGAGTGGCCAACCATAAAAACTTCCATCTAATCAAAGCATATGGAGAAAGGAACTTGGTTAAGTGCAATGGTGTCTGACTGCTATAAACTCATATACTTGCTTCTGCAGGTGCCCACTACCTCTAAGGAGATGCATAAAGCTAGCAACAATTATATAGAATCCCATAAGTCAGTCATTTTGGTCATATGCAGTAAATTATCTGGATTCACTAAATGTTGGGGGAATTTAAAGACAGGGGAGGTAGTGGTTTATGTTTTTCTCCCTGTTCTTGTCTTTATATACTGCCTCAGTGTTTGTCCAGAAAATGCAGACCTCTGTGAATAGTTCTTTGTTTGGAGTTTGAACATTCTCTTAAATAAACTCTTCCTATTAGTAGATCCTAGTGACATCAGACTGCTGTACCATGTTTAATTGAAAGTGGCAAGTAAACACTGTACAATTGCTTCTAAAATGCCTGGGAGCTATTTGAAAGCTTTAACATGTTAGAGGGGAAAATGGCCTGGTTCTATCTCCCCTTCTTGAGGGAGGGGAGTGGGTGTTGTTGAGAGGGAGAGAAAATTAACCTTCCTGTGTTCCAGAACTGCTTTATCTATGTCTGCCTAGCCTTTTGGATACTACTGATTTTTGGAGTGATTGAGTTTCTGTGAATATCCATTCATGTGATGCGATTATCAAAGTAACTAAATACTTGCTAATTGACAGCGAGTTTGTTCAGGTACTATTCATTTTTAATTGCTTTTAAGAGAGTTTGGCTGTGCTAGTGCATTTGTTTGCCTTTGCTATAAAATAATGTACTATGTGAGAGAACAAAGTAATAGCCACAGACATTTAAACAAATTTGGGAAAGGGCACTCCGTGTGCTGTGTACTGACAGCTAAATAGCAGCCTGGTGCCAACAGTAGGGAATGACATTTATAATACTGAACAGTTAGAAAACCTTCAGATAAGGTACCCTTACATTCTGTGGTAGGAGTCCTTCTGGCAAGGAAGATCACTTTTAGCAGGTTAAGAACTACTTATTTTCAGTCTTTAACATAAAGTGAGCATAATTTCTGTCACTTTTTTTTTTTTTTTTTAATTCTGCTTGAACAATTTATTTAGAATGTTGTTGAAGAATGCACATAATGGCTTTTTTTCTTTTCCTTCTTTTTTTTTCTCAAGAAAAAAGCCTACTGGATGGCATTGCACCCTACTCAAATTATTGATCTCTCTTTTTACGTCATATCTTCTACAACTCTGAGGGTTTACCCAGCAGTTGATTAAATCTCTTAGAGAGCTGCTCTTGCTTAGCTGCCTAAGTATTGTGGTTTTAGAATTCCATGATGAGTCTGTAATTAATCCTGTGGTGCAGCTTTGGCAATTTTCCGTACATCATTACAAGTGACAAAAGGTATGTTGCTGTATGGGACCATGACTACTATTGAAGCACTTTCTAGTCTTTTGATACTGAAGGCTTATAGCATTATTTCATCCTAAATGACAAAGATAAATATTCCTTTAGCCCTATTAATATAAAATTAAAGCCCTTTTCCTAGGAGATAATTAGTTGATATCCCTATTGAAGTTCTAATTTATGTTGTAAGAAAAGCCTATATTTGGTCAATGTTCCCACCCAACACAGAAGAAATCACATGAACAAGGGGTTGGATTTTTGTTTCCAACAGCACTTTGCAATGTAAGTTTAGCAGTATTGGAGAGCAGCTTTTAATTTCTATTTATTATGTGGTCTTTTGTGGCCTGTATGTGCACAAAGTACCACTTTCACCACAGTCCAGAGGTGAGACCACAACTACTACACCACAAACCATCCTAGGACTGTAGTGTATCACCTCCAAGGTCAGTTAAGTAGAGAATAATAGAGATGGAAAGGGGAAGATGGAAAGAATCACTTACAAAGAAGAAAGAGTAAAATAAATATCCAGAAGGATTTGCAGACTGTAGGCAATGACAGAAGAGAAAAATTGCCTGGCATACTCCAAAGAGAGTGCATTGGCTTTGTGTGGTATGCTTTTGGTAGCAGGGGAGATACAGGGGTGGTTTCTGTGAGAAGCTGCCAGAAGCTTCCCATATTTTTGATAGAGCCAATGCCAGCCAACTCCAAGATGAATCCACAGCTGACCAAGGCTGAGACCATCAGTAACGGTGGTAGCACCTCTGATAACTTATTTAAGAAGGGGGAAATGTCGCTGCACAACAGCAATTGCATCCTGAGAGGAATGAAAAAATGGGAAACAACTCTGCAAGCATCAAAGTCAGTGAAGAATAAGGGGGAGAAGGTGCTTCAGGCACTGGACCAGAAATTCCCCTGCAGCCCATGGTAAAGACCATGGTGAGTCAGGTTGTCCCCTTGCAGCCCATCAGATAGCCACCTGCAGCCTGGAAGGAACCCCACATTGGGGCAGGTGGATGTGCCCAAAGGAGGCTGTGACCCTGTGGGAAGCCTGCACTGGAGCAGTCTTCTGGGAGAACCTGTAGATCCATGGAGAGAGGACACCATGCTGGAGCAGGTTTGCTGTCAGGACTTGTCACCTCATGGGGGCCCACATTGGAGCATTCTGTTCCTGAAGGACTACTCTCTGTGGAAGTGACTCAGGCTGAAGCAGTTTGTGAAGACCTGCAGGCTATGGGAAAGACTTACACTGGAAAAGTTCATGGAGAACTATCTCCCATGGGAGGGACCACATGCAGGAGCAAGGGAAGAGTGTGAGGAGTCCTCTTCCTGAGGAGGAAGGAGAGGCAGAGACAATGTGTGATGTCCTCCTAAAAGGAGGCTGTAGAGAGGCTGGTGTTGGTCTCTTCTCTCAAATTAGTAATGATAGGACAAGGGGGAATGGGCTCAAGTTGCGTCAGGGGAGGTTTAGATTAGATATTAGGAGGAAATTCTTCACTGAGAGGGTGGTTAGGCACTGGAACAGGCTGCCTAGGGAGGTGGTGGAGTCACCATCCCTGGAGGTGTTTAAAGAACAAATAGATGTGGAGCTTGAGGATATGGTGTAGTGGTTAGAGAAATGCTAGGACAAAGGTTGGACTTGATGACCCTGGAGGTCCTTTCCAACTATAATGATTCTATGATTCTATGAGTCTATGACTGACCACAACCCCCATTCCCCAGTTAAGTCTGGGAAGAAGGGAGCAGTGGGGGGAAGGTGTTTTCAAGATTTGGTTTTACTTCTCATTATCCTACTCTGATTTGATTGGTAACAAACTAAACTGATTTCCCCAAGTAGTCTTGTTATATTTTCTCTCCCCTGACCAGCTGAGGAGGGGAGTTATAGAGCAGCTTTGGCAGGCACCTGATGTCCAGCCAGAATCAACCTTCCACTGGGGAATCATCAGGAGTAATTGCAGGCTAGCAAAGTTATACCTATTGAAAGATATTTTCTGTTGTTGAACTCTATTATGCTTAATGCTATAACCCTTTACTCCTGTGAACTATCCCACAGTTAGCAGATGGACTACTTCTTTGAGAAGCTTTCTTTATATGAGTTGTCAGGCCTC
The DNA here is from genome assembly GCA_025345505.1 of Todiramphus chloris collaris. NCBI lineage: Eukaryota > Metazoa > Chordata > Aves > Coraciiformes > Alcedinidae > Todiramphus > Todiramphus chloris. The sequence goes on along the minus strand of JANVCC010000043.1, from coordinate 15,441,708 downwards.
TTAAACTGTGAAATACTCTTGCAAGAAAAGAAAATGAGAATCTTGTAGGGAAGACATTAAGAACTGGTCTGGACAAACCTCTGTGAAATGAACTCCGGAGGATAGTTCTTCCTATGGAGGGCAGAATACTTTCATGAGTCTCTCAAACAGTAGATCTAAGGTTAGGAATAAATTGAAATTGTCCTACTTCTCTAAAATCTCATCCAAGTTCTGACTCAGTATCATGGCAAGAAATAATTGTACCTTTCCCCCCCCCTACATTTTGGCTCCAGTTGTCAAAGAAATGCTGACCATGGGAGAAAAGTAGAATGCTCCAGCCAAGTTCCTGATCTGTACACAAGGGGCAGCAGGGCCCTGACATGGGGCACAGTTCACATGCAGACTGTAATACCATCGAGAAGGAATGGAAGATAAGACATGCATATTTAAGTGAGTGAGGCATTTACTAACAGTGTGGTATTCTGAACTTGTGAAATAAGCAGTGACAATTCTCAACAACAAAAGTCTGATGAAGGCTTAAAGGCTAAGTTCATTCAGGTTAATCCCCTCCCAGCCCCCCCCCCCCCCCCCCCCCCCTTTTGTTTGTTTTTTTTTTAATTCTAGTGGGCAGGAAATAAAACTTTTCCAAGATTAATTTTGAAATAAGTTATTTGAAAAGTAAATACAAAGAAAACCCAAGTAACTGAAATTTGAGGTTGGTTTTTTGGTTTTGGTTTTTTTTTTTTGTCTTTATAGGCCAAATATGAACAGGACACATGGTATGTCTCATTCTGATTCTCTCAGTCAGCCTGTCCACATGGCTAAAATGCCCAAAAGTTGGCTTTTTTATGCCATTGAAAAAGCCATGGACTTGAATGTAGTTGCAGTTTTGCTTTGGGATTGTAAAGAATTACTCAAGCTATATTCAGAAACCTCTCTCTTCCTTTAGCCAGTACAATCATTCTCTCAAAGACCTGTGTCTGGGATTAATATTTTATGCATGAAATGTTCCATGTACAGTAGTGACATAATAAGAAGAGGCATTTTATTAGCTTGTGCATGCAAGAAGAATGGATTACAGAAACAGGAAGTGTGTTAGGACTTGCCTTAAGATGCCATTTTTATTAACACCTAAGTTAATCATTTTAAGGCAAACATGGTTCATGTTTTTTAGTTTTATATTTTAAATTTGCCAGACCCTGTCTAAAGAGGTAGCACCCCATTTATTTGTGTTCTTCGTGCATATCTTGCACAGAAAATAGTCCATGTGGAAAGACAGCAAACAGATAGCTGCAGCTGTTGCCACTTATGCTCCACAGCACAATTTTAGGAATTAATGGTTTCTAATCCCAAAAATAATATAGATACAGAATGATGTTACATTCCAAACTGCCAGGCTGAAGTCTTTTGCTCTTATTTCATAAATATGTTTATAAGAGTCTGCCTTAATCTCTCAACTGCAAGAAAAGCTTTAGATATCAGTCTGTTTTTAAAGCTAACATTGACCTTTGGCAACTCGTTGGTAGCCAGGGGAATACACTGAGGTATCTCTTTGAAATATTTAAGACAATTGTAATACACCAGAGCTATTGTTAGATAAAGCTCCTTCTGGTCTTGCCATCTACTTCACTGACTGAAAATAAATAAAAATGTTTTTGGCACTTTTGGGCTATTGTTGAAGTGAAGGAATAAAACATGCTTGTGTGACAATTGCAGGTTATTAAAGACTATTAAACTGGTAATCCCCGGGAAATGGAGGTAAATCTCTCCTCAGTAGCAACAACAGAATAACTTTTGTCTAAGATTTTGATTATTATTATTACTTTATGGTTTAGTAAAACAATCTATGAATTGTTCCTGACCTCGGATTTTAAAAAAATCATGACTCAAATCCCTTTTCTCTTAAGACATTAAGCATAATATTGTCCTGTGTGTCTTCTCTTGTTTCTCTTTATAGAGAGGATTTGTTTTTAAACTTTTCTTTGCTATTAGAAAGTTTATACTTTCTGACAAAATGCAAGCAGAGACATTAACATGAGCTGGACTATAAGGAAAGCACCCAACAATATAAATATAATGATAGAATCAGGAGAATTGGATATGTTGCTACATAAATCTTTTATTGTAATAGATTCTAAAGCTTATCTCAAATGGATAAAGTTATTTACCACAAATGTAACAGTTAGAGGAGAAAAAAAACCCAACAAAGAGCGACAGCTTTTTTTTCAATAGTTCTGATCAACCACACTTCCAGATGAAAATGAAGAGACATGCTGATGCATGGTGTTGTTGAAAATCAGACTGCCGTTCATATTGCACCTCATTACCAAAGCTGGATGACAGTGATGATGTATTGACAAATAAGATGCCTTCTATTCCATCCTTCTCTTCATGCTACATTAGCTTTACTTTCATCAGTAAGTGTGTTATTAAAATAAGTGGTATCCGAGATGATAGAGAAAGAGCTACTGTAGGGAACTTGGTGTTGCCAGGGTCATGCCAGTCCACTTGTTATTAAAGACTTATATCCATCTTCCTAGTTTTATCTCTTTAGTGAAGTTTTTTTTGTTGACCCTTAGAAGTAAGTTTACCAATTCTATCTGCACAAAGTTTGGCTAAGCTTTTATCATCTCAGCTGTGTTTTATCTCTCATTACTACTGGCAGTCAGTGGCAGTATAAGTACTGCATAGTCCTGGACTACTCTTTGTTCCCTTAGTTCTCAACAGTACTCAGCATCTTGCTGTATAACATCCTGACAACTGGAAAGGAGAGGATAAAGATATATGTATGGGAAACCACCAGGGAGCTTGAGTCATTGTACCTCAGTAAGGGTTGTTGCTTTGTAGTCAGCAAAGCAACAAAAAGTTGTCTTGCTCATTTAATACAGGATTTCAAAAAGGCCTGGACTTATGAAGCCTTCTAGTAGTCCTGGATTCACATGAGGGAATCACATTTTGTATCTCCAGTACAATGGGCTTGAAACTTGCTTGAATTTTCAAGATAAAAGACAAAACTTTAATGGTAACATGAGGGAAAAGTTACATGCTCCATTCACTTTGAATACTGAAATGATTCTTCACCCTTTTTGGGCAGGTTAAGGGATTTCCATCTCCTGTCTCAGTCTATACAACACACTGAGTTTAAACATGTCCTATGTAATCTGGGCATAGCAGCATGGAGGGCTGAGTGGACTAAATCAAACTTTCTTGAGGTCTGACAGTGTGCTTCTTCAATCTGTGATGCATTAGTGCTTAAGGTCCATGGATGTTTTTAGAATTTGGTTTTTTATAAAAAACACTGTGACTGAAAGTAGGTGGAAATGCTAAGTATGTGAACAAGATGTACTTTCAGGGAAAACTTTAAAGCTAAGGACATTCCAGTGTCTCAAGCATTACCCTAACCCATCAGAATAGATGTGAGAGAAACTTTGGAGAAGAAGCAGATTGATGGATTACTAATGAAATGAATTATGTAAACTCTTGTATTCTGGTGAACCAGCAACTGGCTTAGATAACAGAAGGAGCAAGGTCAGGTTTTTATTCTGATTGGCTGGACCAAATTTAGTAAAACCTTAAGAAGCTTGGCCGGTTTTCCAGTGGAAATACAAGACTGCATAATATAAGATTTTTGGAAACACCAAGCAGAAAAGCAAAAATATTTAGTAAATATCATAATGATCTTAAGAAAAGTTGATGAAAGCAAAATCAGTTGTACATACAATACAGAGCTCAAGAGAAAGGAGGAAAACCAGAAGACTGGGAAGTATAGTAACAAGATGGGAAGTGTGTGAAAAAACAATGTCAACAGAAGAATGGAGAACTGAGTAGTAAAGTATGACTATGATGAAATTCCTGGGAAAGTAACAATAGTGGAATAGCAGTAGGCTAAGATCAGATGAAGGGATGTATATAATGTATGGGTGAGGATAATGGCAAGTTAATTGCAGAACATAGAATTTGCCTCAGAGAAGGGTAGAGAAAGCCCTGAATACTGTCTGGGATGCAGGCATGAAATGATCCCACGGCATTCACTTGACATAGTGACAGAAGGTTTTCACAGATCGTCATCTTGTCTCTCACTTACTGCAGCTCTGGTGTTCAGCTCTGGGAGGGACTGGGAAAATTTGTCCTAGTGATGCTCTTGTCAGTGCTACCTCCTTCTTGCCTAGCTTCCATTTGCTTGGTATTTATTTCTTCATGTTTCAGTGGGATGAAGATGTATTGTGTGAAGATGTGACTCATCATACTTAATGCAGGTTTTTAGGAGGCACATCTCAGTGCATAATCCAACCAATGCTCAGCACTGATTTCTGCTGTTGTCCTTGGCTTTGTCCACCATGTGATTTCCAGTTTGGATTGTTTTATGAGGAAGACAGTTGCCTTACAACTTAATAACATGGACATACTATGACAGGGAGTTGTCAGGCCTTTTTCAAGTACTATTAAAACCTTGCCTCAAGGAATATTTTAAATCAGATCATATTATTATCAGCATGGACTTTCTGTTTGTGTACTAACTTCATATGCTGTTGCATTAGTTTATCTGAAAATACTTTTCTTAACTCCTGTGTTTCACTCTGGAAGTTGCTTTATCTACACAAATTCTTCTTGACCTCACACCATTTCATAGATTTTTGTGACCTGACAAGAGTTTTTGGTAACTCAGAACTGTGTGTTATGTTGTTCTCTGTCACAGTTTAGGGTCAGGGCAGCCCGCTAGATCTATAACAGATGCTCTCTGTTAACCCAGCTCTCTCCCCAAAGGGGAAGAGAAAGGGAATAAAGGAGAGAGATTTAATGATTAGAAAAGGAAACTAGAAGCTTTAATGAAAACAAAAATAATAATAAAAAAAAAATGGAATATATACAAATATATACAAAAACTAGGATTGAACCCAACCACCTCTTGATGGTAATTCCATCACTGTCACCACTGATGCTGTGGAGCAGGCACTGGCAGAGTCCCAGACTGGGCCCAGGAGCAGATGGGAGCTGTGTTCAGGAGCTGGATTCTGGTACTGGATTCAGGAACACACCGACTGGGATTGAAGGCAGAATGGACAGAGTCTTCCTCAGATTCTCTGAGAAAGAAACTGGGAGAGGACCCAAGCCAAGCTGAGCAAAGCTGGCAAAGTGGTCCAAGAGGACAAAAAGAGGCATGAGACCCTCATGATCCCTCAGCTTTATACCAAATATGATGTATATGGACAGAATCCCTCACTGGTCACCTGTCCTGTCCACTTCTCCCTGCAGCGAGGCCTTTTGCTTTCTGCGCCCCTCAGTGTGGTACAGAAGATCCAGCAGTGGCCTTGGTCTGTACACCAATCCATGATACTAATGCTAAACATGGGGTGTCATCATTGCTAGAAGCAGACACTGTTTGTGAAAACATGCTTCTAACTTCAGAAAGTGCAGCTAGAAGAATTGAGCTAAAAAGTAAAATCACTGAAAAGAATTAGTTCTGTCTCACTCAAACCAAGACATTCTCCCACAGAAATCATTTCATAGCTATCAGACATAGGGACAAGGATGGTTGCTGTGATAATTCTTACGGTAAATCTAGAAGTGACTGTTGTGACAATATCCTACATTGTCTAACATCTTACATTAACGTTCTATGGAGCACTGGTCACAGAACTTTCTTGGATGATTCCTGAGACAAATAATATCTTTTAGCAGAACTATGTGGTTAATCTTGGTTTAAGGATTATTTCAAGTGAAGAGAAAACCTGCCCTGAGGCAAGATACTTCAATATTTAATTGCTTTCAAAATTTCTTTCTGCTTTGCATTTATCAATGTAGCTACACATTCTGCCTGGGATTTGATACCTCTTTTGTCTCCTGTTTTAGGGTGCTTTCACTATCAGAAGTCTTTTCCCTATGTGCATACCTGTAATCTGACTCAAGCTCTCTATTATCCTTCTCCTTCCTAAACTCAGTACTCCACTTCTTTCAGCTCTGGCAGTAACACAGGCTTTCCAGGCTTTGGTGCTTCTTTTCTGGAGCCTTTTAAACTACTAATGTATTAAAAATCTGTCCACCAAGACATACTGCCAGAACTATTTCTTGTATGCTTTGAATCTATACTTTGTTCTTTTAAAAAGACTCTTTCTGGTGGTGTGAGGAACTCTTAAAGTGATTTACCAGTGATTGTGGAGGTCTATTTTCCTTTTTAGAAATGGAGTAACAGGCCTGTGAGTAGCACATGATCAGCTTTGATAAGTTTTTGTCATTCTGCACATGGCAACAACAATCCATCTTTTGCAGAGAGAAATTAGCAAGGAACTAAACAACATCAGTTTTTACCTCAGACGTCAGTGCTTTTCATAGTTGTAAAAGGTTGCCATTCTCGGGTGAGGTTTTACACCTTCTCCAAGCACCTAGGAGCCTCTGTCAGATGGACTGAACCTGACTTGGGATGAAAGCATTCGCTGTGTTTGAGGGAGTAAGTGTTGAAGTGATTGAAGGAGCTGCTAATATTTCAGCACTGTCATGAGGAGACAACAGCATCCAAAGTGCTCTCGGGCCTGTACTGGAGTTTAGAGGCCAGCACAGGGGTTTTTTAAACACCAAAGAGAGCAAGGTATTTTAGAAAATATAATACCTATGCATTTATTATTCCTTATGCAAAATCCTTTTGGAAGCAAAGCAATAAAGTTTTTTTTGAAAGCAGAACCACACATGCTCGCTATGGTACTGATCTTGCCTAGGCAGTATATTAAATAAGAAACTTGTTCCATGCCTCCATGAGAGTTTTGCTGAAGTATGTTAATTGTCCTGTCATAAAATCACATCTTTTTTTGGCAATGAAGGCAAGGGTGTAGTCTTTGATATCTTCCTAATTGCTGGAAGAAGGGGAAGTGAGGGAGTGTGGGGAATCCCTGGATTGCAGTTCATATTGCTTCCCAGCCATCAGAGACATTTGTCTGCTCTTGTACATACAGTTATCTGTAACAGCTTTTAATTTTTATTTTTCATGTTGCTGATTATGTCTTTAAATATAAAAATCTGTATTCCCCAGGCCCATAATCTCTACTTTCTGTAGTGGCATATTATCACGTTCTATAAGAGAGACTACAGTCTCGTTGAATTGTAATTGCCAAATACGGAACTTCAGACCTATTGTTATCTTCCAAGTTATCCTACCAGACACATTAAAGTGCATGGAGAGGCCTTAAATCTAGTGGGATTGTTAATTTCCCTATGACAGCCTTTTAATGCCCAGAACTTTATCCTTAGACTGTGATACTAAATGATAGTATAAGAATTTGGGTAGGGAAACCTACTCTCAGTTAAATTGGGAGGGGTCACAACATAAGAAAGAAGAGACTCTTGACTTCCTTATATTTGATCTGACAAAATTTGAGTCTGTTGATCTAAAACTCACCCTTTTCCATAGACTGTGGAGGATGACAGATGTTCAGAGGGACCTGACATGCTTAGTGTTTTTGTTCTGGGAGGCAGGAGGTGTTATGATTTACTTATATTGTTGATTCAATGTGCTTTGTTCAGAAGTTTGTAGCAAATGCTGCAGTTGCTTTTCTAAACTAATGTCTGAATTCTATGTGCTTTTTTTTTTTTTTTTTTTTTCCCTGTAGCAGTGGTTTATTTTGGCTGAGTCTGAAGGGTTTCACACCTCAGCTCCAAGGCTATGCCTCCAGATCATATTGCTACCAGTGGGATTACTTTTTCCACTGTCATTCATCTGTATTTCAGACAGTCTTCTAGGACAGGCCTTGTACTTAAAAAAGCTCTGACTTCTTGTTATTCTCTATAATGATGCACAAGGCAGAGAACTTTATGAGGGCAGTAGAAATATAAATATCTTACCAATACAGAGTAGTTAGGTCTTTTGGTTCCATAGTAATTGTCTGAGGAGCAACTTGAATTTCAAGTAGGTTTTGTATTTCATTGTGAATATTTCACATACTTCTAAAAGACAGCCAGAATCCATAAAGGTCATGTACTATTGTTGATTCTGTGTCATTTGTCACAAAACAGCCAGCTGCTAAGATCCCCCTATGACCAACATTACCTGGCAGCTCAGATAGTTTTGGGAGGGACATGTAAGAAGCAAAGGAGGATCAAGACAGAGATGACACTGATGTTGGCAGAGTGTCAAAAGGCCTGTTCAGAGACATCACTGTTGTCTCTGTTCACCACAGCAGTAGTCCACAGCTCATATAAAGTTAACTATTGCATGATAGGAAAACTCTTATGCCACAAACCTGCAGCCCAAATAGCCCTACTCCTTCAACTTCAATTGTATGTTAAGCTGAAACCTTTGCTTTCTCTTGTCTCCTCTTTCCTCTACTGGGGAGGTTTTAAATCTGAAGCAATAGAAAGAAAAAGTTACCATCATCATCAACAGCTTCTGAACAAATTAAAACACTCTAAGAACGATGGCAAAATAGAAATAAACTGAAACATATCCAGTAAACCATCCTTTAGATAGAATATACTACCAAAAATGCTCTCAACACATTATAATTCCTGTATATGTTACAATGAGAAGATGCTCTTTACCTTGGAGGCTACATAAATTCAGTGTGTTGATACACAGGCTGTCAAGGCTAACACTGCTTTTATTTAAATATTGTCCTGAACACAACATACAGCCACTGTATGTTAATGGCATGTAAATCATTGCTGTGCTATAGCTGCCTCAACATTTTTCTTCTTTCTCTTTTCTAACATTGTCAAAGTTTTGTTTCATTTCTCCCCTTCCCTTGAATAAATGCTGTTTTCAGTGCACAGCTCCAAGCTACCTCTTTATTGCCAGTTCCAGGCCTATGGTACCTGGAGTTAATCGCCCTTCAGCTACATATTGTTAACTGTGATGTGCCTGCTACCTATAAAGGAAGAAAAGACTTCTTTTTATACTAGAAAATAAGATACAGTCTACAGAATTGCTGGGGTGGGGGGAAGCCTTTGTTGAAAGAAGGGGACTACGGCTATTTTTTATTAGTATTATAAAGAAATCCGTACTCCATTGAGAGAACATTCTGCAATGCAAGAGAATGTAACATTTCCTGTGCTATCAAGACATTATTTGAAGCTTGTTTAATGAACTCCATTTCATTTTTATCTGTATTTTGTATGTAGATAAAAGAAACAAATAAAGGAATAAAAATAGGAGATTTCTCTGGCAACAATTTTGGGGGAGAGGAAAAATGATATAGCAGTCTCGACCACAGATATCTTGGTCACATTGTCAGGATGGACAGCTCAGTCTGTCATTCATTGCCCATGGCAGTGAATTGGGACATGAGTTGTGAATATGACAGTAAACAGAGAATTACACTTTTTTACACTGTATGGAGAACATAGATGTATTCTTGTTCTCTGTGCTTCTGAATAGGAGAACAATGCTGATAGGAGCCCACTACTTTAAATCGTTGTTGGCTATTCACAGCATTGACAATAGAAGGCAGTTGTGAACTGGCAAAAAAAAACCAAAACAAACCTACTGGAAATGACAATAAACCATTTGGCATATGCTGAACAGAAAGCAGGATGGTTTTATTCAAACGATGGCTGAATTCTTAAGCAGCCATCAGATTTGTTCTGAGGCTTGGAGTGATTGTGGGGTGTCGCATTCTTTTTCCCCCCAGTTTGATTTCAGTTCTTTGGATACAAGAGTAATAAATTGAAAACTCCCAGTTGTATTTTAGAAAGTACTGACTGATTAATAGTATGCACTAAACAGACAGAAATTCCTGACAAAGGCCCTGCCTCTGCACCTGGAATGGACATCTAGAGATATGTATGGGGAAGGGAAGGTTATTTGTTTAGTTTTTAGTTTCTCATTCCAAATAAACTCCATATCTGAATTAATAACTGTGAGTCTTCCTATAGAAGTATGTAACCTACCAGTATTTAATGAGAGAGGTGATATTCCCCTCCAGTTATGAAAATGAGTGCTCTTTTTCTGCACTGTGTATACAGCAGTGAGAAAGAGTTTCAAGAGTCCTGGCATGGTTACTTTAGAAATATTCATATGGAAACTTTAAAACTCTAGTACATTCAGCTTCCACTCTGTTTCTGTGAACTGTATAGGTGCCTCCTTATTTAGACCTTAATTTCTTCAAGCTACTATCCCTTATGTATTTATTTACTTATATTCCCATTAGCTTTTTGACTGTTGCTCCTCTCACCAGTAGTTGTCCAGTGCAGAAACCATGTGGGGAGCTTGGGCATGCTGTAGCAAGCAATGCATTAATGTGGTTGCTGTCTGAAGTGAGGCTCAGCATGACTGAGCATTTGTCTGGGTTTCTGTTTCTGTAATTCAACAAGCCCTGTAATATTCCCTGGGCTTTGGACAGGAGGAAGAAAACTCCAAAGGCTACAGCAAGGAAAAAAGTCCTCCTCCTGTTTTCAGAGATGGAGGGAAGACAGGGACTGGGGAAGAAGCAGAGCTTGCGAGTTTGTCTACAGCTCCCTAGAGAAATGACTCAGGAGATTTTGGACACAGATTTGGCATTGGTGGTTGGAAGTAGCTTCCAGTTTGATACCAAGGTGTGTGGGCAGCTAACTGCAAAGTGGACACCTTGTGTGTGCTCTGGAGGAGGATAAGATGGGAGGCTGGGGATGCATTTTCTCGGAGAGAGTGAGTCAAAGCAAGCTGGAGCATTTTTTGGTGTCATTAAGTTTACCAAGCATCCCTCTGCTTATGGGATATGGGAGATATCCCCATGTTCCTCTGCCTGCACAGCTAGTACATATCTTCCCAGCAGTGATTTATTGAAAACTGAGAGAGAGAGAGAGACAGCTAGTAAAACTGATGGAGTTCTGCAGTTGTTAAAAATCTGGCAAAAGAAAAAGAAACCTCTGGTGGTATCTGTGTATAAGCGAAGTAATGTAACATTAAACAAAGCTACCGTCTGTTAAAGCTGTCCTGCAGAGCTTGCCCTTGCAACACAGTTGTGTTGCTCAGCTTCTGGTCTGTATTACCCAGAGAGCTCCAAGAAAACACTGTGTCCTCGGAGAATGAAACACATGTTCATTTTCCTTTCTGGCTCTTTGGCCTGCTCTTTGGGGTTGCAGAAGTTCTACTTCTGTTGATTTGAAAAGGAGAAGCAGAGTTCTCTATCACCTTTTGAAGGTTTTGTTCACACTTTCCCGAGTTACTGGAGTGTAGCAAAGCTGACTATGATGTGCTCAGTATATTACACCAGTATACCTAATGGTACTGGGAAGCCTTCAGGGGTTGACTATGCTGTACTGTCATATTAAGGGTTAAACAAATTGTGAGATCTTGAGTCAGGGAGAAGTGTCCTCCTTGAGGATGAGATTAGCAGATCTATTGCATGTTTCTTTTCCTTCCTGTGACATTATCTTTTTTGTACCAGTCCTATAAAATACATGGTGATATTTGCTGAAGTGGGGATTTCTCTGGGATAAGCCACTGAGATTCATGCCTTTGGTGTTCACTGAGATCATCATCACAATTGTGGAAATGACCTGAAGTTGAATCAGGGGAGGTTCAGGCTGGATATTAAGAAGCATTTCTTTACAGAAAGGGTTGTCAGGCATTGGAATGGCCTGCCCAGGGAGGTTGTGGAGTCACCATCCCTGGAAGTGTTTAAGAGCTGGCTAGATTTTGCACTTAGGGTTTAGTGGTTTTTGACATGGCTAGGAATAAGGTTGGACTTGATGATCTTGAAGGTCTCTTCCATCCAAAACTATTCTATGATGCAACTTCAGACAGTTTTTGCACTTCTGCAACTACAGTAGGAATAATTTGGTACTCTTGAAAGTTGTTGCAGGACATGGAAGCTCTTCACTATGCTGCTGTTCTCCTGACCTGAGGTTCTTGTGCCTCATTACAATGCTAGAAAAAGAAAATACAAGCTAGAGAAAATATGTGTACATTAATACATGCATAGGTGGTAGACGTGTTTTAAATATTTTGAAGGTGGGTATAATTTTGGGCCTGGGGGGCTGATAAGAGAGATTACAGTACAGAGGTACAGATTATTTTCCTTGATTGTAAAAAAAAACAAATTCTGAACAGTACTGAAAATATTTATTTGAGCAAAATGGTGTATGAAATGTGGAAAAGGATTCTGAGAAACATCTTGCAGTGGTTACTTCTAGATGTCAGCCTATCATTCATTGTCCAGGTAGTATGGGATTTGAGACACTTGAGACTTGAAGTAGTTACTCCTTGTAACTGGTATACATGTGAAATGAGTGTAGGTGATATCACCCCCTAAAGTTTGAAACAAATCCAAATGCTCTTCTGCTCATGGGAGAAGCAGTTAGACAGGGAAATTAGGAAGTCACTGATTCTGAATTTAGGAAGATTAACTTATTACTTCTCTTTTTATAATAACAATTAGTAGACATGGAAAAAATATGAAAAAGATTTTGAAAAAAAAAGGATCTAAAGACCGTATTGTGGGGGTTTTTTTTTTGTTTTGTTTTTTTCATCTGGGGGAGAGGGAAAGAAGAAAAATAACATTTTCAATGGCAATTTTTCCAACCCAGTCTCTTGTATTAGTAATATTCAATATGTTTGTGAATATTCTTATAAACACAGTTGCAGCTGGTGATGTTAATATACTCTGTATTACTTGTGAGGAGAAAAGGGGAGAGGGAGTAAGCATCTTTGAAAAAGAAATCACATCTTTTATTAAAATATTTTTTAAAAATTAGGACATAAGTAACAATGGCCATATTCAATTACTAGTTTCATAAAATTGGGAATAATCCAAATTAATTAGAAATTTTAGCTGCTTGCTTGACTTCTTCACAATTGCATTATTGACATTAGCTAGAATTTACTAGTTTTTGTAAGTCCTTGGAGCAGCTCCTGTAATGAGGGGGTTATAGCTGGAGATAACAGTGAAAAGTTATACTTTGAAGTCTGTTCAGCAAGGTTTTGTTCTGTTCTTTGGTGGGGGAGGGTGATAGTACATGTTTGGGTTTGTTGTTTTTTTTTTTTTTTTTTAATGCAGTCTAATTGTGCCATGGTATTAAGACAGTACATCTTTAAGTTTTCAGACAAAAGTATGAGCTTTGGTATGACAGAATATCAAAGTGAAAATTAATGTCCGCCACTTGTATATTGCCTAGACGTTACTTTAGAGAGAAAACAACAGGAGCGAGACGAAGCCATACATATGTTAAATTCACATCAGTAATAAAGATTAAGTAGAAGTTAATAGCATCCCAGTCATGCTTGTGGAGGTAATCTCCTTTCTGAAAATTCAAAATTAGATTTGGAGGATCGAAGCAAACAGGGGGTGAGACTTTGGCGTAATATTTTAATCAAATTGTCATGAATGAGTGGATACAATTAAGAATTCTGTCAGTCACAGTGCTGAGCCCCTTTTGTTAGTCAGCTGTTGTGAGGGATGCACTAGGGCATCGTGGGTAAAGATTAAACTTGACCTTTCCCAGGATCTTCATTTTTGACCCTCTGGCAAGGCTTTGCTTGTCAGATGGCTATTTTTTTATCAAATATTTAATTAATTATTTTAAAGAGGGGGTAGCAGGGGTTGGGGACAGATACAAATGTTCTCTCTGTGTTTTGTGTGGTTTTGGTGGTTTTGTTGTTGTTGTTGTTTGTTTGGGGGTTTGGGGGTTCGGTTTTGTTTTTGGTTTTGTTTTTTTTTTCCTAAATACAGCAGACAAGTCTCTATAACAGCTCTCTATCAGCTGCAAAGTGCCCATCTAAAGCTCTTTCCTTCATTACTTCTCTGATGTGTACTGTATGTCATTCCTGGGACAAATTTACAGCTGAAGAATCTGTGCCAAAGGCAATACAACTTAATGTTCAGGGGAATGTTTTCTATTCAGTAAGTTGTGCTCTAACATCACTACAGCAGGGTTGCTTTCCTTTTCAAGTCGTTTAGATAACTTGGGCTTCTTTCTAGAAATTTAAACTGTTTTTTCTCAGGGGGTTTTCTAAGAGTGTTTCTGGGCAATCTTCTGTTACTGAAAAAATTGTTCTGTGCACAGTCCTCTTGAGGTTATGACAAATTTAACACTGATTAAAAATCACATACTTTTTCCTTTTGACTTAAGCCTGATTATACATATTTTAATTGCTGTTTATATAAAAATGTTCTCAGGTGTGAAACTTTGTGCACTAATTCACAATGGAAGTATATTTTATTGTGTGAGTTTCTGTGAATTCATATTCTGTAGGACCAGACCAAACTAGGTGTTTGTCTAGTGGCCTGTTATAACAATTTGTATTATGAAATGCTTTGTGGCTTCAACTGAGATCAGACTGCTGCATTAGTCGTTTTGTGCATACCATCTGAGACTGTTTCTTCTCCTCTTTGGGATCTCTGCAACTGCTAAGTCCTTTGCTGTGGGGCTACCAACCCCAAAACTTGCCCGAGAAGAAACTATTTTAAACAAATGAAAGAAGGACACAACCTCAAATCAATAAAAATTTGCATCCTCAATTCATACTGATTAGCACTATTGTTGAAAACCTCTATCAGAAAGTGACTTGGAAAAGACAAAACAAGTAATTCAAAAGGCTGATTTCATGTCTCTTCCCAGTGGCTTTACCAGTGTCCAAGTTTTGAAATAGTCTGTATTTGCTGTTGGAAAAAGTAGAGGAAAAGAAAATAAAAATCATGTTATTTCAACACCATAAATGGCTCCCTAAGGCATTAAAGTACATAAACACAACTGCAAGAAATGCAAATATTAGAAACAGGGCTCACCACTCATTTATAAATGAAGATAAATCAGTTGTATGCAATAAACCGAGATTAACTTGATGCCTGAAGCGTTTTCTATATTAGAGGTTTCCACATGCTCACACATAGGTGGGTTGTCTTTTTTCTTTTATTTTCTTCTTTTTCTTTGTTAAATAAAAATATATTTATTATTTTAAGCTGATCTCAGACGATTCTTTTATTTTCTCTCTTCTTTTTTTTCTTTTCTTCCTTGCCTTTTATACGGAGTGTTTGGTAAATAGAAAGAAGTGCTTTCCACATTGGGTGACAGTATGTAATCTACATTCCCACTGTTTGTTTTACCTTTTGTTACAGAAAGAATAAAGTCTGGGCAACTTGTGCTAGTACATCAGTTTCTTTGCACTCCTCTGTACTATCGGACATAATTGTATTTTAACACTGCATTTACTCCATTTACCAGGAGAATTATTTCAAATAAGCTGACAGACCTATTGTGTTGTGACATCATAGTAACTCTTTCTTTTTGTTGTTGTTTCAGGTTTTTGTTTGTGGCTTTGTTTTCTTGAGTTCTTTTATTATTATTATTAAGAAGAAAAAAAACCCCAACCCCAAAAAACAAAAAAAACCCAACAAAACCAACCAACCAACAAAAAAACCCAAACAACACCAACACCCCCCCCCCCCCCAAATAAAAACCAAACCAAAAAAACAACCTACAGAGGAAACAAGCCCTTCTGTGAATTCAACAATAGCACGAGAAATTGCATTAACAACATTTAAGCAAAGTGTCGAAAACATACCGAAATAAATGCTAGTGCACTTCAGGGGTTGAAAGGAATATGCATCAAAATGCTTGGCATTTAATTTTTTTTTTTTCTTTGGGAATTTAGCCAGTGAAATATAGCTGCCAGTGTCTCAGGCCTGCGTGTGTTCTTCTGCAATATGCTCTCGATCAATCAGATTTGCATAACTAAACTGTCGGCAAGCCCGCTCGGCTGCCCAGGTGCAGGGCCATTTGCATATAGAACAGTGAGGAGGTCCCAAGAGTCACTTCAGACTCCAGTGACTGCTGAGCCCGCAGTCCACACCGCACTGGAAATGAAATTGGAATGACAAAAAAATGGTTGTGCTAGTCTGCAAGGGTGAAATATGCACTTGTGTTTCAAAGGTTATGTAGAGATCACAAGGCAGCATTCAGGCACAAGAATATGCACAAGCCTCCAGGAAAGCAAATGCTGTTGTATGTATTTGCTTCCCTTCCCCCAACCACAATGATAAATATATTTATTTTTATATATGTGTGTGTAGATATCTATCTATGTATATGCAAAAAATGTTTATTTTTTCCTTTAAAGTTGTGTATCAGAATTTCATATATTCTTCAGTCCTTAGGTATGGCGGAGGCAAGGAGTGCGGGTTTGTGTTAACTATATAGTTCTTTCCAATTAAATCTCCTGGGAGACAAAATATAAATAAATAAGAGACCTTTCCCTTGAGTTTATTTCACTGTGGAATATGCATCCACTTTTTCAACACAGTTGCCTGCATGTCTATCTCCAGCTTCCTGAACTATTCATTACTCAATTAGAAGAGCTAAATGGTGAATAATTACCACAAAGTATCAATACAGTTGGAAACAGAATAAGAAAAAAATGGATTACAGTACTGATTACTAAAAGCTCTTTATCTGAGGCTTGCCATAGGTACAGTTATCCCCATTTTAGAGGTAGGAAACTGAAATGCAGAGTGGTGAAGTGATTTTCCTCTAGGAAAGCAATCATCCATTGGCACTCTGGAAGAAACTGATTTAGTGGCACTGTGAGAGATCTGGTATGAGATTCTCTGTTCTAATGATTAAGAAAGGTGGCCTTCTCTTCCCCTACCATGTTTTGCTAAGCACTGAAAGAAAGGATACTCTTCTTAGCTCACTTGATCAGACTGTAGTGTTAGATGCTATTTTCCCAAAGCAGTTTTTGGGGTGCAGTATGTGGTGCGTGGGGCTGGAGCCAACAGCACCTCCTACTCACAGCAGACTGTATCCCAGCCCTGGCAAGGAAGGAATACTGCAGATTTGGCCCTGCTGAATACGTTGATTTGGTGGGGGAGGGAAGGAGACAAGGTGTCCCTCCAGGTTTGAATGTCAGTTGTTGTCAAGTTGGCATCCTGAGCTGTTTCCATGACAACAGCTTTTTGTGCTGGGGGACGAGGTCATGCACCTGTGATCTCGATGAAAAGGACAATGAGAGAATGTACATTATTTAAAGCTTTTATCTTCTTGTATGCATTTGAGTATAACCTTGAAATTGGGTGAATAAAGGGCAAAGTATATTTCTATGCATAGAAGTGAGGCAAACTGAATTGGTTAGGAAGAGGTGTGAAGAAGATTGGGGACATTTTACAGTATGAACACTTCTCTAACTTTCCATGGATGGGTCAGGCGGTCTTGTCAACTTTCCATCCTGTATATCAGCAAAAGTTTCTCTGGATTGAAAGGAGTTCATCATTCTTGTGAGACTGAAAAGAAGGGGGAGGAATAGGCAACCAGCTTAGCAACAGGTTTTCAGTTGGTATTTTCCTAAGAGAGGTTTGGATTAAGTTGGCTATTTGGTTGTGTTTTGGATGCCCACCACAACTCCTGTTGTGTGAGGCTCTGTTTGAACACTGAATGAAAAAACAATCATTGACCCAAAGACCCTTCTAGTCTGCGTGATTATGAATCACTCTGCACCTTAGTTTGTTAAGAATGACTGAATATTTCAAAAGCTTCACTTAAGACTTCAGTTAGACGGGACTTGCTAGAAATAAACATAAATTGTATTCTACAAAAAATAAGCTGGTTACTCCTTACATTTTCCCAAATGAAAAGGAAATTCTCTAAGAAAAATTAAAACCACAGCCACAGATACTTGGGACTTTTGGTAACAGCTTTTTATTTTGTCATTGCTCTTGGTGTTGTCAATTTACTAACATCAAAGGCAAATTGTGCTGGTTGTAATTTTCTTCCTTTCAGAAATACTGGAAAACACTGTTGAAGTATTTCGTCTCATGAGGAAAGAAGTCTACGGGAGGTTCATTTTGACTAAAAAAGAAACCATAAGGGCAATTTTGTAAAAGAATACTTAAATAATAAAATCAAACGAACTAACCCAAAATGAGGAAAAAATGAAAAACTCGTCTGCCTTAGATGTAAACACAAATTGTATTATTACCATTCATAAAATATCTTTGTATTTTTGTATGTGTATATGATCTATATAGACAAACACACATATTGACTTTTTTACTTTAAATACTTTAATTTTTTGGCTGTGAGAGTCATCTCCTGCACAGCACATTGAAAGACAATCCATAGAGCACCCCAATAAAGTAGGAGTTACAATGAGAACAATTGAACAAATTTATCTTTAGCTATAAGTCATAAACTTCAGAGATGATTTGGATTAGAATTTTCACAGCTCATATGTATCAAGTATTTCTTTAAAATCAAAGCATTCAGTGTGGCTTTCAAATTTCTGTTATTTATGGAGATGAAAGGAACTGCACCAAGGGAGAAGAAATAAATGATCATAAAATAAGAAGAATTGTTAAGACAGTAGATATTCCGAGGAAAGGCTACAATTGTTAGGAAAAAACATAAAGCACGTGGTGGAAGCGGGGATGACTGCAGCCCAGGAATGACTGCAGCCCAGACATATCTTTGCCATCTTGTGCTCTTGGGAGGCAAGTGATCCCTACCCTGCTATCCCAATAGATAACAGACACTTCCTGCGATTACTTTTCCTGTCATTGACCATGTCTTGCCCTATTCAGAACTTCTAGAATCCATGGGAGATTAGGAGCAGGTTTGTGAGGCTGACATAAGAAAAATATAACTATAAAGATGTTACATCGATCCTCTGCACCAGGGATATGAGATGTGTTCTAGAAGGCTAACTAACCTCTGCCATGCTAAAGCAGGGCAAGCTGAAGTCAAGGGGTCCTCAGTGCTTGCATCAGCACAGTGTTGATTCCAGGCTTTGATGCTTACACACTTAAACTCTCCTTCTCTTCTCTCTTGATACACAAGAGGAGACACTGACTCCCTACCTCCCACCTCAGCACAGGTCAGCTGATGTGCTTTGTGCCATTGGGCTTGGCAATAGCTGAGCAGGGTAAGCAATGCACAGTCGCTGTCACTGGTGATGTATAGGGGAGAGAGAGATCACTGTCACAGTATACCTGCTATTTTCAATTTAATTAGTAGTCAGAACTTCATTTGTCAACTTAATCATTGCAGGCAGACACTGCAAGATGGGAAGTGAGAGAAAAAAAAAATCATGAAAACAAACAAAAAAAGGCCCATTTATGGCTCTGGGCACATTTTATTTGCTTCTCAACTAAGTTTATTTCAATATTTCATATATGTGAAAGTTTAGATTAAAAACATAAAAGATGAATGTATGCAATCCTGTCATTAAAACCATTGATTGCAGAGGAACTGCTTTCCTCAAGTTCTTTTAGCAGAATTGTGCTGTTACCTGCAAAACTAAGCTTCTCCATATCACCAGTGTCTTTATGTTCTAAGCAAATAAACATTTTGTCCTGTTTGGGGTTTTTTTTTGTCCATTTAGGTTCATCATGCAATAGGAAAATCCCATAAAATGGATCACATTTCTGTTCTCTTAGTTCAGTTATCTGTGATTGCCTGCTGAAAGACTTTAATCAGAAGACAAAGCATGGAGCAGAAGCTCCTTAGTTAAAATGTGGACAGGTATTGCAGCAGCCAGCAAACACAGACAGAAGTTGTGTACTTGGGTTCACACTAGTAGTGGGCTGTGGGGGGTTGTTGTGTGTGAACGTCAGTTCTCAATGACAACAGTGGCACAAAGGATTTGCTCAGGCCTGAGTCACTGCCCCTGTGTTCCTGTCAGATGTTGCCACCTCATCCATGGGAGGGGACAAGACATCCACCAGTCCCATTCATGTGCTCACAGCTGCCCCGCTGCACCCTGCAAGGCAAGTGAAAGGACCTTTTTCCTGCAGGCCTTGTCCCTCACACTGGTGGCAGAGCAAAAGGCTCTGGAACTACCATTAAAGTTAAAACTTTCCTTTAGGGATCTTCAAAGGAGTTGAATGACTTGTCCTGGCCTCCTCTCATGCAGTGTAAATGTAAGGAGACTCCTGCTGCAGTGTAAAGGTCCTCCTCCTTATTCCCATTGTCTTATAACAATAATAGTTTAAACTCATCTAAGCCTGTTGTCATTCTTTTCTCTATTATACTTCTCAAGGTGGATAAATAGTAGTATACTATTAGAGAAAAACTTCAGTGGTAGGTGGAAGTTCCTTGCATGAAAGCAGGGGGTTTTGTACTTGCTGGGTTTTAGCTTGCAGCTTGTGTTCAAGGGCTGCCAGTGGCACATGGACCCTTCAGGCTGGCCTGCAGCAAGCAAACTGAGGACTCACACTATCTCTGTAACTTCTGATCCTGACTTCAGTGAACCCAGGCCAGGCTGCTGGCCCTTGGGCCATATCTGACTTTCATGGTGTGTCTGCTGCAGTTTCTCTTACTGTTGCCCAGCAGTATCTTTGGCAAAGAAAAGAGGAGTAGAAGAGTTTGAGGAAAGGAGAGGCATGGGTAGGGTTTTAAGTTGATATGAGCCACTGGATTCCGTGAGAAAATTGTGGGGTAGCAGGTTCTCTGATGCACAAAGAAGAGCAGGAGGATTGATATATTGTTAGTTCTGCAGCCTTGCCCATGGTTCAAGTCCCCCAGGAAATGGTCCTGTATAATGGAAAGTCCTTGAGGAGAAGGAGAGATGGAGTCTTGCACCCCTGGAATACTGTTGTCATCTTCTATCACAATGCTATTACATCTTTGGGACATTTTTGCTGTCATGGGCTCAGGCGAATGTGAGTCCGTCTCTGCCTGGAGTTGCTCCTTATCACATGCACTGGTAGCAAATGGTGGTAGTGGTGGCATCAGGTTGATGCTAGGAGTCCCAGTAGACTCTATGGAGTATATAACCTGAAAAGATCACACAGACGCAGAGGCTGGGGAAGATGTGGTATCATGAAGTGATGTGACCACAGTCACCACAAAGACAGGTGGTAGATTTGGTACTGGAGCTCCTTCAGTGTGCTCCCTTGCCTCAGTGGGAAAACTTTGCTGTAAAGTCTTTACTATGACTGCCACCCTCCCAGACAGTGTGTCGTCTCCCTTGTCATCAACTGCTGAACTCTGGCCTCAAAGAACAAGATTTATTATGTGTTTATGTGGATTTGCTTTGTGAAAACACAATGGTCCATATATTAATTCAGGTCTTATGAAACATGTAAGCTGATGATTTCTCTTTGGACTGTTCTTTTTTTCCATAAATGTATAACTTGTAATTTAATTTTTTTTAATTTTTATTATTTTTTTTTTGTGTGTAGGTATTTTTAGAACTCAAGCTTTATTTTGTTACTATCTGTCAAAAAATAATATAAGAGGGTGGGCAACTATTGTCAGAGCACATTCTTAAAGGGTGTGTGAATGTATGTGTATGGCCTCCTAACCGGATGGATGGGAAGAACAAACTGCCTGTCTTCTGCTATGGTGTGACAAGCCACAAGTCACTCCAGCTCCCTCTGTGCCTTGTCTCTGCCTTCCCTTCGTCCACCTAAAATATGACTCCTCAGCAATATTGTCTTCACTCTGTGTGCTACACTCAGTACCCAGATTAGCGTGGCCTGAATCATAGTTGCACACCAAAGTGCTGCTGTAAAATATATAGTATGTAAAATGTTGCATATGCATTATAATTAATTTAATAACACGGTATCTTACACAGGATTCATGGAGCTTTTCGGTGATATTGTCTTGGTTTCTCCACTTCGCTTTACTGTAATATGTAAAACTTATCTGAAGCTTCTTTGTTTTGAATATTTCTAATGTGCCTCAAGTATTTTGGAACATGGTATTTAAATACAATAGAAATACATTTAAAAAGCAGAATACCAGTCCTGACAATGTCACTGTCATTCTCTCTCCCTCAGTCAATATTCTAGTCAGTTTTGTAAGATTTTTTTTTTTTGCCTAAATCAAAGACAGAAAGCTGTTGGTCAGAACTAATGAAAATTAGCTCTACTCCTCCTTTAATAATTTCCCACTATGAATTCTTTGTATCTCAAAGGAGCCCTTCATTAGGAAAGCTCACAGCTTTTGAAGAAGCAATGAATTTGTAAGTCATTGAAACAGCCTGTTGAATTTTACTGATGAGCAAACTGAGGTACGGAGAGAAGTGACTTGCCTGGGGCTATGTAGTAAATGAGGATTTGAACATCCTTGACTTCTGTCTTCAGCCACTCACAGTGTTTTCTTTCTGTCTCATTTCCCTAACATTTTTATTCTTTTATTCTTTCACAAGTCCCTTTTCTTGAAAATTAGTATAAATTGAACAATCACTCCCCAAAGCACTATTTAAGGTTTACCATTTATATCTATCTATCTATCTATCTATCTATCTATCTATCTATCTATCTATCTATCTATCTCTTTATATAGGTACATATATTTTTATATATACATACATATATACTCTTTTTGTGTAAATATATATGTGTAAAGACAGGCATTCTAAATGTGAGACCTACAATGGGAGTATAAGGACTGAGCCCAAACTGTTTGCACTAACTTTTCTCATTAGTTAGATGTTGCGATTCTAGGATTAGGTGTCTGTTTACTTGGCATGTTCCAGTAATCTAATTGGAAAAGTGGAATTACCACTTAAAAGATGTGCAAGAATGATGAGGAGAGAAGATCTTTAAGTCATGAAGCTAAAATGAACTGAAGTTATATGCTGAAAAGTGCTGCCGTTGCTGCTGCAGAGAGAAGCTTTATTTGAAATTACAAAATGAAAATTACCGATCAATGCAGCCAGAATGGAATGATTGATATTTCAATTGCACTTCTAGGAAATGTAACATAGCATAAAGATACACTATTTACCTTCTTTTCAATTCCAAGGTTTTGCACATTATAATAACATATATAAGTGCATAAATGGGCATTTCCAGACGGTGCAGTTGGGAGCAGAGATGAAAAGAGCTGCAGTATATATGTGTGGTGTATGGTATTTATTTTGTACTTCAGGCAAAGCTCAGCTGCAGTAATCTTTCCTTCTAGGAAAGCGGTGACAAGAGTGGTCTCCCATGGCTGAAGTTGTGTTTTCGTTCTCTGGGTGAGGCTGCAGAACATATGGGTCAGGCAAGAACTGCACTTACCATTGTCTGCATGGACTCAGTTACCTGTGCAAGGACAGGATGAGCAATGACTCTTCAGAGTGCAGGACTTGTTAACAACTTTTCTATCCCTACAACAGTTCCTGGGAAGTACCTGTAAGTTTACAACTTAGTTCTTCCACTGTGAAGAACCTTAGTTCATCTGCCCACTTATCTCTGGATATATTAATGCAATCCCCAGAAGTGGGCTTTCTGTAACTGCTACTTAGCAGTGACCTAGGAGAAGAATTTGTGCTGCACACCTTTTTGATGGATGAGGTATACGGTGTTAATATCATAGAGATGAAGAGCTTTGCTTTGTTTTGCTTTACGCATTAAATAATAATGTTTTAGCATTTACATACATTAAATAAATAAATCACCATTCTAAAGCCTGGGCCAGAACTCCATTCTCCTATTGTATTCCTGCTAATTATTTATAATTTCCAGCTATGACTTAAGCCACTGAACATATTCTGAAGGAAAACTTATTTGATTACAGATATTCAACACAAAAATGCACAAACTTAAAGAATCCATATAAGAGTCAAAAATTTATTTTGGCTTTTGGAAAAACCTTGTTTGTACAGTGTCTACACCTCTAGCTATATTTGACCTGCCTGTACTTCAAAGGGAAGAAGCTTCCTGTGAGAATGTACAAAAATGTGATTTTGAAACTGCCTATTCACTTTTTTTTCAATTGCTAAAGGGATCTGTGCAGACAGGTTAAAACATTTCTATAAATATTCCGGTTTTCAGGAATGTTTAGCTCATTGTATTTCTGCAACCAAAAGAAAAGGTCAAGTCCTGTGTGTGGTTACAGAAGAGTGATATCACAATTCTGTTTTCTGCTACACACTTCTAACAAATTTACACTGCTGTTTAGTGTAGTAGGGAGTTTGGCTTTTTAATACTATCGTGTCCTATTAATTACCCTTCCCAGAAACTCTAATTTTCCATGATATCATAGAATCATAGAATAATTTATGTTGGAAAAGACCTTTAAGATCATCTAACCATTAAACTAGAACAGCCAAGTCCACCACTATGTCACTAAGCACCACATGATATAGATGTGATTGCTATGACGCAAACATGGTTAGTGATTAGGACATCAGGTGAAAAAAATGCTAAGTGAGGATGAACTCTTCAGGAGCTGCAGAGTGTTTTCATGCAAATGTCCCTAGTATAAAGCGGAGGATGAGGAATGCAGAAAATAGAATAAATAACTAGAATTGCCTCTAAATGAAATGTTTTACCAAGTTCTGTCTGAAGCGTCAGCATCTCTTTAAACATGCTGGTGATGGCCCCTCACAAAGCCAGATGTTACCATTTATCAAGTAAAGTAAAGAGCCCCTCCTGCTTCCACAAATATGAACTGAATATCAAATCAAATGGGAAACTGCTGCACTAACACTGGAGAAGATATAATGTAACTTTTAAGCTATCGACAGGCTTGAGAGTAAAGGAAGTGACAGGAAAGAGTAAGTGTCGGCAGCATTACTTAATTCATCTTTCAAAGGCAAAATTGCAGTCATATGTATAGACTTAAATCACTTGATGGATGTCCTACGGGTTACGATTTCCTTCTCCTCTCTTTCTGTCATCTTCTCCTCCCATTCCGTACGTAGGTCAAGAGCTTCTTAGGGAAAGGACCCATTGTGAAAGCTCTGGGCAAGTTCCTAAAGAGCAGACAAGCAAAGTGGGCATATAAGATACAGGGAAAGCAGTTGTAAATAATTATTACACGTCCTGTAAGCACGTTTTCTCTTCCATGTCAGTCTTAAACCTGCTGAAAAAATAAGAGTTGGCCTACATTTAGCTGGGGACAGCTAATCCAGCCTTGGATGCTGATGAAATGTGTTAGAAAAATGCTGTTGGTTCCTCCACCCTGTTCACCAACAGCGTTGATACTCCTTCTGTGCGAAATGATGTAAAGCACCCAAATTCTTCTCAACTCCAACATGGGCTTATATGGTCTGGCAACATCAGTAGTCACAATATTTTTTTCTCATGGTGTTTTACCTAGAAATTTGTCACTTCCACTCAGGTGGGGACCTGGCTGTGTAGGAGGCAGTAACCATTTTAATGGTGGATTGATGTAACTCAGTGGCTTTGGGATTAACTGCAGAATTGTTCAGTGACTCCAGATCTAAAAAAAAGGCACAAAATAACAGAAGCCTAGTGGTGTTGTAGCTGTAAGAGTCCTCCGAAATCCCTCCAAATAGGTTTGGAGGAAGACATGTAGGAAAACTGATAATGTTGGAAAAAACAGATATACTTTCATGAATGTAAGTGCTTTTATAGGCTTGAAGGTTAAGCAGCAAATTTCAAAGTACATATTGAGGGTAATTGTTTGGCTAACTTAATTAGGCTAACTCAAATTAGACACTTTAAAAGAAGGGCAGCTGGGACCTGTGGAGCACTAGGAGATAGTAGCAAGAGAGATTTCATGATCGTTGGCTAAATGTATTTTTAAAATTTTTAATGTATTGGATTTTGAGGACTTAGGTGGAATAACGTATAAGAAAAATTACAAAGTGTATAAAAACAGTATTTCTACCAAGCTCATGATTTATAACACTGTATTAGTTATATTTTAAGTTTTCAACCTCTTCTTTTTAGAAGTAATTCATAGGTTTCCTTTACATATGAAGTCTGAGAGACAAGAGTGTGAAAAGATTTTACCATGAAAAATGTTCTCTCAATGGAAATTACAGTTTCTGTCCTTTATATGTTGTGTTTCAGTGTTCACTCTGGAGCATAGTGATGAAGTGTAGTACCTCCTGGGATGAATAAGGGATAGTTCTGTTGTGCAATATTGACTGTGGTGGCTATGGAGATGTTTGCATTTCTGGCAGTGCTGTTGTGTGAGCAGGTTCCTTTCAGCATTTGGCTTACTACTCACACATGGACTATAGAGGTCATTTTTGTAACTACACTTGTCTGTGCTAGGTCACATTATACTGGTGGATTCACTGCTGAAGGGAGTGAAATGAGTTCCCAGTTTACCCCCTCAACAGAAGAATGTAGACAGCATCAGTCTGTGCTTCTCTTTAGGCAAGAGCCATTCTGTCCCAGTGCTGCCGCTAGAAATACTTTATTCTCCTGAAAGAGGACTGAGGCGAAGTCCACCCCATCTTCAGTGGCTTCAAGAGGTCCTGCGCAATTTCTGCCTCTCACAGCTCCCCCTTGCTTTGATGCCTGTTGTATAATTTGAGCCCAATATGTTTCAGGAGGGTGGTTGTGGAAGTGGAGGAGGGGGTCGCTAAATTATGGTTGCTGTGGGAACTATAACTTTGAATTTCTTGACATCTGTCCAATGACAATCTCAACATTAACGTTGCATTAACATAGTTTTTTTGCATTTAATTAAAAAAGATGATGGCCTGGAATCTGTTAAGGAATTTAAAGCCAACATTTAAACTGTTTGCTGGGAGCAGAGATGTCAGAGCCTCTGCTCTGGAAATGCTCATCTGAGCTTACTAAACAGTCTGACAACGTACAATAGCCACAGAGACAAGAAGTGAAAGCAAAATGTTTGTAAAACCATTGCCGGCTTGTCTCCTTCTAGTGCCTTTGCCCATCTTCCCTGTCTGAAGGAAGCCACTCTGACTGCACTTAAAATAACTTGGAAACTAAATAGCTGTTTCCAGTTCCTCCAGACGCCATCCTCAGTGCTGGCCACTGACTCATTTGTGCGTGCAGGCTGAGCTTTCTGGGGACTTGTTTCTCCAGCCTACACTGTCCTGCAGGTTCTTAAGAGCTGATGGCAGAAGCTTTTTACATGTATCAAGACAGAGGCACAAGACAGTAGTAAATGTCTGACTATAGTATTCATCCTGATTTCTAGACTCTTAAAAATGTGTCTGGGTTTCTAACGTAATATTCTGGTGCACTCAGTAACTGGTTTTGATTTTGGGGGTTATGCAAAAAAATGTTTACAACTGATAGGTGTTTCACATCGAAAGGTTTGGAGGCACTGAGCTTCATAACTCTCTTTTGTAACCTCATGTTATTTCAATAAGTTCAAGTATCAGACAAATAGACATATGGACTATGCTAAAGTTAGGTGCTGTAGATAGGAGAAAGATGTTCATATGGCACCCGTGTTATTTAGTCTTCTCTCATAACAGAATACCATACTGTTAAAAATTGTCTATTTTTATGTAATTCTTCCACTTATATTGAGATAAAAAAATTATTAGCCTAAGGTTGGCTCACATCATCAGAGCTTCTAAATGCTGGCAACTTCCCTACAGTCTGTTGCAGGCAATAACTGCCAGGGAAGTTGCTTGAACACAAGCAAAAAATAGGTCTTCCTGCTGAGCCACCAGCCCAGCAATGTAAGGAAGAATTTAATACCATGGCCTTAAGAAAGTTTCCGTGTTCTTCACAGACAGTCGTGCCTTTGGTAA
Source organism: Todiramphus chloris collaris (assembly GCA_025345505.1). Lineage (NCBI taxonomy): Eukaryota > Metazoa > Chordata > Aves > Coraciiformes > Alcedinidae > Todiramphus > Todiramphus chloris. The sequence goes on along the minus strand of JANVCC010000043.1, from coordinate 15,414,407 downwards.
GGTGACGGAGGGAGAATATAAAATCCCAGAGTTACTGTAAGCCTCAAAAAAGTTGTGAAAGAAGACTTGGCAGTTAGTAGCTTTATGTAAAAGATTTTGCATATAAATTGCATATGCATATGACATTTTAGCTCCAACTTTACATGTGTTTTGGAGGTTGGATGCAATCTCGTCCCTGCCTGTCTGTTTGCTTTTGCCATAGCTGCATCAATATTAATCCTATTGGTTTTTCCTTGTGGCTTCTTTCTTAATTTCCCATTTTTCCACTTCTGATTTAAAAAATTGTTAGTTCCTTTTATCCTAGAAAAAAAACCCTAGGCATTTGGTGTTTTTTTGTTGTTGGTTTGGTTTGATTTTTGTGATGTTTTTGTTTGCTTGGTTTTTTTTTTTTTTTTTTTTTTTTAAAGAGTTATTGTATTTAAAGCATGCATATTTCTTTTGGGGTAGACTCTCCAGCATCCACCTGATGACAAGAAATGGCTAGCAAGCTGATAAGATGCAGAGATACTCCTTTACTGGAGACCTTTTCTCTCCTTTGAAGGGAGAGAAACATTCTTCAAATATTATTGCTATCCTATCTCCCACTGCCCTCCACCCACAACATTATCATCAGAGAAACACAGGCTTTGCCTTACCAAGTGGCTGCACACTGTATTTAAGAATTATCACTATTACGAGCTCAGAGTTGGATGGACTGTTTAAAATGACTGTTTGTAAATTAGCTCCTCTTTTTGATTGCAAATTGTCAGTGAACAGCCTACTTACTCTCCTTTTATTTTTATCTCTTTATTAATATCCTCATGGTGACCATATTTCATTCTCTGGGTTTCTTTTAAACTGTTCTGAAAAACATAATCTGGTTTTGGCGCATCTTTGTAAGCCCCATTTGTAAGATGCAGCAACACGGGATAGCTACCCCTCACTGTCTGCATGACTGAGATGGCTGCTGGCAGCAGTATCTGAACAACCTATAGCTCTTCATCCTCATGAAACATAATCAGAGTTAAGAAATTTTCCCACTCAGCCGAAGTAGAAATTGCAGTTTCACTCAATATTAGCTGATGAAATAAGCAATCCTCTTTCCCCTTCAGTTCTAGCAACAGTGACTCATTTCAGTTAAGTCACTTTGACTTACCTTATTACTACAGTAGGAGAATCAAGGCACTCTAGGATATGGTAGTACATCACCTACATCTGCAGTGGAAGGGAGCTTTTATGTCAGAAGTAGTCTATCAACAAGTGATTTGCAGAACTGCATCTCATTGCAAAAGTACTTTCCCTCTAGCTAGTATGTTTTGATTATTTGAAATTACATTTGGATTTCTGTTGTTTTTTTTCCTGATAAAATTTCCCATGCTACAGATTTTTTGTTGTTGTTTCGATGAACTGAAATTTGGAAAGTGTTGAAGTGCTAGGGATTATCTTTAAAGCCTCATACTTTCTAGAACAAAATAAACTATTTTTAAGTGAAAAAGCTGTTTTCTCACAATTGTTCTCACTAATTTCCTGAGATGGACACATGACATAATTAATACCTTGAACCTGCAGCCCAAAATAAATGAAATTAACAACTCAGTGGTTCAAGTTAGCACAACATTTAAGTTGATTCCTAAGCATAAAAAAGTTGCTTCCAGTTGAATAAGACAATGTAGCTGAACATGGGTTGTAATGGTGCATCAAAAGCTATGACATCCCTGCTCAAATCATTTATAAACAGCAGAAGAATTTTAAGAACTGAATTACTACCTGAACTTCAAAAGAGACTATGTATTTCTATTAATATAAAGAACAATTACAGGCTGTTAGCCATTAAGTTATTTGAATTTGAAATTCATCAAAAAGGTGGTGGAGGAGGAATATATCTGCACTCTAATGTGGATAAAGAATCTTCTGTGTGAGGTAAAATTACTTCTGAAATAAAAGAAGTTGAAATAAACTCTAAAGAAGGCATGCAACTTTCTCTTCAGAATGCCTTTCTTCTAGTCTCAGCTCAAACTCTCAGCTTCTTTCCAACCAGATCCTAAACACCCCTAAGACTATTTTCTGTTTCTGCCAACTGTGTCCATTTCTGACTATGAATTTTCTGAAACTTCCCAAACTTAAAACAAAATTAATTCCTTAACAGGCTTTTCTGGTGTGGTTTTTTTTTTGTTTGTTTTGGTTTGTTTTGGTTTGGTTTTTTGTTGTTTTTTTTTTCCTTTGTAGGGTGTTTGTTTGTTTTATTGTTTTTTCAATTAAAAAAGCTAAGTCCATTAGAAATGCAGAGTACCTGTTTTTCCTTCACATAGGAATTGTTTTGTGGAAAGAGGAGAATGACGTATATAGAGGCTCTGTTCTTCGTCCCCTCAAATCTCCAGCCTGACTCTTTTCAGATCTCATCTTCCTGCTGTGAAACAGGGGGCTGAAATTATTTTTCCAGCAAATAGATAAGCTCACAATTGTCCTGGCTAGAGTTAGAACAGAACTAATACTGTTCAGTGATTTTACTTCTCAGCTAAGTCTCTTCTAACTGCACTTTCTGAAGTTAATGACGTATTTTCACAGACAATGTCTGCTTCTAGCAGTGATAATAATTGATGTTTACAGTTACTACCGAGGATCAGTGTGCAGAAAGGCTTTTGCTTATACTTATTCCTGTGCAGACCAAGCAGTGACCAAAGTCACTGCTAAATCTTGTGTGCCACACTGGGGGTGCAGTAAGAAAGTGTCCACACCTGTGGGGAGGAGCAGCCAGGATCAGCTTGTTCAATATGTAAAGGGACATTGCTCTGAAATGGAATTTCTTGTGTAGTTTCGCTTTCACAGAGTCGTAGCAAGCAATGGGTAAATTTGCATGGTGTATCAATGCCAGTAAGCAAAGCTGGTATTTCAGAGCAACCAATGTCCTGGGACCTGGGCAATGATTTTGGGCTAAAAGGATAAATTACTACATGCAATTTGACAACCTATTTAAGGGGTAAAATGAGCAAGTTTTATCATGACTATACACCAACTCTGTCTTACTAATTACTTTTTGACTGGATGCTGTTTCTTCAAGACCCCTAGATCTGCTATGTGCAGCAAAGAAAGCAATAATGAAAGAAAGCTTATGAGATGCAGATTGTGGAAATCCAGCCTTACGATTCTGAGATTAGCTAAACATGCTCATAATATCTCCATACATTGATTCAGGATAAAATACAACAAAACGGAGAAGGTAATCATGAGGCAGTTTGAAAAGTTCACTCCTGTTTTGTGTGGAAAAAAACAATGAAGTAGCAGTAGTGGCACAAACAGGATGTTCTGAAACAAAATTAATTCAATTTACTTTATACTTCAAGCCCTGAAAGCTCAAAGGTTTGTTCACTTTCTAATTCTCTGTAGGATCACTCTGGATCGGGTGAAAAGTTTCCATTAAATAATGGAGGTCCCAGGGAATGGGTTAATGGGACTACTTTTAGAAGAAGGGAAAAAAAAAACCCACAAACCCAACTAAAATTCAAATCAGCTTTGTTTACTTTATTTAGATATCTTCCAGATTGGCAGCTTTGGGTGGAGGATGAGAGTTTTGTGTAGTGAAACTGTGGTCACTAGACTGTAGAAGAAAACCATAAAAATTCATTTCATATCTGACACAGGATGAGTATCAAGCCAAAATCTTCTTATTTTTCAGAACTGCATCTGAAGTTGCATGTGAAAGAGAAAAGGAAATAGAGAAAGAAGCTTTAAAAAATAAAAAGAGGAAGTGGGGGGAAAAGGCGGTACTAAAACTGCAGTCTTAGCCTTCTATACCCTCTTGCTTCTCTGATTGATACTTTTCAATTATACCTTCCCATTTCACTGACATTTGAAATGCTATTTTTTTTTTCTAGCGATAACTTCAAATGCTTAAGTTCCAACAGCACCAGTAACCCTGTTTAGCTGTAGTAGTAAATTGGTTCCTTGTACAACATAATGGCAGTGACAGCCTTTTGCTAGGGAAATGAGTTCTCCAATGGGACATGCCTATGATAAGACGTCCGGTTTTGAAATTGTATTTCTCTGTATCAGAATTAAATCTGGACTTTATATTTCGTTTCTGCCACTGCTCTGTAGCTGGTCCCTATACAGTACGACCAAAGACTGACAAGTAATGCTTACACAGGAACCCTTTCACTTAAATTGGATTTGTCCTTTTATGTTTCCTCCTATTATTAGCTATTAAAATCTCTCAAACCCTTTTTTAAACAGTGATAGCGTTTGGCAAACCTGAAACTCACTGACTCGGAGGAGAAAAAAAAAGAATTCTAGTATTAAGAGCAGTAATTTCCTTCCCTAGGTAAAATTAACTCGCATTTAGTAAAATACAGTATTGATTCCCTGTGTTATATGCTAAGATATATGGAGTATCTTCATTGTGTTGAGAAAGGTCAGGATTTGAATGTATTATATTGGCACAGCTAAAGGCTTTTAAAAAAGGATACCAAAGAAAACACAAATCAGTTCCACTCCTGGGTACCTTTAGAAAATCCAAGCCTGCTTTCTTCTGTCTGTCATATTGTGTTTCTTAGAGCCTTTAATTGTTAAAACAAAAGTAATGTGCCTCCTGTGCTGTTTGATTTGCATTGGTGCCTGACAGTACCATAAGTGTGTGCATTTTGTTAGTGTATTATTACTATATACTGTAATGGAACAGCACAATGGAGGTCACTAGGAGATCATCAGTATATGTAATTTCATTTTAACCTTAGGTTTACATTATCACTTAAATAAAATAATAATCAGCCTGTGAGAAAGAGGAATTCATTTTCCACTTCTTGCAGTAAAAAATTAACTCAATGTGATCCCTATATTGTATTTCTCACTGCTGATACCAGTGACATTATTTTTTTTCTTCACAGAAATTTTCCTGCCAAATTTAGGAGAGAAACTGCTTGAAACTTTAGAAATCTTCAGAAAGAAAAAAAGTAGTTTACATTTCAGCAGTGACCTCTGACTCATTTCTGATTTCATTGATGTATGGGATGTATTTACAATAAAAAATACAGACAAGAATGCTTTCTGACCAAGAGGGGTCTTGAAATATACTTTCTTGAAAAAGCTACTGGACTTGTACATATACAGATTCTATAGCATTTATGTATGATTTAGAATGCTGCAATTTTTTGCCTTCAGTTGGCATCAGGTATCTGTAACAGTGGAGATGATGATACTTTTCCTTTCTATGGTAGTGATTCCATTGCACACACTAAAAGATTAAGATTTATTTTATTAAATAATTAAATTTACTCTGTAATGAGGATTTGGCCCTTTAATTGTCAATCTTTTTTATTTTTTAAAGCATTGACCAGAATAAAACTTCTGCAGCCTCTGTCTGTGTTTCCTAAATGTCATTAATAATCAGAAATGTGGAATACAGAAGGGCAAGTTAAATCCTGTCATTGAAACAGCAAACAGCTTTAGTCAAATGTATTGGCACAGGATTAAAAATGCATCAAGCATGTATTTGTCTTCTCAATGGGAAGCCCTTATTAATAGTTTGAAGAGTAGAAAGCTTAGCCTTATACAACAAGCGCTGTAGTAGGTTGTTTTTTTTTTTTTTTAATATATTTTAATGTGTGAAATTGCAGGATGCCAAGGTTGCCATTAGAGCTCCTCTCTTGTTCCAGTAATTTTCCCACTTAGATTCATTTTTTTCCTTTCACAAAAAAAGCACTTCATAGTGGTCACAGCAGAAAGGCAGTGATACCAAGTAGAGTGCAGTACTCTTGCAAGGTTGATTACTATGCCACTGTCAAAATATTGGACATAACTACAAGGACATGAGTCAGCTCACTTCTCTGAGAAATCTCTCCCTTTTTCTCTTGTGTGCAGGGCTTTTCTAAGGAAATGTATGTGCTTCACTTAGAATTTTCCTAGACATGTGGAATTATAGACAGTCTATTTTAGAGAAATTCACTTTTCTCGTTCTGACCACAGCACAACACAATAGCACAAACCCATAAAAAAGATTGAAATCTGAGTAGGCTTGTGGACATGACTCTTACCTCATGGGTCCCTCTGAAAATAAATCAGGTAAATTGTCTGTATTCAAAACTTTGTTTTGGTTTCTTAATCTAGAAATTCAAAGGCAAGTGTTTGTCTTCAATGCTGTCATCCTTCCCTATTCATCCAAGACATGTGGGAAGTTTGAGGAACCTGAAAAATTACTTCTTTTTATTTGGGAGTAAACCATATCTAATTAAATTTTTAAAATGAAATTAAACAAAACCACCAAATCTGTATGTGGCCTGACAGATATCACAGTCTGTGTTTACTAGCTGTGGGCCAGCAGGTTGGAGTGCCCTGAAGCCCTTACTGGAAACCTACAAAAAGGACAACAGAACAAATTTTGCAACTGCATACATAAATTTGATCAAACTGCTGTAATGAAGACAGTGTATGAATATCTCCCGAGCTTACGATTTCTAGCAAGGGTTCAGGAATTCTTCTCCAGATGAAGACAGAATAGCCAAAGGCAAAAATCCAACCAGATTTGCTCTGGACCACAGTCTCCTATTCTTATCCAGCTCATCGATGCCCCCGTCCAGGTTAAATAACAGACTTGCTAGGTCAGGATTAGTCCACTCCTGTATTTCATCCAAATCTTCTTGGGTTGTCATTTCTGATTTTTGACAGACAGCTGCTGCCACATGACAGTATTATTGTGGTCCTTTTGTTGATGTTTCTTGGATGTGCATGCTCATTTCTCTAGCTGTCAAGTCCAACCCAGCCTACTAACCACTACTTGACATAACTGGTGTGGAAGTTTTCCCATGAAGAGCCCAGACCCAGGAAACAGGTTCCTACATTACCATGCTCCACCAAACCTCTTTGCTCCAGGCAGTGCATATTTGATCACGTAATATGAAAATTTGATATGGACTATCAGGTGTTCAAAGGCTCCTTTATGTGTTTGCTGAAAAGGAAAGATGATTTGACCCACTAAGGTGTGTCCAGAGTTTATTTTGAACTACTCATGTCGTTGGTATGAGAAATGTGCTAAATAAATTGACACGAAGCTGAAGAGAAAACTAAAAGACTCAATGTGGGCAATGTCTTGTGCTTTGCTCTGCTTTCATACACCACACATTTTATTATTTATTTTTCTCAAATCATTTAAAGTTTTTTAAAAATCATTTAGCATACTGTGAGCAAGAACAAATCACTTTAAAACCAATTTTAAGGCAAATAACAAGCTGACCAATTCTGCCAATACTCTGAACCAAATTTGCAAGCTGCCATTAAAAAAAAACCCCAAACCAAAAAAAAACCCCTCAACCCAAGCCCAAATCTTCAATCCTTTATAACTCAATGCATCATTAAACCTAATGCATCATTTAGGCTGCTTGGAGGCCTGGGGCCCTTCAGAGAAGTGGAGCTGTGAGCAATCTCTTCACTGGTGATTCTCATTTGGCAGACAGCTGACCTTTCAGTCCGGGGGCATTTATCTTGTGCCTTTTAGCAGAACTTAGCAGTCAGAAAAGTGAGAAGAAGGGTGGCTTTTTGTATAGACAGTCTTTAAAGACCTCAGTGACTTAAAATCAACACCTTAAATTACACTTCTAATGAGCATGGCTTCCTTTTTGTCCTGGTGAGCATATTTATTATACATTCTTTCTGACCATGAGAACTTATGGGTGATGGCATGTTGCACTGAATACAACTTCTCTCTGGGATGTAAATTTTAAAATTCTTCACAGCTTTGCTGTCCCCACAAAATGTTATCACCTTTCTATTATTAATGGAGAAACTGAGGCATGGAAACTAAGTAATGTACCAGTGTACAGGGCCTCATATTGTATTCAAACTGGTGTTATTTGTCTTAATTGGCAGCTCAGTTTTTAAATAACTGTCTTTCTGCGTCTCTTCCACTTGTGTACACATGGCATTTTGTTAGTTGAATCTTATTGTCAGCTGGCTTTTTTTTCCCTGTAAAAAAATCAATACAATTTGAATTTTTCTACCCAGACTGAATCCTTGGTAAATTGTTGTAGATGGTTATTGATTTCTTATATCTGTGAGATTTTTTTATTTTTTTTTAAATAGCATTAAGGTAAACAGAAGTCTTATTGTGTTCATTTTACAGGATAACACTTATCTAGACAAAAGAACACATAAGCACACAGCTTACCTATAGGAAAGATGCAGCAAATCATTTCCAATAACACAAAATAAGAACAAAACCTTTCTGTTGCTGAGCAGAATGGGAAGATTGCTTTCTTGTCACTAATTTTGATTGAATTGAGTCTGTGCTTTTGGAACTGGTTCACTGATACAACAAGAAGCATCATTTAACTATTCCTTACACTTTTGTGCCCACAGAAAACAGAGTAAAGACAGAAAGGGTCTTAAGAGAGGATTTTGCGTCGTACTTCCCCCACCGAGTTTCCTGAAGGAGAGGAGGGGAGGAATATCTATCATTTATACATCAGGTTGATTCTTTGTGTTTGCTTCTAAATTATCTCCAAAATATAAAAGAGAATCTCTAATATTTCACTTTGAAGGCAAGTGGAGCAACCATTTCTAGAAGCATAAGGAAATGGAAAGTTGAGGAACACTGCTGAATTTATGACACCTTCACTCATCTAAAAAAACACAAGTCTTTCCAGTATCCTGGAGGCTTCCAACCTTCGGGATCAAAATCTTTCAAGAAGGCACTGCAGGATGGAGTTGCAGTGAGTTTGAACCTGACTCTCACCCTTGTTTAACCTTTGACTGGAAATTCAAATCAGCCTCCAGCCTGAGTTGGATAAGGTTGCAGATCAGTTTATTTTAGTATATTGTGGTAGCATAGTAAAATAAACAAGGCAAAAATTGACATGAGCTGCAATTCTATAGTGAGACATGTAATAATAATAATGTTGATAAAGTAGAATGAAGGAAAAGATAATGTATTCCAGAAGATTAATGAATGGCTAATGTGGGCTTCTTGGGACAAAGAACAGTTCTAGGGAACACGTTATCCCAGAAATGACTTGAATATTGTGAACACTGATGTGCACTGAGAAACAATTACGAACTCCAGGATTTCACTTCAAAATGCTGATATTTAGCTTTCATAAAATATGACTGGTTTAGGGTCATGTCAGACACCAGAGCTACTGGGGGGGAAATTGGAGTTAATTATTGCTGAATGGACTGCTAAATAATAATAATAATAATCCAGGGGAGGATGTCTGAATGCTTGGTGTCTCTATTTTATTTTTCCTCTTTGCTTTTTCCTTTTTCTTTTTTTTTTTTAGCGTTCATTCTTTTCTGGTTCCATGTGGAGTGTTCAGTTCCTAGGGTGGCCTGAGGAGACATCAGTGATGCTGTGCTTTGTAGTCTATTACAGCACAGCTGTTCATCAATTAGAATGGAGAAAATAATCCTGCTGTTTTAGAATAGCATGATGTGCCTTCTACGTTATCAGGCAAAATGCAAACTGGATACATGAAATCCACACAGTGAGGTTGCCAGTGTGATGGGGAACCTCTGACTCAAAAAAGTTCTTTATTTTTCTCCTTTTCTCTGCTAGTTTAAAACTATAATTACAAACTTGAGCACCCACTCTACCTTATGACATGAAGGAGAATCCACAGTTGCCCTGCAGGAGCCAGTAGAGCTATTAGTGAATCAGAGTTCAAGAATAAAGCTAACTAATCTGAGCCAATGCTATGCTAATGCAGAGTGTCAGTTTGTACACTGCTTTTTTTCCTTTTTTTTTTTTCCTCCTTTTCCATCAGGCCTTCTTTTCCTGTAATAGCAGAGGAATGCAAGCTGAAAAGCAGATAGTTAGTGCCACTTTGCCACCATATGCCTTTATATTTGAAAATTTGCATAAACAGCAAAACAGTAAAACAGGATTTATAACCCCCCTCAAAATTAGAAAATAGTATATGCAGAAGTTTCAAAAGGAAACCATGTGAATTAAGTTAAAAATCCCTAACCCTAAATCCCATTAATTGGAAATAGTGTGTTTTGTTTATATTCATAACATATATTTATTATGCAGATTATGCAGTGTACAGAATACTGTTTTTATGGGGGTTAAGTAGCCCTGCTCAAGGGCAACGTTCTGTATTTCTACTGTAATTCTTAATGTGAGGAGCAGCTACCAGGAGAAGCAGCGTTAAAAACCTGAGAGGCAGAGAAAGAGATGGGCCATAGCTAAAGCAGAACAATCCTCTCTGCTCTGCCATGCACACATCAACATGTGCTCCAGTCCCAGTTGCTTTGACACTTGGTCCTTCATGGAAGCAAAAGAAGATATACTCTCAGATTCAGTACATCAATTGAGATCTGAAGGAGTGATGGAAGTTAAAAATTTCTTCTACAAGTTGTGGTTTTCCACTCTGATCCATGCTTCTGCAGAGCACAACATAGCATGAAGAGGCTGCTTCACTCCTGAATGAGTGGTACAGCATGTCTGGCTCAAGGTGTGAGCAGCTTTGGGAACCCACTGAGAGCAGCAGCTCCTGGCAAGGGAGTGCTCTGGGAGTATAAGTAGCAATAACTGTTGAGGTCCAGCATAGCACTGTACTTTCCCCTCCTTTTCTTAATTCCTCCTCTTTCTCCATGCTGCAGTAGGTATCATCAGGCCTGGCTCTCTACTCTAGTCTAGATACTGATTAAGTAATAACAGCATGGACAAATTAATTAGGGAGGGGTCCACTTCTGCTTGTCACAAGTGGTTCACAGCTGCAGGATATGCTTCATTCAAGTAGATGTTGATGTGGATTTAAGAGTCCTATCTCCTGCCCTCCCTTTTGATGCTGTTAAGTGAAAGTGGTGTTCTGCTTGTGGAGACTGCAAATGGAGAAAGGTGATTTCAGCCTAAGGTCAAGCTTCACTATTTTATCTCTTTTTCTTTTTATCTAGCAATAAAGCAGAAGATTTTACTGTTTATACCTAAGATCACTGGGAGTCTGAATCAGTTTTACCTCAACAGTAGCCTCAGAAGTATTTGGAGGTGGGCTTGTGGTAGTCTCCAGTCTTTTAATTGAAGAGTCTGAGAATAACACTTCCATCGGAGAAAATCAACTTGCCCAAAAGCACATGCTGGAAGGTACTTCAGAGCAGTACTTAGTGGGATAAACTTGCTTTGGTCTTTTGAATGCTGCCTTTCTATGTCTTGCATGACCTAGCCTTTTCAAAGAGTTGATCTGAAAATGTAGATATCAATTCAGAGTTTGAAAGTTATAGATTCCCAAATCAGACTTCAGACCACTAAAAGGTGTGGGGCTGTTTTGTTTTACTTTGTTTCTTGTCATTATGACATACCTAATCAAGTGTTGCCTAGTATTTCTGTAGGATTTTAATCATGAATAGCAGAGGTACAAAAGCATAGCCTTTGTTTGCAGTTGTGGCAGTTGTTTGAAGTCATTATGTATTTCCTAGGTTATCCCTAATGGCAGAAGAGGAAAATAATGTATAAGACAGTTTATGAGTCAAGAGGAGGTGCTCATTTATACGCTCAGTGTTATAAGATAGATGCAGCTCCTTAGTGTGTTGATATTTAATAGCTGGGCTGCTTCATTTACCTATCCAAAAGTGATACTTTTGTGTCATCATTGTGTTTAAGCTGTGCCCCAATTCCCAAAACCTTTATTGCAGAAAGCTTCTTTCAAGGCTCTAACAGAAATGTCTGTGTAGAATTAATTTCCTCATATGCATTGCCAATACAGGACAACACGACAACACTAGGTGTATTTTATGAGGGAAGCAAAGGTGGTTACTTGATTTCAGTTGCCATTGTGACTGTGTGCATCACTCTACTTCTGGGCTATTCACTGTGAAACTGCTCGTCAGTTTGAGTTTATGTTCATGATAGTGAGAACACACTTTATTCCTGGTAATGTTTTTCCAGAACGCTTTTCCTAAAATTTCCACCTGTTTTTAATTATCTGACTCTTCTCCTTATGGAATGGGGTTGTGGAGAGGATGGACTATTGAATAACAGAAAGAATAAATGCAGAAAGCACCCCTTCCTGCCCCTCCCTTTTAGAGGAGAGGGTGTGCTATATGCAGAATGTCTGTTTATCTTCAAGCCGTAACAATTAAAGAAATAAATGTATTTTTCTCTAGACTCTCACTTTATTTTTTTATACTAAAGTTTAATGAAGAAGGAAGAGACTTAATTCACAAGTCAATTTAATTTAACTAATTCTACTCAATGTCTGTCCAAGTTGCAGTATAGCAACAGTTCAGCATGACTGGCATTAACTGCTCAGAAAAAGCCTTGGATTGGAATAGCACATTGATTGAACTTTGTCATTAAGACACACATCTGGGCAGGATGTGAGAAGGGAGACCACTGGCCCTTACACATGCCACTGCTCCCATTTTTTTCTCAGTAAAAAAAAAAAAACCAAAACCAAACCTAATTAAAACTCCACAAATTTTAATAAAAGTAAAATAAAATCATAGTCCAGAGAAAAGTTCAGACACATTTGGTCTTTGAGTATTTAATAAATAGGCTACACAAAGTTATATTGGATAAATTTAACCTGTCAAGGAAACATAGGTTATGAAAATTTTAACAATCATAAAACTTATCAAAGGACCCAGAATTCTTCTATTTAAATGCAGCTATTAAAAAACACTGCATACCCTGAGAGATCTGTGGACAGAGGTCTGAAACCAAGGATGCCTTTTTCATAAGTATTTCATGATTGGAACCCAGCATTTAGAAATGCAAAAGACTGTTGTATTGCTAGAGAGAATGAACATTTGTAATACCTCTGGTAAGGGCATTGTTGAAATCCCTTTGTTCAAAGGTAAGATAAACACTTAAAGTACTTTAAAATTCATTGATCTTATGCTTAAAGTTGAGCTTATGCTTATGAACCTTCTGCGGTCAATGTGAAGAGCCTGATCACAAGCTTTTTAAATTCAAGAGAAATTAAACAAGTCACAGAGGGACAGAAAAATAGATACTATATTTTCTAACATGAAACACATACCCCAGATAACTTGCATCCTGTTAAATGTCCTGAGGCTTGAAAATAAATTCACAGATAACCTACAGTAACCTATACATGGAGGCTACTAAGGATGAGACCTAAAGAAGAGAGCTGTAGATCTGTGATAAACTTCCCCTTGCAACATCCATGCACTTCTGCTGTTGCAGAATCAGTTTTCTTAAGACATAACCTGTGGTTTAGATGCATAAATATATGGTACATTAATTAAAAAAAGTTTGGTGTAAAAAAGGTGGAAAGCATGTATAAATTTGGAGAAATAATTATTTATTTGTGACCATGGGAGACTTAGCTATGTTTTTCACCTCAGCATGGAAGCATTTTGCTTGAAAGCCCAGTGTAACAGAGATAAAGAACTAGCAGCACCGATACTTTTTGAAATGGAAATAAAACATGCAGTATTTGTAGCCTGGCAATGTTAAAAAGAAATATGTAGGATTAAAACAAACAAGTCAAAATGTGATTTTTTTCAGTAAATGGATATATACATATATACTTAATTTAATGCAGCAGGTTTGGTCTATTTCTCCTCCCTCCCTCCCTCCCCCTCTTTTTTAAGGCATATAAATTCCAACCATGTTTTGTGTGAAGGGTCTCAGTGCATACTGACATTGTGAGTGTCAGCTCCAGATCACTTTAATCAGAGAGTGGATATGCATGATAAAACGGATAAGGGACTTTAATCAAAAAATCCGCTGGTCTGGAAACGTGACGCACTCCGCCAAACACACTTCATCCCACTTTTCTTGTGCCACTGCCAAGATTTTTATTTCATGAATATGCATTGGACATGATATTACATTAAAATGTGACATTGTTGTGCAGTGGTAGGGATTTAGAATTAGAATAAATAAATAAATAATTAGACTTCTGTAAAGTTTTTGTAATTGAACATTAGTATCATGTTGTGATTTTACATATATTTACTCACCTACCTCCCGGTTTTTTTCTTTTCTCCGAATTTCTTTTTTTAATTGAATATGGAATTAATCCCTTTTTATTTAGTAAGAAAAACAACAGTAACAGATAGATGCTTTATTTAACTTCTGCATATAGGAATAGTGTATAGAGTTCTCAACAAGGAATTGTAATTTTGCATACAAAATACATGTCTGTGTCTCTGTGACTGGGGGCATTTTTGCTTCTACAGCCAGGAATAACTCTGTAGCATAGAACCCACGCTAAAGTCCATTATTCTTTTTGCAGCAGCTGCCTCTGAGTTTCACAGGCTTTGGATCATATACCTAATAAACTGAGAAATCCTTTGTTTCCCCCTAATTTTGGTATGTTACATTGTTTTCTGGAAACTGGTGAGTTTTATAAAACTGATGTATGGACATTTGCATCATTAGCCTGTGCTAGTCCCTATTTTAAGTCTGTGCAATTTTCATGTACTTGAGCTGATCAGCTTTTAGTCACAACATGTGTTTATACATCTGTCTCTTTGTAAACCCCCACACTATGATTTCTGAGAACAGATCTCTCAGACAATATACCTTGAAACATACAACCTAGTATGTGGTGAAGCATTCATGAGATTAAAGATGAATGTGTTTGCTGTTTGACAGTTTCTCTGCCACAAATACATACAGCATGGCACTTAAGGAAAACAGATTTGTCCAAATGCAGTGGTTTGCATCTGAAAAAAAAAATATGGGCCAGGTCTAAGTGGGTACAAAACTATTGTCTTCAGTGTAGCTGTGCAGAACTGCACAAAGGATTTGCCCTTAAGTAGGCAAATACATGTTACTACTAAAGTACTGATGAGTGGCTTGATGACATATCTAAGGTATATAATGGCTAGGTATGAATCACAGAATAGAGTTTCTATTTTTCTTTTCCCCTGACCTAGATGATTTTGGTCAAATGAGAGAGTAATACTGCACTCTTTTCACTTGTTGTTTAAAATCCGTAGATGTAACACTTATGGAGGTTTTGGTTTTTTTGTTTTTTTTTTAAGTTGGGAATAAGAATGGACATTGTTTATTTACTGGTTGAGGATTGCTGTCTAACAGTTGTTCAGTGAGGACCTCTTCTTGTAATGGATGCTTTCTGAGACTAATTTTAATTAAAGTCAAACAAACAAAAATCATAATTACCTTACTAATGATCTTAAGCAACAAGGTTTCATTACCTGTGTTATTTAAATGTAGTACTGAGGCTCCGTAGAGCTTACTTGCTTTGTGTAGATTCCAGTGAGTTTTTTAAGTGATAACCATGCTGAGTGTGGTCTCATCTAGCCCCTAGCTGTGCTCCAGACATTTGAAAGAGTTAAAAGAGTAGTAACTGTTGGCTGTGCAGTTACTGAAGATAAAAAGGCAGAGCTCTTTAAACTACATCTACACTAATTTCAAATAGTATTTCCATTATGAGACTCAATTTTTCCAGAATTTATACCTACTATATATATATATATCTTAAAGCGAAGAAAGCTTGATATTCATTCCAATACTAATTAGAAAAGTAAATATGCAAGAAGTTGAGATGTTTTCAGAAATTTTACAGGCACTTAACATTAGATTTTAGTTGCACCTCAGAACTCTAATCTGGTGTGAGGCTACCAGGGAGTTCAACACTGTCCCTTTCTGAAATGTTATTTGATAGCATTGTGAAGACCAAGAAGGGTAGCTTTAGTCCCCACCTTTTTGCCCACTCTTTGTCAATTTGGGATAACAAGTGTTTTGTGGGACCAGCTGGCCTCAAACCTAGTCCTGGCACTTTCCCTCTGTTGATCCTGTAAAATTACCGTGGGCAGTATGGTAAAAGTTCTTTCCCAGGTCATTACTGCAGTGTTTGTGTTGGTCTCTGCCATTGGTAAAAGAGCTCTTATGCATCAGCAAGACTTAGTGCCCTTCATAATTTCTTAGAGCTGGACAACCAAACTCTCCCCAAAGAGTCTTATCCTACCATTCTAAGTGCAGAAGGCTCTTCATTTAAATGAAAAGATTTCCACAGCGTTTCCCAGAGAGAATCCTGAGATGAATACTGACAGTATTCTTCCTCTTATAATTCTCTCTTATTCTTCCTCTTATAATTGATCAGCAGTAAGATCTTGTAGCTTTTAGCATCTGTCCTTTTCTGGTTTAAATGGTGCCTTTCAGAAAACGACTTTTATACAATTCACAACTTTGTATGGCTGTAAGCGTTGACAGAGGAACTTCACTCCTAGTACAGACATAAGCTAGATTTACTGCACCTACTGTGATTTCCGAGCTTACACCAACACAGTTCTACATAGGAAATACTTTGTAAAAGTCTAATTCAAATCCAGTCACCCTATGGGGCTAGGGTATATAAAATGGGGTTATACATTAATAGTTGCTTCTTTGCCTTCTCTTGCTGGATTTGTGTGTTGCTGAATCTCTCCGCTCCCGGTATAAACAGTGACACACCATCAGATACTAAAACATCATTGTAATAAGAAGTTAAACCCTCTACCTCCTCTAGACTGCCCACCTTGTGTATATACCATGTGTTGTGGCATAACCAGGTACCTAGAGATGTGGATGAAGTCCTAGCACAGAGACCAAGAGGTGTATGCTTCTGTATCGATTTCAAAAGGGAAATCATGGTTATGGCAGCACTCAAATGGTCAAACTGTTAATATATGAGAAACATCTGTCAGAAAGGGCAATGACTTCAATGGAACAACATACATGGTCTGGAATTCCTGTGCATTATGGACTTGTACTCATAGAAGAGCTCTTAGTGGCTGATAGAGATATCTGCAAAGACAGACATCAGTCAGAACTACTTAATATAGAATGAAACATCCCTAAAGGAAATTACCATTACAAAAACTATTATTTAATATTAAAGGTAATTGTAACACAAGGGCATGACTCATATCCTTGTGTTACAATTACCTTAATATTAAATGATAGTTTTCTGAATGGTAATGAGGGGAAGTTAAACCTGACACTCTGTCCTTAACCCTTGCTACTGTGCCTGAGTATTAATATGACTAAGAGATGTCTGTACAGTCTGTCATTTACTCATGTCACCTGTTAGTCGTGATGGAGTGTGGAAGATAGACTTACAATACCAGCTTTTACAATTAATTGGAGAATGTTCATGTTGTGTTCTGTTACACAGCATAACTGACAGAGTACAGAGCTGATGCATTATATTGATAATGAGCACTTTAGTATGTTAGACCATGACAGGCTTACAAAGATTCACAGCCTTAACTTTCTGCACTTCATGCTATCTTTCTAAGATTCTTCCTTCAGAGTCTTTTTTTTCAGAATGCATTTGCTGCACAGTTCCAGCTGGTATCAAAAATACGTGCACAGAAAAATGCAA
Organism: Todiramphus chloris collaris; assembly: GCA_025345505.1. Classification (NCBI taxonomy): domain Eukaryota; kingdom Metazoa; phylum Chordata; class Aves; order Coraciiformes; family Alcedinidae; genus Todiramphus; species Todiramphus chloris. Next base: position 15,397,140 of record JANVCC010000043.1, on the reverse strand, counting down.
GCACCTTTTATGCTCTGATAATGTTTAAAACGTTTTAACATTAGGTTTTCTGTTCTGCAGAGCATGCCTGTGTAGTTCCCAAAACAGAACTGGGCCCTTGGTTTTGAAGCAGGCTTAGCACCACTTCAACATGACATTTATGTTCCTGCTTATCTGTATGTTGTGTTGCTACTGATACTGCATGGACAGCTGTTTCCTGCAGTCCTGTACCTGATCCCTGCATAGAATTAACCAGTTAACAGAAAGGTAGAGTATATGACTTAAGAAAATTAAGAAAAATAGTAAGAAAATTATGACATGCTTAGAATGAATGAATCAGTTTGCAGTTGGTTATGCCATGTTGGGTCACCTTAAAGATTACCTCATGTCAAGTTTCATTATGTCACAACCCATGACAGGTGGTATGTGACACAGCATAACTACTGCATGCAGTTTATTAAAAAAAAAAAAAAAAAGTTTTAAAATTAAAATATATACTGTTTTCTTATCTATTTCTAGTGGTGATTTCAGCTAGAGAACTCCCATTGTGAATTCATGTTATTAATTAGCAGGTTGCAATAACAGCACAAAATGCATGGAAACAGATATCTCAGGATGAACTAAAGTTTGGGTATATATTTGAAAACAAGGAAATAGAACTGAATATACCATCCTGCTCTGTGAAGGACCATGTTGCTGAGGTATAGTACTACTGCTTTAATCTTTTCCCTTGAAAATAAATATGGGAAGAGGGAATTTGTCCTCCCCATTTGAAAAATCAGACTAGAGCATACAGTTTACCTATGATCACATAGTCTGCTCTCTAAGGCAATGTAAAGGGAATTCCACAGCGTAGGGAAGAACATCACCAAGAAGTTCAAATTACAGCAAAAATCTCTAGGGAAAATCCTCATGACTCCAGTTGGCTTTTACAATCGGTAAAAGGAAAACAGTGTAGCAACAAGATATCTTTCCTTTTTCTATTAATATTAGTAGATGCAGATTAAAACAGAAAAGTATATTTGTTTCCCCGTTGGACTTGCAGCGAGACAATTTTAAGTCAAAGTTGAACAGCACAAGAGATCCAGGAGACAAATACCAGTGTGTCAAGTCATGATGTCATGCCAGGCCTCCCTGAGGTGTGCTGGTGCTGAGGAAAGGCTCATTTTCTCCAGCAGGCAAACTCTGCCAGGCCAAAACTAGCATTTTCCAGGAGATGCAGTAGCTCTTTCTTTGGACAAACACTGTTATGTATCAAGAAGGAGCATTGCTCTGTTTATAATGCTGCATCGTTTGTAAGGCTTGGCATGGTTACATGTAGGTCCACAGAAGAGGAAAATGCAGTAACTCCATTCTGTGCTGGCACAGCAGCTGAAGCAGTGGTGAGATATATGGCAACAGCTGAGGTCAAAGCTTCATATTTTTGAAAATCCTTAAATATATATTCAGATGATAGGAAGCTGTCTGTATGGCAATGATCCAAACACTAAAATTCTCATAAATACAGATTTACGTGATTTGCTCTGGAGATCTTGCACAGTTTTTAGGTGAATTCTTCCATAACCAGCAGTATACTGCAGAGAAATGGTATTTCCACTACAGACTGGGTTCATCCTTCAGGCCAACAAAAGAAGCTCTCGCTATTCTAGGTTAAGGCAGACAGAAGTGTGGACAGCCTTGCTGGGATCCTGACTAACTGACTACCAGATGAAGAGGATAGAGAAACTAAACAGAAGGCCTTTGAGTGCTGAATATAGTTTTAGCGGACCATAATCTGCCCACAGAAATTTCCTGGTGATTTTGAAATGGATTGTTTGTGGCGTTCATGAATTATTTTGCAATCTCCAGGAATACCAATACTCACAAGCTGGGTGAAAGATCTCACAGCTTCATCAGTTATACATTTAGATTAAGCTGCTTCTGAGTTAAATGTTAATATGATGGTAGTATGTACAGGAGCTGTGTTAATGTAACATGGGTGACCCAAACAATGACTCTGCACAGAAATGAATTAATAATCACAAGTGAAAAACTATTTTGATTTTCTTTATGTAGAGAGACACCAAAGCTGAATATTACTTACCTGTTAAAAGAATCCAGCTGTATATCTGACATCTCTATTATATATTCTACAAAATGAGAAGGAACATTCCTTATTTATTCCTTATTCAATCTTTCCTCAACCCTTCAGTGTCTTCAGGGGTTTAGAGTACAACTGAGATTGAGATAAATATATATATATATAGATAGATATATATTAGACACCCGAAAGAGTTGCATTCTGAGATGAAAGCAGAAATCAGGTTTCTTCAATGTATGGGTTAGCAGTTACTATGTCTACACATCAGTAGGGATTATCACAGCAGAGCAGCAAAGTCCTTCAGGATCTGCTTACCTTTGAGAATATAGGCAGGCTAACTGATTTAACTGAGATTACATACATACTTAAATTTTGTCGTATGCTTTGCTGGATTTGTCATTAATCCCATGGCCTGAAATCTATGGAAGCTTTATAGTGAACTTGCAGTGCATTGTACTTAGCTTCCTTGAGAGGCCTCCACTTCAGCAAAGTTTGGTCGTTTGTTTGGTTTTTTTTTTTTTTTTTGAATAAAAACTCCTGAGGGGCTGGAATGCTTAACAGGGAAATGACTGACCCGTGCTTTTAACTGGCATTGACTAACCCCATGCTGAGCCTTTCCCATACTGTTTAGAGCATTCACCAGCTAGTCCCAGTTGGCTTCTAGAATTTAATTTGGCATCTAAGTTAAGGCACATCTTAATCAATGAAGTTATTGTGAGTTTTTTACTGTGAATGCAACTTTTTCAGAAGCTGAATACTATACTGTTGCATTTTGACATCAGTTAACATCTTGGAAGGGGGTTAGCTTACTGTCAGTATAAGGTTTGCAGTTTTATTGCTGAAGCATTATTTCTAATGGATAGCAAAAATCTAGTGTAGGGAAACACTTGAAAAAAAAGTAACTTTTTCCTTCTTAGAAACCATTGTGAAACTGAAAATTTTTATTTAGAATTAAGAGCAATTTCAGACATTCCAGCTGCTCAAGTCCAATGACTGTTCCATAATCATCACATCTTCTTATTTGTATAGAAGAAACAAACAGCAAAGTTATTTCTCCTATGTTACATATTTCTGAGGATTTTGTTACACAGAATTATTTTTCTCTTTAAATTTTTTGCATTGTAATCACATGTTATGTTCATGGACCTGAAAACATCTTGCATTTCACGTTCAAAAAAACAAAACAAAACAAAAAACCTAAAATGCAATTATATAAAAATTTTCACAGTTGTGGAACTTGTGGTGACATTTCTGCTAAAGGGAACGGAAACAAAAGTTTAGTTTTAGTTCAAGCATTACTTCTACATCCTACTACTACTTTATAGTGCTATTCTGAGATTTTTTTTCCTCACATGCCTGCAGGGCACCAGCATTATACAAAAAGGAAAAAGGCAATTTTTGAGATTCAAACAAATATAAGAGAATTGGACCATGAAGTACCTAAAACTACAGCTCATTTGAGGGACCATAAGACCTCTGATGAGGTGAAGATCACAGATGACTCACATAAAAATAATATTTAATTTCCTTTATCAATATGAAGTGCATTATTCCTAATTATGAATTTTGTATTTTTTTCTCAAAAAATGTCTAAAATGTTCATCTCCTCATCCTTTTACAGCATCCTGAAATAGTGCAATTGGCCCCAACATTCAGACTTATCTCACTCTGATAATTCACCTCTCACAATTTTAAGGATCAATTCTTCATTTACAGAACTTTTCCCATAAGAAGACAAAACTCAAAAATCTTCATGACTTGAAAAGTCAAACAGATCTTGATGCATCTCTGCTGTTTCTTTAGGATAGGATCTGTGGCAATATAAATGGAGCAAAGAACACACCCTCTGTCCTATAAAAATTGTGATTTTTTTCTTAGGTCTACAGCTTTCAGAAAATTACAAACCACCATCTGATGTCTTAAAGCAGGGAAAACTACCTGCAGTGTGTTCATTTTGGAGATTGTTTTAAAACAAAACATGTTCCTTCATTTTCCCTTTCTTTATTTTCTTCTTTTCCCTTTCCTTCCTTTCATGGTAATACAATTCACCAGTTCACCCTGTTCTGAAGAGTTCTGTAGATAATTCACTCTTAATTGTGAAGACATAATTTAGGGCAATTTCTTGGAAGATGCTTGAAGTCCTAGGTGTGCTTAGCTATATTTTTGGTTTCAGTAGAGGATAGAAGAGACCTGGTTTTTTCCTCTTCATTTGGTGGATGGGATAGAAAACCCAGCATGCAGGAGATTATGGGTAACTTCTGAAATGATACTACATTGTAAATTATACTGAACAGGCTGCGTAATTTGAGTTTTATAGCACTGTCATGGCAGATTATGTGAAGAATTAAAAAATATAGACCAGTGTGTTAAGAAGTCAGTAGTTATACTTAGGAGTTCCATTTTTCTTTCTATTAGCCGGAAACACAGCAACTATCTTTGTGATGGTGTTCTGCTTTATCTTCTATCTAGCAATGTTATTTTTGCTGGTATTCCCATTTATTCCAGTGATTCCTTTTTGTGTTCCACCTGTTGGTATCCAAGCAACTGAGGCAGTGCCAAATCACATCCTGGTATGTGTGCAGTCTGCTGTTTCATTTGTATTACTCATTATGCTTTACTAAAAAAATATATAAATATATAATCTAACTGCAAATTAAGAGTTTCTGCTTATTTTACAACAATCCTTACTATGGCAACTTGAGAAACCATTGATATGGATTCAAGCCAGAAAGACTGTGATGTAGATTCCATATAGCTCTAGGTTTGAGCCAATCAGTCTAAGATTTCCCAATTTTAGTGAAATAATAACAACCCACGACCACTCCCTCATGTCATTTGTACATCTAGTCAATGAAACGGAGTATCTGACATTTTCCCCACCTGTGTTGTTGCCATCTCCTCTGCATGTCTCATGAGAGGTTAAGTGGGTACCAGTACCAGTCAGTAAGTGGGTCTGGAGAATTAAGTGTGCAGTTCACAACAACTGCCATACTGTAAATAATAGCATAACTGTAAAACAACTGTGTGAGATCTGTCTGACCCCTGAGAAATTTTGTTTCCATTTAATATTCAATCAAATAGTGCAAAACCAGCATGGAGGTGGTGGCGGGAAATATGTTTAAGTAGTTGTTCTGTCATTGAAGGCAATAGCATCTGTTTGGCTTTGCTTGTTCATGCCTTGCAGTTCATGGAAGTGCAACTATCTCATTGAATTTACACTGATGAATATTTCATCAACACAGAGGTCTGACTGAAGATTTAAGGGCTGTTTTGTGGGATTTTTTTGTTTGAGAGGAGGTATAAGGCTATACAAATGGTAAAGTATCCAGCCTTCAAAACTAGTTCTACTCTGCCACTTACAGAATCATTTAGGTTGGAAAAGACCCTTGGGATCATTGTGTCCAACTGTTAACCCTACTCTACAAGTTCACCCCTAGACCATATCCTCCAACACCACATCTAAGCGATGCTTAAACACATCCAGGGAAGGTGTCTCACCACTCTTTCACTGAAGAATTTTTTCCTGCTGTCTAGTCTAAACCTACCTTGTTTCAGCTTTAGGCCATTCCCTCTGGTTCTGTCACTAATTACCTGAGAGAAGAGACCAGCACCAGCCTCTCTACAATGTCCTTTCAGGTAGCTGTAGAGAGTGATGAGGTCTCCTCTCAACCTTCTCTTCCTCAAACTAAACAGACAGCCTTTCCTTCATCCAGTAGTCAGGTCATCCTGTCATAGAAGGAGATCAGGTTTGTCAGGCAAGATCTGCCTTTCCTAAACCCATGCTGACTGGGCCTGATCTGCTGGTTGTCCTCTATATGGCTTGTAAGAGCACTCAAGGTGATCTGCTTCGTGACCTTCCCTGGTACCGAGGTCAGACTAACATGTCTATAGTTACTTGGATCCTCCTTACTCCCTTTCTTGTAGATGGGTGTCACATTTGCTAACCTCCAGTCCATTGGGACCTCCCCAGTTATCCAGGACTTCAGATAAATAATGGAAAGTGGCTTGGCGAGCACATCCGCCAGCTCTTTCAGCACCCTTGGGTGTAACCCATCCAGTCCCATAGATTTGTGTGCATCTAAGTGGTGTAGAAGGTCACTGATCACCTCCTTTTTAATCGCGATAACCTGTTTTCCCTCCCCATCTCCCAGATTCTGAGGCTGGATGTCCAGGGTATAGCTCGTTCCACTGCTGAAGACTGAGGCAAAGCAGGTGTTAAGCACCTCAACCTTTTCCTCATCCTTTGTTACTGTTTCCGTCTGCATCCAATACATGATGAAGATTTTCCCTAATTCTCCTTTTGTTGTTAATGAATTTATAGAAACATTTTTTATTATCCTTAACAGATGTAGCTAGGTTGGGCTCTAGCTGCGCTTTGGCCCTCCTAATCTTCTCCCTGCATTGCTTCACTACATCTTTATAGTCTACCTGAGAGACCTGTCCTCTCTTCCAACAGTCATAGCCTCTCCTTTTGTTCTTGAGGTCCAGCCAAAGGTCCCTATTTAGCCAGGCCGGTCTCTTTCCCTGCCTGCTTGTTTTTCGGCAAGTACAGAGTACTCAGAAGTACTTCTCTCTTGAGGTATGTCCAGCCTTGCTGGACTCCTATATCCTTCAGCACAGCCTCCCAAGGGGCTTTGTCAATCAGTCTCCTGAACAGGTTTGCCCTCTGGAAGTCTAAGGTGGCAGTTTTACTAACCCCTCTCCTTGTTTCCCTAAGGATTGAAAACTCAATCTTCTCATGATCACTATGACCTAGATGGCCTCCAACCTTTACTTCCTCCACAAGTTCTTCCCTGTTCACAAAGAGCAGGTCTAGGAGAGCACCTTCCCTGGTTGGCTCCTTTATCAGCTGCTTGAAAAAGTTGTCCTCCACACATTCCAGAAACCTCTTGGATTGTTCCCTCTCTGCTGTGTTGTATCCCCAGCAGATATCTGGGAGGTTAAAGTCCCCCACGAGCACAACTGCAAGTGACTGCAAGATTTCTCTCAACTGCTTATAGAAAGCTTCATCCATCTCACTGCTCTGATTTTGGGGGTCTACAGCAGACTCCTACAACCATATCAGATTTATTAGCCCTTATCCTAACCCAAACAGACTTAACGCTGTTGTCACTATACTTGATTTCTGAGGTCTTGTGACATTCTCTAACATATAGGGCCACTCCAGCACCCCTCCTTCCTTGTCTGTCCCTCCTGAAGAGCTTGTAGCGTTCAATTGTGGCACTCCAGTCATGTGTGGCCTCCCACCACGTTTCTGTGATAGACACTATGTCATAGTTTTCTTGGTGCATCATAGCTTCAAGCTCCCTCTGTTTGTTGCTCATAGTGCATGCAATGGTACAGATGCACTTCACACGAGTTAATGATACCTATATTTTTTTGTGAGTGTGTGCCCCATTTCCTTCCAAACCCCTGTCAGGTGCTTCCATGACTTCTAAATTTCTAGCCTTTGTCTCGAATAAAGTGACAGAGCAAAAGTCTACACTAGCCAACCAGCCTTTTAGCCTTGGCATGCTTCCCTTGGGCTTATTCCTAGCTGATCCAGTTATCTCCCCTTCCCCCTTCATACTGACATTCTCCTGATTGTAATTTTACTGAGGCATATAGACACTCTGTATCATGACCATTAATAGGATGGCACCAGCACACAGAACAGGGCTTAACTGGTGTACAGCAGGAAGGCTGCAAGCCACTCCATGGCTCCAGCAAGGGTGACCACATTGAAGGTGAAGCTGTAGGAGCCTTGGGGTGCTGGGGATGTGCGGGGGTTCTCCAGCCAATCATTGCCTAAGCCTGCTCTTTCCTGCCCACCCATGTGACAAGGAAAGGGGAGGCATAAGCTCCTGCAGTGCTGGCAACTAGCACAAGATATATCTGTTGCCTGACATGAGTGAGCAGAAAGTTTGACTGTAAAGCTGAATGAGGTGGTGTGATCTTTGATGCCTGCCACTGAACATTTAAAAAGCCTTTAAGTTACAGCACTACTCCAGGCAGCAAACAGTATGGAAACATTAGTGACCATCACTCTCATGAAGGGCTGGTGGAAGGAAAGATTTGTCCTTCTGTGTTATCACAGAAAGCTTCTCCGCTTAGCTAGCTTGCTCATTTGTAACTGGGGTTGGAAAGTACAAACCAAAATGAAACCTGCATTAAAAGAATTTTGTGGGCTGTACAAATCATAAGGGTAACTACTTCACAAAATACTGTCAACTGAGACATATATTTAAAAGGTTAGATAAAATATCTCCTAGCCATTTTGTCTTCTTTTTTACAGTCCACTGCAAAACAACAATAGATGAAAAGGCTGTATTTAATGCATGTGTATTTTGTTGCTTTTTTTTTTTTTTTTTACCTTTCCCAAAGGAGTCTCTGTGCTTCCCACACTAATTGTAGGTTTTTCTGAAAATGCAGCATGAATCATTTATAAATAAAGAGACTTTAAAATCCCTAAAAGACTCCCTGAGGTATTCAGTATTTCAGCATAAAATAACTGTTAAATGGAGTTATTCTGAATTAGCTTTTACTGGAAAGTGGTGAAAATAAAGTTTTCTTTTCACTGTGAATGTGCAATAATTCTTTTACACAGCTACCCAGGGTAATTGACAAGCGATTTTCATAATTCAGGTTTTAGCAAAGAAATCATCTGAAGTGGCTAACATTAAATGAACGGAGCTGCTATTAAAACATAGCTTTCAAGAAAAACTGCATGAGATGTCAGAACCAGGGGCTCTGTGTTGAGACCTTAAAACATAATTCAGGCTATAAAATAAAAACACAGGCATTCAAGCTCCACAACAAATTCATACATACACCCTCTTCACACACACATGCACACATATACACACACTTGAAAAATCCTTCTTTATTATTTTTATCTTTCTCTTAAAATCCTGTGATTATTTTAGTGCACAGATAACCCTAGAAAGACAAGGCACTCAGAAAAGGTAACTGATTTGCATGGCTCTTTGGACTTCATAACCTTGACTGTCCATACCCACTGTACAATCAAAGGTCACATTTGATCTCTCTGTGTAAAATTATGCAGAGGAAGCTTCCTCAACAGTTTGTAGTTGATTGACAAATTGGTCTGTCACTCAAATGCTCCTTCAACTTATCGTGAACAGTAAAGAAAATTATCTGTTCTGTGCATATGTGAGAAAAAGCCTGTTCATTAACCTCTAGTCTGCTGAAGCTGTGGAACATATAATGCTATAAGAAACGTGATTTCTATATGAAAAGCATGCAAAAGGTACAAGTGTGTATATATTTTTGTGTGTGTAACACACATAAAAATGCATGTCCGTAGTAGAGCACTCTGTATGATACGTATATTCTCCATATGTACATATATATGCACATACGACACTAGTTTCTAGAGTAAACTTCATGCACTTTTTTTCATGAGTTTTGTACATGCACAGTAGCTGCAGATAGGTAAACACCTCTGAGATGTTTCCTACAAGGGTATGAAACAGTGAGCTTCATAATCTAAGATGCCTGTGACTATTATCCCTCAGATATTCTGCTGACACTGTAGCTCTCAGATGCTACAAACATGGATGTATTACAAGTGCAAGGATTTAAAAGCAACGGACTATAAAGGTAGGGTCTATTTCACTTCAAGTGTTAAGCAGAGGCAACTTGGATAGATTTAGTGGAGCTGTGCCTGTTTATCTCAGCAGCAAATTTAGTTTTGCATACCATGGAATGCTCATCTGGCATCCAGTTACTTCAGCTTGGGGAAATTTTTGCAAGTCATGTATATGCATACGTACCTTTTGTACCCCTTGCTAACTCCTGGTCAGTGCACTTTTATTTGTCGATCTAATCTAGGTGAGAAAAAAATAATACCTCTAGGCATTTGTCTCTTAAATGCTGTGTGTGTAGCTGAACCTCAGCTATGACATCTACATAAAAATTTGAAGCTACGAGTTGATACTTATGTGCCGCTTTTGTTGTTTTTTTGTTTTTTTTTTTCCCCACAGTAAGCCCTACATACTGGTACCAGAGAGCAGTCCCAAGGCAAAATCCTATTTCAAATTTTGTGTAAGTCCTCATCACAGCCCTGTCTTGTCAACTTCTGACCCACCTTTGGCAGTTCGGCAATGTGGTAGGTCAAAGCCGGTGAGAATACGTCTCTGCTCTCTTGACAGGATTAGAGAGAATTTGGGTAAGGTATTTCCTCCAAATCTAGGTTGTTAAGTGACATAGACTTAAAAACCAAACCAAAAACAATTGATCACAACATAATTTTTTCCAATACAAAACTTTTTGCTTTTACTCTATAATTTTTTTTTCTTTGCCAGTGGCTGAATAGCTTGAAGTCTTTGAAACACTGAGCTTTCTATAAAATCCAAATAATTCTCTGTAAATCAAAGTACTTGGCATGCTTGCTGCAAAGCCTGAAGCTTTTTTTTTTTTTTTTTTAAGGTAATCTCTAGAAAGTAGTTTGTACTCATGTTTTCACAGTGATTAAATATGCAAAGTAATTTTCATGATTATCACCCCGTTCTGAACCAAATCAGATGCGGCTATGCTTCTCTTTGTACAAAGCCAGTTATTGGATCAGATTCCAAAACAAATCCCCTGAATTTGGCGGATCATCATTTTAAAAGGGGGCTTGTTAAGGTAATGATTAAATTAAACCACCCCTTTAAGAATATTTAGATCTGGTCCGCCAAGCGGAACGGTCTAATGGTTTTTAAATTAGAAGCTGCGAATGCTAGTGAATTTCTTTTGTGGGTCAAGTGGGTATTAACAAATGCTAAGACTGTTCTCTCTTTTGTCATCACCTTGAAATCTGCAAAGAAAAGCGAAGAGTGGGAACGACACAAGGAGAGAAGCAGTGTTAGTATTTAACATCAGTACTTTTTAACCAAGGGCAGCCTCAGATTTACAAGGTTGGATAGGAGAAGTTATGAGATGATGTTGCTAGTAATCTCTTTATACCTCACTCTTGAGAGACTAAAGCTTGAATCTTCAAGGAAGTGGAGAACCCAAGTGTGCTCAATTCTGGCAGTCTGAAGCTATTGCAGAGGTATAATAGCCTGCTAACCACAGAAGCGTGGATAACGACCCATACCTGTGGCTTCCAGATTTCTTAACCTTGTCAGTATTAAATGTGCTTTTTAGCCTCAGATACTGCTGGGAGTTTGTGGCTGGGAGAAGCAGTTGTTTGCTTGCATGGACAGGATGCCTGGGTTCTTTCCAATACCAAAGACTTTGGTTTCTCTTTTGGATACCCTAGGCAAACTGTTTGTCACTGTTATTTTTCATTCCAGCTTACTAGCTGATACTGGAGTTCTGTGAATATTGGATTTGTGAGGCATAACAATCTCACTGGTGGGTGAAAATCCACATTAAAATATAAATCTGTCAAGTCAGGTCAAGTCACAGCTAACAAAATACCAATGTTGTTCTGTGCTTAGTCCCTGTTCCTTTTCAGTCACACAAGTTTCTGAAAATGGCACCTTTTGGGCCAAATGTTTCCTATATTGAGGTGGCTTAAAAGAAAGCAGAGTGTGTGTGTGTGCGTGTGTGTGTGTGGAGTAGGATGGCAGAAGAGCAAAGGTGGAATTTGAACTTTTCTGAGGAAACTGGGGAGAGAAATAGCTTCACACAGTATCCTTATGACTATTCTATTTATGAATAGCCTTCTAAGCAAAACAGATAGTAGTGGAAAGCTGGCTTATAGACTAGAGAAAGAAACAACAGTAACTGGAAAAGTGCACTTCTGCAGGTGAAAAGCCAGTTTTCAGTTGACTGAATTATGACCCTTTAGAAATTGCATGCTTTGGACATGTGGTTCTGTACAGTTTCTGTAGGGCTTTTTTCTAAGCTTGTAAAATGTGCATTCAAGGAGAGACAAGCTCTGAGCATGTGTGTGTATGTGTTGAGGAATGGAGAGAGGGTAGGGTAACTTGGCTGTGAAATTAATGATTTTCTGACTTGAGAAAGTGGTTCAGGAAGGTGGCTTACTGTGCCGAGTCCTTGTTTAGCCTTTGCAAAGCAAGTAAGAAAAAATGATCAGGTTAAGACTGTTTGGCATGATGTAAGATTTGCAGAAAAAAAAAATCACTCTGATGAATCTGACATACTGGCTTCATTTTGTTACCTATATGCTTCTTACCAACCTGCAAAAGTTCTGGTGAGATGCTGATAAATTTTGAACGATGGAAAAAATAATTAGGGGGATGTTACTGCTTAACACCTGAGAATAAAAAAAAAAAAAAATAAAATCATAACTCATGCTTGTTAAACAACCTTAATTCTGCCCCTCAAACATAGACATGATGATAAATTTTCTGCTTTCCAGTGCTGGTTTTAAATATCAGTGTGCATTCTGGGGAACCGTGGACAGTTCTACATAACCTTTCATACAGTCGTAGTTACATTAAGGCAAACCAAATATTTTGATGCATTATTGCACTGAAGATGATGTTGAAGGACTAGGAAGAAATTATGATACATTCTACTGGTTAATTCTCCTCATCTTGAAAGCTATTTTTGGTCATGGCTGGATTTGTCTCACACAAAAATGGTGATAAATTCCAAATAAAAGGCACTGCAAATATTTAACAGTACACAAAATTGAAAAAGTAAAGACTGTAGTTCAGAAAGGAATGAAGAGACTAAATGAAAATTTAAGTTGTTAATAATACAAAATGTCACTGTTTTTTTTTGTTTGGTTGCTTTTTTTTTTAAGCAGAAATGTTCTTTCCCTCTGACTAAAAAGCTTTTTTACTATACCTTCAAAACTGGATTCAAGAAGAATATTCCTCATAATAGAAAGTTTGTAATGGATTTGACTCCAGTCATCAGACTGTGAAGTCTAATCTAACAATATAGTGACCAAGTTATAATGAAATTCCTTCATATGGAGGCCCAGTTCGTAATTAATAGAAAATCACAGCAGGCTTTTTGTTCTTTCTTTGGAAGCACAGGGTATTGATGAATTTGTGGTGTGTTTGGACTGTTCCCTTATTCCCAACTATATTTTCCCTAAAATAAAAGTTTTAATCAAAATTATCTCCCAAGGTGTTTGAAGAATAAAACCCTGAAGCAGTTCTCCTTCGTGCAAGAACATCATGGGCTCAATTAGTTCAAGGGAGAATCTACAGTGAAGTTCATTTTCAGGTAACAATTTTTCCAAAGTCCACCTTGATCCCTTCTCTTTTATAACTCACTGTTTATTGTAGAGACCATCTGTGAGCAATCACTAAGCCTGCTTTCATCAAAGTAAAGGTTAGACTGAATCTTGGATTTTATTTGGGGCTGACAATATAAAATTAATTAACCAGTAGGTCCCTATTTTTTAAAAGTAGAGAAGACAGTGTATTTCTTTAACATGTCTTGCAAACTCCCTGGGAGAAGGGCTGTGTGTTCTGTCAGGCAGCACTTTCAAGAGCACAACTTCAGAAGTGCATGCAAGTATTATCTCTGTTTCTAGCAAAAGAAAATGAGAATGAATAAAGCATATTGGTCTAAAATATTTTCATCTTCTCTCTGTCCTTATACCTGAGAAAGACACTTTTTAGAAGTGGCCACTGTAAAGTGAAGTCTGTCTCAAAACCTCTTTAGAGTTTGTGATTTGAGTATGTTACTGTTTCTTTGTAGCAGTAATAGACAAAGATATCCAAGGGCAACACGTGTTCCCAAGAATGCAGTCATGATATCTGTGGCCACAATTATTTGCAGACTGAAATCACTATCATAAAGATGAAAACCAGGTTGACAGTATGTTTCAAATTCACCTACCTTATATCTTAAACAGGTTTTCATAATAAAATGAAAATTGCATGATAGCACAAAAAAATAAAATGGATATAAACCCCATGTAAGAATTTTTGATTTATTCTATGTTTTGAACATTTTCTTGAGGTTTGAATGTGAATATTTTTAGGCCACCAAGATCTTACCTGGCATCTAACTTTGTCTGCTGCAGTGTAAGGTCAAAACTCTGCTTTTGTTATCTGCAGAGGGCATCTTGACAGCATATTGTGTACTTGATCCCTACATAAACCAGCCACTGACGTCAGTGTGAGTTTCATGTGCAGATTAGAGCTATGTAAGCTCTTCATAACAAAATCTGAAGTTATGTAAAAGCCTCTAGTAGCTGGGGTTCGAATGTGGAAAGAAACCCAGAAGAGTTTTGTGTAGAACTTGTCTAACAAACTAACCCAAACTTATTTAACTTATTTCTCTAGATAATCAAGATTATTATTGTGAGTGGTTGTGGTTTGTTTGCTTGTTTGTTTGGTTTTGTGTTTATTTTTTTGTTTGTTTGATTGATTTATTTGTGTTTCTTTTTGTGGTGTTTTTTTTGTTGTTATTGTTGTTGTTTATTTGTTTGTGGTTTGTTTTGTTTGTTTTTTTTTAATGCTCAGCAACATAGTTTTGCCCTCTGGTTTCATTTCATCTCATGGCAGGCATATGGATTAAATAAAATTGACCAGCCCAAAGCAATACCTATACTTTGGAATTTCACCACCAAACCTTTAAATGTGCAGTAGATAGAACCTGCATGTTTTGGATCCAGATTTTGAGCCCCAGGAGACAGGGATTAGGAGGAGGAATGACATGGATGAAATGAGCAATTTGAGTCATGGATTGAAAGCATCCTTCACCCTCAACATAACTGTCTAGAGTCAAGATATTTTTTTGTCTTGCTCATGGAATTATAGAATGGTAGGGGTTGGAAGGAGCCTCTGGAGATCATCAAGTCCAACCCCCAAGTGAGTCAGTTCCTACTCAGAGCAGAACCTGGGGAATATGAAGCATGTGATATATATATATATAATATAAGCATCCTTTTATCTATCTATCTATCTACATATTTTATTTATATATATATGTATATATATAAAAGCATCCTTCCTGGATGAACAAGGAACTCCTGGACATGCTGTCACACACAAAGAAACTCTGCAAGGAGTGGAAAAAAGGACAGCTAGAATGGGGCGTGTACAAGGAAGCTGCCCAAGCAGCAAGAGACCTGGTTAAAAAAGCTAAAGCTCAGTTAGAATTAAATCTAGCCAGGGAGATTAAGGGTAACGTCAAAAGCTTCTATAGGTATATGAATGGAAAGAAAAAGACTAGAGAAAATGTGGGCCCCCTCAGAAAAGAAAGTGGAGAACTGGTGGCAAGTGATGCTGAGAAGGCTGAGGTCCTCAATGACTTCTTTTCCTCACTCTTCGCTGGCAAGGGCTCCAGCCACATCCCCAGTCACAGAAGATGATGTCAGGCATTGGATGAAAGAACTGCCCATTGCAAGTGAAGATCCGGTTCGTGACCATCTGAAGAATCTGAAAGTGCACAAATCCATGGGACCCAATGGGAAACGCCCATAGGTGCTGGGAGAACTGGTGGATAAGGTTGCTAAACCACTATCTATTATATTGCAAAAGTCATGGCAGTCCGGTGAAGTCCCCACTGACTGGAAAAGGGGAAATACCCCCATATTAAAAAAAAAAAAGGTGGATAAACCTGGGAACTATAGGCCAGTCAGTCTCACTTCTGTGCCTGGTAAGATCCTCCTGGAGGCACTACTGAGACGGATGAATAACAATGAAGTGATTGGCTGTAACCAACATGGCTTCATCAAGGGCAAATGATGCCTGACTAACCACAACATCAATAGATAGGGGAAGAGCAACCGATGTCATTTACCTGAACCTGAGCAAGACCTTTGACACTGTTCCACATGACATTCTGGTCTCCAAGCTGGTGAAATATGGATCTGATGGATGGACAATTCAGTGGATAAAGAACTGGCTTGATGGCCACTCCCAAAGAGAGCTGTCAATGGGTTGGTATCCAAGTGGAGACCAGTGACAAGTGGAGTCCCTCAAGGATCAGTACTGGGACCAGTCTTGTTTAACGTCTTCATCAGCAACATGGACAGTGGCATTGAGTGCACCCTCAGCAAGTCTGCCGATGACACCAAGCTGTGTGGGGCGGCTGACACGCTGGAGGGAAGGGATGCCATCCAGAGGGACTTTGACAGGCTGGAGAGGTGGGCCCATGCCAACCTCATGAAGTTCAACAAGGCCAAATGCAAGGTCCCCCATCTGGGTCAGAGCAATCCCAAGCACCAATATATGCTGGGCAGTGACTGGCTTGAGAGCAGCCAGGAAGAAAAGGACTTGGGAGTACTGATGGATGAGAAGCTCAACACGAGCCATCAGTGTGCTCTTGCAGCCCAGAGGGCCAATCATGTCCTGGGCTGCATCAAGAGAAGTGTGGCCAGCAGGTCGAGGGAGGTGATTCTCCCCCTCTACTCCACTCTCATGGACCTCACCTGGAGAACTGCGTCCAGTTCTGGAGTCCCTATTTCAAAAAGGATATGGATGTGCTGGAATGTGTCCAGAGAAGGGCCACGAGGATGATCAGAGAGCTGGAGCACCTCTCCTATGGGGACAGACTGAGAGAGTTGGGGTTGTTCAGTCTGGAAAAAAGAAGTCTCCAGGGAGACCTTGTTGTGGCCTTCCAGTATCTGAAGGGGGCTACAAGAAAGCTGGGGAGGGACTTTTTAGGCTCTCGAGCAGTGATAAGACTAGAGGGAATGGATTAAAACTAGGTTTAGGTCGATTTAGGTTAGACATTAGGAAGAATTTCTTCGCCATGAGGGTGGTGAGACACTGGAACAGGTTGCCCAGAGAGGTGGTGGAAGCCCCATCCTTGGAAGTTTTTAAGACCGGGCTGGATGGGGCTCTGAGCAACCTGATCTAGTGGGAGATGTCCCTGCCCATGGCAGGGGAGTTGGAACTAGATGATCTTTAAGGTCCCTTCCAACCCTGACAATTCTATGATTCTGTGATTATAAATCACAAGCTGATCTAAGTACTGAAACCAATAGGAGTTGCAGTGCTGAGTCAGTCGTAAACCAAAAGGTACAGATCTGTTCTGACAGATGAGAAAAGGAGTTTTCCCCCTAAATCTTCGAAAATTAGAGATTCTCTTTGTACATTTTTTGTCACTTTTGATATGTGTAAATTTTGTCTAAAGTGATGGGTTCCTGGCATCTGTTGGTGAATTCTCTGAACAGGGAAGGCAGGACTATGCACTATGGACTCCTATCAGGAGAGCTGTTTTGCCTTATCACTAAAGTAATGTGACTTAATTAAAAATTGTAAACATGTATTTACCTGCTCAGAGAGAAATGACCACCTTTGGAACAGTTCTTAGTCTATTAATAAACAATGTACATTTAAAAAAGGTCTATAAATATGTATT
Source organism: Todiramphus chloris collaris (assembly GCA_025345505.1). Classification (NCBI taxonomy): domain Eukaryota; kingdom Metazoa; phylum Chordata; class Aves; order Coraciiformes; family Alcedinidae; genus Todiramphus; species Todiramphus chloris. Next base: position 15,379,847 of record JANVCC010000043.1, on the reverse strand, counting down.
TAACCAAAGCAGTCATTCTGGTCTCTTAGATAATTAATATGCATTGGAGAACTTTCCATTAAAGACTTCTGCCTCTCTTCTTTTCACTTTAGAAAGCAAAGAAGTAAAATTAAAAAAAAAAAAAGAAAGAAAAATAGAAAAAAAAATTCAACTCACTGAATAATGATAGGCTTGGGACATAAACCATAAAAAAACAGGACACCAAAACTTCATCAAAACTTAAGGATGGAGAACTTGTTCTGTGAAGCTGATTTTCTTTTTTCTTATTCTTCTTCTCCTCAACAGTTAAAATTAAAGGACAAAGTGTCATATTAATTTTAAACTTCCTGGCTTTGGTCCATTTGGGTAGTATCCTTAATCAGGAAGAAATAGTTCTATTAAGGGTCATATTATTTTTGGCCCATGTGAGGGATCTTCAAGGTGAACAAAAGGACATGAAGCTTTAGGCAGAATGTTACCGGAAATGAGCTGGGAACCACATCTGTCCCCTCAGAAAAGTTATTGGCATAGGTTTGCTGCCATTGCAAGGAGCCAGGGCTGTTCTAGGACAATGACACCTGGGCTTTCCTGGAGCAACTGGTCATTCAGTTTGCCACTAGCCAGCTTATAATTCTTGTTTTGGGACCCAAATATCTGCCTTGTTTTTCTCAGCTATGAGTCAGCATTTTTTAGGCTGTAAACGTCAGAAGGCAGGACTTTGTGCTCACTGACAGAGAACCAAAGAAGCAAAGGAGCTCTGGTTCTAAATGGAACTTTCCAGTTACTTCACAAGTATGTTCAGTGACTGTGCTTCTTGATGAAGGTGATGTTTTAAAGTTTGGCACGGTACTTGGAAGGGATATTTCTGAAATGCTTCACTTAAAATAAAATTGTTTAAAGAAGAAGTGGTAAAAGTAGATAATGCATTAAAAGGAGGTTTGCTTTGAGTTACAGATACTAGCATGTGTCTTACTCTTCTGTCCTCGATCAGATCTCTCCAATTTATTGAGTAAATCATGAAGAGATTTGGAATGTCAAGTCTGTGTTTAGTCCAACAACGTTAAGTCCATCGCAACAATGCAGAGGTTTATAAAATCTGTAGGATTGTTAGAAAAAGTGTTTTAGTGTTTGCTAATAAATACAAGCTAATACTGAATGTTTCACAAATGTCCTCCTACCACAGGGCATGTTTACAAGCCCTCTGAAATCAACAGACAAGATCAGACACTGACTTCAGTAGATTTTGCGCCATGCTCTTGCTAAATCATAAGATTCACTCAGAATTTACTCTGCATGCTAAGAGAGAGATGCCTTTTTTATTTCCCTGGGCACACAAAAATAATATGATTTTATTCCATTATACTACTGAGAGAGTGATACACACACAGAAAGATGAATTCTGATCTCTTAAAGCAGCATTAAGCCAGGGTATCTTTCACATTTTCATACTGATATGTGGGGAAGTACTTCTGCTTCATATGAAATGTTAGCATGATGGCACTGAAATTTAGAATGAATATAATTCCTGCTCTACTAGGGCTCTTACGAAAACAAGACAGTTTATCTTGTCATCCTGTCCTGGCATGCAAAGAATTAAATAAGAGAAAGCAATGTTTTTCAGTTTTACAAGAGCATTGTGCCTCTGAGTTTGCATTTTTGGTAAAACCCAGGAAAGTGTAAGAGGAACCAGTAATAGGGATGTAAGCTTCCACAGCATTATATCAGGGAAAAAATGCACACAGCTCTTTAATAAAGGGCAAGGACATTCGTTTGACTTTTTAGTTTGTTTTATTATAGGGATGCCATTCATGCTTCTATAATTAAACTTGTTTCAGCGCCTCCATTAAAAACTCTTTTTCCTGCTGAAGCAAATGCTGGCATACTCCATCTGTTTCAGTGTCCTTGGGTGCCTTGTTGTTATGGGGTTTTTTTTTGTTGTTGTTGTTTTTGATTTTGTTTGTTTTATTTTATAGGGGTGGTGGTTGATTGGATTTTTTGCTTAATTTTGTAAAGGTTTAGGCTTAAGTCTAAGAATGAAAACTATGTAAACTGATTACTACCTCCAAAACTGTGCCTGGTCCTCATGAATTTTGGCTGAATCTCTAGAGGTGTCACCATATGTCATTATGCTCATTGTTGCAATGGAAAGTGTGGATTTTTAATAGTATCCAGGACTTGGAATTAGAAAACTCAGCAACTATTTTTAGTTTTGACAGAGATCGTCTTGCTGTTCTTCAGCACTGTTGAGCTCAGCAGGTATTTCTTCAGCCACTTCTTTCCATGTCTTGGTGCTGTGACTTATGAGCTCTGGTGGTACTTCTGAGGAGACTGGAGAAGTCCCTGATGCCATAGCAGAGAAAGTTAAATGGTCAGTGTTCCTACTCCATGACCACCATGGTTCTCAGTCTGTGTGAGTCTCCATAAAACAAAGGCAGTAGCTGAAAAATAAACACTTTGCCTGGAAGGACAGTAGGCAGGTGGAAACAATAACCTCTTTGGCACTTGCTATAAATCACCAGAGCTTGTCAAGCAGTGCCTTCAGTATCCCAGCCTATAAAATACCATTTTGTGTATTTCTTTTTGTCTGTCCTCCCTCCCTAGATGTCTTTTCAATTTAAGGCAGGAACTGGAAGTATGTGCACACGTGTGTGAATGTGTAGAGAGGGGTTATCTTTGCTTTTTGTATTTTGTTCTGAATTAAAAGATGACAGTCAAGCTTGGAGACACTATATCTGTTGTATGAGTGTTTTACCCGATCCAAAAATGTTTAACATAGAAGTCTGGCCCTGACGTTTTCAGGTATGTAAACCCCATTCTAAACTACAAAACCAATCCTTGCACCAAGCCTGAAAATTAGTCTTTGGACCACATCCATATATTTTCTTCATGTCTTTTAAGGCTTGGATGCTTGTTGCACAGATTCAATAGAGGCACTCCATGCATGTTGGGAAGGACTGATATGCAGACAGTGCCTATTGAGGCATGTGCACCCACCTGAGGTCCATGTCCAAGAGTTGCATTGTATTGTTTTGTTACAGAATTCAGTGGTTTGTGTTTAACATTTTTTAAATGAGAGAAGAGCAAGGAACAAGACATGCAGAGGCTAATGTTTCATTTGTGTGGTTCCCAGAGTTTTTACCTATTCAAACAGGTTTAAAAACAGAAGTGTCTCTACTTTGGAGCCATCCTAATGTGCCATTTTATCTTAAATCCAGAATCCTTTTGAGAAATAGTTCTTGCATTCAATGGTTTGGAGCAATAACCACAGACAGTATTCCTCTACAGATAATAATTAATTGCAAACTAGAGTAGATATTTTAAACAGAAAACTGATTGTAACTTCTGCTGCAGAAAAAAAAAAACAAAAAACAAAAAAAAACAAAAAACAAAAAAACATATGCAAAATGAACCTTTCATATACCAGTTATCATGTTTTAGATACAATTTGTGTTATTGTGCTTTAGATATGATTAAGATTCCAGATTATATTTCTTGTATTGAGCCAAGCACAGTGTTTCCCTGCCAGTCTAGGCTAGTTTTCTCTCTAGCTTGTTTTTCACGATTTCATTGGATACTATTTTTATAGATTTCCTTCTTCAATAAAAGTCCTTGCTTTCAGTAATATAACATTAATTTGTGATTGATTTTTTCTGAGGTGAAGAAATAAGGTCAAAGCATATATTGGCATCCTGATGGCTTGAGCTGGTCACTGCCAACTCTTGATCAGCAGCCAACTTTTCAATTAGGAGGTGAGAGTGAGTGATCTGTGCTGGTTTTGCCATTTATCTCATCTTTAAGGAGTGACACAGTTTGTCTTTCTGAAAACAGCTCCAAAGACTCTGCAGTTCAAGTGTATTTTATCAGTGGCTGATCTCTGACTCACATCTGAAAAGTTCACTGGGGTTCTCAGCACCAGTCAAAATTCTTGGAGGTGAAGGTATCAAACACAGAAAATTATCAGAGTAGTAAAGATGATAATACCAGAAGAAGATAGACTTGTGAAGCAGGTAAGATATTGTAATCCAAAACATTGTTATGGGTAATTTTCTTCTTATAACCTGAGGACAAAAACTTTATTACTCTTTATACTCCAATATTGCACCAATTAAATTTCAGCTTAAGAACTAAGGTTTCCAGTCCACTTTTCACTTGAAAATGTGTCTCTTTTTCTTGTTCCCAGACGTCCCATAAGAACAACTTTTTATTCTTTTCCTTTTTTTTTCTTCATATTTCCTATAATTAAAATGCATGAAGGAATATTAAGTTACAGAGACTTTGCCAATGTGCCTTCAGTTTTGCAAAAGCACATACTTAAAATAATGCTATTTTCTCATACAAAAAATAATGTATATTGAAAAATAAAGGAAAGAAACTTCAAGCTCTTTTCTTTTTCCTGCTGCATTTAACTTTTCTACCTCATAGCTCAGATTGCTTTTTTTAATCAAAGCAGTAATGGAAGAACAGTCCTTACACTCAAATGCAATCACATTTAATCATATTTAATATCCTTATTTCTCAGATGATCAGACTTTAAAATTGTGATTGCTTTAGTTTTATTTAAAACTTAAGGTAAGTCAAACCCAATAAAAAAGTATGTTTTTGTTGTTACTGTGTTCCAACTGTGTGGTTTCTTAAGGTTCTTGAGATTTTGGTTGTTGTATTGTGCAGCTGAGATTTCTGAGTAACCCTCTCACTGAAAATGGGCAGAGATTAAAATGCTATATTTTTAGCCAAACATACTACATTTTTTGTTAAGAAAAAAAGTACTACTTGTTTTGGTTTTTTTTTTTTGTAAGAAAACATACTTTTTCATAAGAAAAAATGAATTAATTTGATGATACATTAATCTTTGTCCTACAAGAGGAAGCCTCTGATTTATTGTGAATATACTGTAATATTGGACTGTCTTCTGTTGTTTCTTCTGAACTTGTTTCACAACAGTGTTCAATTGGACAAGATTCTGAGTTCGTCTACTCCATGATAAACCCAAAATAATTCCAGTTGACACTGAACTCTCCCATCTCTGCCTGCAGTCTTCATTTTCAAACTTTAAACAAATGACTGTAGCTGAAGTGATGACTCTTATCAGGTCTTTCAACTACATTAAAGTCCATTATAGTTGCTGCAGTTGCCTCTAAATTCCAGAATATAATCTAACACAAAAATTGCTTGCTTCCTACTTGTATTAGTGTAAGGGTAAACTGTGTACTCAATGTGTAAAACTTTCTTTTGATAAACAGTACCTGGTTTTCTTTAGTCTCAAAATAAATTATGCACTTCACATGGGAGCACACTAGTTGAAAGTCCCAATCATGCCCATCAGTGATGCTGGTGAAACATGCTCAAGGACTGTATGCTTTAAGAATAAAACTTTAGATACTCATTTGCCCTGTAGTGACATTAGTGTAGATAAACTTGAAATTTCCTGAGTGCTTATGCTACTTGCACTCATGCTTCCATGAGAATGAACAGAGAAATTATGCTTTCATATAGGCAGAGACTGAAGAATGTGTTAAAACTTGGCTGTCCCAGTCCACAAACATATATAAAATTTGCTAAGCCACAGAACTGAATGAAACTAATGAAATCTTCCGTTGTCTGTTAATTTGATGCATGTGCTTTGGGTGGGTGAGTAGGAAAAGAGCAGGAAAGGGCAGACTTGTGCCAAAGTTCAGGGTTGAGTCACCATGGAGATTTAGCACAATCTCAGAAACTGATCTTTGGATTTCTGGAGCTGTTAGACCATGACAGTTTGACAAGCATATGTAAACTGTAGGAAAGTTCCTTCTGAGATAGTTCTTAACAACAATGAGAGGTAATCAAAAAGGTCTGCATGTTGTCCGTGTTGGCATCATGGATCAGGGTCTTATATGGAAAGACTATAATTTCACTAATTTAGCAAGAAAGTGAATTTATAAAATGATGGGCACTGCTTGAGAATCCGGTATGCGTCAGACTTAAGCTTTGTAACTTCAATGTCACATTAACATAGTTTTATAGTTACTTTCTTCAATGCACACGTTATCTGGAGAGCAGACATTACCTTCTGTGAAATTCATTATACATGCAATATCAAAAAAACTAACAAAAAAGAAAGGGTGTAGTTCCCCTTGGCAGGGAACACCATCCTTCTAACGTCTTCCTGGTTGTTACTGGTGTATCTCTACCCAGCCTTGCCACAACACCTGAGACAAGGTGGAAAGTGCAAAATGAAGATGAGAGGTGCATTGTGAGCCTGCAACATGGCTTTCCTGTACTGATTTTCATTAAGTCCCCTCTGTTCATAGCTTGGCCATTTGTGGGGTATTATAAATAGTGTAATTTCTTAAAAAATAGTAATACATAACCTTATGTCTTGATTATGTTCCTGTTGGCTAGCAGTACTCTGCCTTACATTGTTCAGCCTGTTGTTTCACTGTGTTTGAGTTCATTTTAATAGACAAAAGTATTGTGTGAGGCTGCTGCATATTTGTATATATGTTACTGTTATATGCCACTCAAGAGGTGGGTGAATTTTGCAGGTACAGCAAAATGATTCTCTCAAAGCTTTCAGTGCAGTTTGGGACAGAAGGCTCTGCAATGATATAAGATGATAAGGTTTGGCAGACATTGAGTAATGGTTACCATGCATTTTTCCTCCAAATTCTCCTAATTCAACTTAATAGGCAAATCATGTTTTCTTTCTGCTTTCCTGATCATCCTCCATTAACCTGCAGTCTTTGATAAATATGCATTGCCTCATAATGTTGCATAAACATTTTTTAGATGGCAAATAGAGAGTAAACAAAACCCAAGTTAAAATTATATTAAAGACTTTTGATGGTTTATTAATCATTTATACAAAGCTTGTTAATCAAATGGATACTTTAAAACAAAATGCTCTCTTCCGAAATCAGAGAACAGAAGTGATAATAGCCCTATCTCTCTTAGGAGGAGAAGGGTGTCAGGAGTCAGTTCCTCGTCATCCCTAATTTACTTCTAAAAGTTCAGACTCCAGGAACAGGAGGACATCCCCATACTAACTCACCATCTCTGTCTATATGCAGCTCTTTGACTCAAGGGCTTCGCATGTTCCTAGTGAAAAGGTCACCATGCACAAAAGTCTGTCTCTTTCATCAGTTTTATCCCCCTTTCCTTGGTCCTTCATTTACTGCTAATTTTGTCCCTCTGTTACATCTCTTCAGAGCCTGGTGAATAAATGAGTAGTGTTAACTCTGCTTTGTATGCCCAAAACATAATTGATTTGAAAAATACAAAGATCTACCCCCCAAGATATCTCTCTTCTGCTAGAGGTTTTGACACGCCAAGTTTCAGTACATATGGCTGGTTCAGTACTCATGGCAATTGAATGACTGCTAGGTTGGGGCATGAAAATGAGCACTGGAGGCTGGGGAGAAACCACTGATGGCAGGACTACTCAAGATGGAGAAGATTTCTATCCCAGCTGAATGTAAATCTTTGGAGAAAGGTGGGAATAAGAAGCCAGGAGTGTAATGAGAATAAAACTGGCAGACTTTCTGCAGTTAACCTTAAAAAGTCAATTGGTTACTATTTCTAAAACAATACTTGACAGGCTGGTTACTGTTTTACTTTTGAGCTTCCACAGGTAGAAACACTGGTTCAATATTACTGTATTATTGTGCCAGAGTGGTATGGGAGTTGGGCCTCTGAAAACATGGAATCACAGTGTAGTTCTTCTGAGGTCTTAAGTCAGAGCTGTAGTAAGAGCTAGGTGCTCTTACTCAAGTTGTTCTGATTAATGTATTCTTAAAGTTATGGGGGAAACACTAGCTAATTTGAAGTAAATAGCAAATTTGTGTTGATTTTTTAAGGGCCGAGATTTTACTTGTAATTTAAACAAGGATGAGCATCTTTTGGCACGTGCTAAACTTGTCAAGTTGAAGCATAATTTTTTCCTATGTGTTTAACTTGCCTGGCTGATCATGAGCTAAAGGATACATAGCCTGGTCCACCTTTAAACATATTAGATGGACCATGTTAAGATTCACCCTTTAATTCCTAATCTAGACAAAGACACTCTGTAAGAGAGGGAAGAAGCTGTCTACAATAAGGGTGATTAATGGGCTGAAAGCAGATGTGAGATATAAAAGAGTTTGTAAGCCTCCTCTACTACCTGGAGGTAAAGTTTGGCTGTCACAGGCAAGAGAAAAGGGATCCATTTCAAAGGAGGCTGAAACTGCAGCCAAAATGCATTAAATGATTACACGGCCAGGACTTACTTTGATCACACCTCGAAAATAAGACAAACACAAGCATGAAGAAGAAAGGGTGTGGGTTCCCCCCCCCCCCCCCCCCCCAAAATAGCTCAAAAGGATGAATTCATTAAAGAAAAATAAACACTCCAGGGCAATGGTACCAAACATGATTTGATGGTTTAAATCCCTCATCCTCACTATAAGGGTGAATGTGACTCTGTTCGGGGTGCTGGCATAACCCTGCAATTTCACTTGATATCACAGGAGAGAAGGGGGTTGCTGTGAACCTTTGCACACATATCATCTTTCCAGAAGCAGTTAGAGCACTTAGTGCAGTCTGGTATGCATGTAACCTAACAGAGAAGTCATCAAATAAATGGATATGAGTGCCAGTGCGAAAAAGCACCAAGGTACCAAGACACTAAATGAAATAATAAAAACTTACATGGAGAAACATTTGTGTATCACAGAGCTGCAAAGCCCATCATCATCATCTCCATTTTAAAGCCAGAAAACTAAAGAAGGGAGATATGAAATTGTTTATTCCAGTCACCCAGGCTGTGATAGGTAAAAATCCTAGATTTCTGTTTCAGTCTACTGCAGTCTTACAAATACTTAGAAAGAAAGAGGGAAAATGTATTCATATATATATTCTAGATTGGACTCAAAGGAACAAGCATCATAATGGACAAAGTATATTCTCTCTTTATGGTTGGAGTTTAGTCAAAATAATTTTGCAGTTTAGGAAGGCAAAATATTCTGTCTGCTTGTTTAGGTAGTTTAATTCCTAAGACTGGAGAATGGCCTGCCCAGAAAACAAGTCAGATTTTAACATGTTTTAAAAATCTGGCTTTGTATACTTTGTTGTAGGAAGTAGTCAAGCTCCCTGGATATATATATTTTAGGACAGAAGTTTCTCTTCAAGCCCACATCTGATAATATTTGACACTTTACACTTCAAAACATTTTCAGGTATTAAGTAGATTTATTTATTATATAAATGTGAGACATGCAAAAGACTACAGTCCCTTTTTGTCTGCCCTACTTTTCCTTGGTATGTAAGAAAAAAATCCATGTAAAGCAGCATCACTGTGTTGTCTGTTAGCCTGAATATGAGAGACTGAGCACTTGAATTTGCAGTGTCCTGTATCTTGTATGGCCTCAGAGCCTCAGTTTACCCATGTTCAGAAAGGTGGAGTGATATATTTGCTCTTTCTAAGAATATTTAAGAGCTATGGCTGCAAAGTTTCTTTTAAAATGCGCAGTATTAATTAGAGCTAATTTATACTTTATAGTATGTACCCTCATGCAATTGGATGGGGACAGAGGTCCTCTAAAGTCTTAGTAAGAAAAGGTATAAGCAAGATCAGCTTATGCCAGTGATTTCCTGGTAAACTATGCTGGTTAAGATTGTTATTTATTTAGTTGTAATATTGCTAGCAAGAGCTCTAACACAATAAAAATCTTCCTGCAAAACCACTTCTATTGGGATATATTTAATGGTGCACACACTAGGAGTTTTTTTTCTGGCATGATAGAACCAGAAAAACTTTCCTGGTGCCGACTACATCTGCAAACACATTTAAAGTAATTCCAACATCTGTAAGTGTATCTAATTTGAAAAAGATTGCTCTGAGAGTATGTTAACAAATAAACATAAATCAAAATGAACCTGGAAAAAACCCAAGCACTTTCTTTGTTTTCTTTCTTTTTTTTTTTTTTTTACTTAAAAGAAAAATTCTGATATCAAAAGTACCAGTAAAGAATGGTTTCAGTAAGGAATACAAGCATTACTGTCTCTTTTAATTTTTTTTTTATTTTTTTTTTTTAATTTTATTTTTTTTATGTTTAAATCTTACTTTATGCTTTTTTTTTTTTCCCCCCAAGGGAAAATAACATATAATTGCTGTGGCGCTTTTACCAGTACCACCTTCAACTTTGATGGTAATAATATGGCAGCCTGAGTTCTTCTGTCAAGGAAAAGGGTGAAGTCTTCATTTACTTCTGGTGTAATAGATTAAATCAGAGAATCCATTTTAGTCAGGGAAGAGTGGATGTTGGTGAAGTTATGAGCTTACTGCACCTTTTAAAATGAAATATTTAAACATGTGGAACCTTACGTGGTTGATGCATTAAGCTGACATAGGATGTAAATCAAACAACACCTAAATGTCCTTTAACAAAGTCAATTATATTATATAAGCGTAACAGAGAGAGAACTCCTTTATCCTGTGCATCTGCCAGTTTTTCTATTGAGATAAAAACCTTTCCACAGATGCAGGATATCATTTATAACTACTTGGTATTATGCTATAAACTTAAAAGAAATTAAAGAAAAATGTATTCTTTATTAATGTTATTGAAAAATGGTGTTCCATATCTAAACATCTACTGGAAACATCTACTCAGTTCCTGAAATCATCTCTATTAGATTATGTAGATACCATCTATGAAAATACTTCTAAACTTAATCTGTCAAGACTTCAAAGAGTCTATAGGCAAATACTTAGATTTGCATTAGATTTTTGACTTTGAAATCCCTTATTGTAAGTTCCTTGCTGACTTTGATGTGCTGCCTTTACACCTCCTCTCTGAGAAAGGAGGTGTAAAGGCAGCACATTAGTTTATAGATGTTCACAGACTGTTTTTCGGATAAGGCCATTTAAATCTCTTCTGAAGGTCAATCCCAGCTCTTATCATTCAAGAAGTAATAATAACAGAGAGAGACTGCCTAGAGTAAGGACTGCTTTAAAACACAAAATAGCAGGGGTGGAATGAACTTACTTAACTCTTGACCTAGCACAATATCAGCATTCTAGTGTTTTGCTGTGACAATGCCCTGCTAAGGCATAGTGTGAAATTTCAATATAGGTGTGTGGAATGAAATGATTAAGGAGAACAAGAGGTTGCAGTTGTTTACAACAGGCTTACATTTTTCTTTGATTTATTTGATCTTTGTTTTTGTTTTTTGCAATTAATAATGTATTGATGAACCATTAAAATAGTGCTTGAAACACACAGTAAGATACACCCTGTTCAAACACCAGACAAGAATTTCCTTCATGCATATGCCAACATTTTCACACCTGGCTGGCTAAAGTTAGACTTTGAAATAATTTGGAAGTAACTTTCTTACTTTTCCTGGGTCTGTTTTTTTAATTCACCAGACCCCTCTATTTACTATGGGAGTAGGCCTGTTTTAGATGTTTTCTGCCCTTCTGGTAAGAATGTTACTTCACTCTAAGTCAGAAGATAAATTTTGAACCATTTTTGAATATTATTATTGTTCTGTTTCTTATCCTTGTTTTCCCCTTATCAAGAAAAAAGAATGAGAAAGACTTATTTTTCGTCTTTTAAGAAACAGTCTGTGTCCAAAGTTTGTTTCTAGTCACTCTAGACTCTAGTTTAAATTGATCTTGATTTCAGTGATTATTTGTAATATGTAGCAGTCTTACATAGACAAAAGTTTTTAGAAGCTGCTGCATCAAAATAAAGGACCTTATTCTCAGATGATGGAGCCTTACTTTTGAATGCAAAGCTTGTCAAAGAAATGAGTTGAGAACACAGGGAAGACCAAAATTATTAAATATGGTAATGAACAACATTTATCGGTTTTTCTTTTTATTTTTCTTTTATAGGTTTTGGATGAAGTTTGGTAACAATCATAGTGTTACATGTTCTGCTAATTGAATGCTGACAACTCTAACTTTGCAATAACTAGATTGTTTGCATGTGATTTATGAATAGGAAGAGTTAGTTTTGAAACTGACCTTGTCCAGCTGCAATTTTCAGCAGCATTTTCTGTACTGCTAATGAATGAGTAGAGAGGAGCTACAAAATGTCAATGCAGCACAGTCATTTTGTAGGAAATCTTGTCTCTGCTATTTTAATTAGACAGAAGAGTTGTGCTATTGTAATACCATTCAATAAGGAACAGAAATGACCACTATCAGGGCAATCTGTGAAGGATTATGCAAATACAGGAGTCCAAACCACGTCTATGAAAAGTACAGGATCAAATTCATATCAGAAATTCCATGCCATCAGGTTTGCCATTGTGTTTTGAGATGTGCCTGCTTCCCTATTAGTTTTCCTGTGGTCAGGAAAATACAACTCCCTATTGTGCTTCACCAGGTTTTTGGAGAAGGTAACTAGAATGGGCTGGTTTGTTCACAAAGGGACATTCTTGCCCTAATTATTTGCAAAACATTGCAAAGTTTTGTAAGAAAACTGGTCATTTTAAAGCTTATATTTAAATCATGAATACCAGTGAGAAAAGTCAAATATGTCGTTCATCAACCCACTTAAAAGCAAGCGCACCTAAAAGTGCTGTTTCAGCATATTACATTTGAGCTACAATCCCTTATGTGTTTTCTCACATAAACAGTTTCAGACCACAGCTTTGCTTATCAAATCCACATTTTGAATGATTCTTATGTGTCTCCCCAGATCAGCAGAGGCATGGAAGATTTGTCACCCACTCTTCTGCAGGTGGGAATTGAGGGATAGAGATGAAATAACAGTGTTTCACAGACACTCTGTCAGAGCGAGTACTTGGGATCACCATTCTTAAGGTCTAGGTAAGTTTGGATCATTGTAGTAGCTTTTCTTTCTGGGTCTAAGCTTACTTCCTGGTCTTCGCAGCAGGAGGAGGAAAATTCACATGTATGAGCCACCCTTCAGCATGTAGTTGTAAGGACTGTTGAACAATTTAACACCAGTTATGGGTTGCGTTGAAAGAATTTTCTTTAGAGGTAATGCTCTGGTGATTTTTTTGTCAGTACAATAAGTGTATTGCTCTGACTGCTCTAACTTCACAGGAAGGTTGGAGCATTTGTGCCACAATCTGTACTGCGGAAGGCTGGAGGAAAGCAACAGCTTGTGGGTAGAAAGGCTACTAGGCCCTCTGCACACCGGGAAACAGTTTTTTATCCTGAACTTTACAATCTGGCCTAGAAATAAAAGCAATCCTAATGTAGGTCAGGAGGAAAAGAAGTAGTTTAGGCCTCTTACCCTAAGCTTACATGGTGTAGTAGAGATCATGTGCGTCACTAATGTCAAACACGAGACTTAGATAGTTAGAACTTTAACTCCTGTAGCAATGATGAGGAATATCCAGGATCTATTTAGATAAGTTTAAGCTTGTATTTCTTAAATGCAAATGAAAAACAAGTATGCCTCAGATTCTTAAGACACTGTATGAATCTCACTCAGGAAATTCAATGTGTGTGTATATATATATTTATTAGGATCAAAGTAAAACTTCTTTTACAAATATTTTTTATAAAGATTTATGATTTTAAGACTTCAGGGTTATTTCTTTAAAACCTTTGCATGTATCATATTCCTTCCCTTCGTAGTTAAAAAAAAAACAAACAGAAAAAACAAAAACCAAAATGACATCCCCCTACTCCCTGCAATAAACCCCTAAACCTCCTAGCAGGTTCATTGCAGAGGATCTCAAATTCCACTTGTCTATGATGTAGCTCTGCTTGGGTCCAGTTTTCCCCTTTTCCTGCTGACCTGACAACAGCAATGTATTTCCTGTCTGCCTGAAGATCACTGGAGAAGTGCCAGTCATAATCTTCCCCTTATTGATTCTGGTCAGCAGCTATTGACAGCTTTAAAAAGATTATGTTTTAATTGGGGATCAGATAGATGGCATTTTAAGGTATTTAATTTCACTTTGTAACTCACTATAGATTATCTGAGTGGTTCCACAACTCAAGGAGGATAAAGATGAATGTGTTGTCCTTTTCTTTAGGTGACCCTGAGTGCAAATGTAGCTCAGGCTAAAGTGACTGAAAATCTTTTTCTATCACTAGGCTGAAAAGGTTGAAAGTGAATTCATTAATGTTATCTTTGTTTAAGGCACAATATCTACACCTCACCAAGCTCTCATCTTCAGTGGTCACACTTATGTGTTTTAAGAGAGAAATAGACTGGTGAGGTAAATGAAGAAAAATCAAGACAAAGAGAATTAACATTGTCTTGAAACTTGCGTGCTTGCTTACAGCTCTACAAAGCAAGTGTGCAGCAGCACCATCCAAGCGATTGGATGGAAGCCCTTAATCTGATGGTGGTTTATTCTTCTTGCAAAGGAGGTTCAAGGCAGTGCTAGAAAAACAGGTTCCTATAGCTGTTTTCTGAATATACTCTTACAAAGAAAAACAATTCAAGAGAAAAGCAGTCATAAACAAATACTGAATTTTGAGACCTACACCCTCCATGTAGCTCAACCAGAATTGCCAGTCATACCACCTTCAGTTTGGTGAACTGTTGGAAGATGCCTTCAGAAATCTAGATCCACCTCACCGGGAGATGCTTAATAATACAAACTGATGAAGTCCAGAACCTAGTGTCTTCATATGCCAGATCCACCAAGGATTATAATTGCAGCTTTACTGGGCTATAAATTCGAGAACGTTTTGCCAGAGATGCCTTTTCTTTATGTCCAGGCTTGGTTTGAGGACTCTGAAGAATGGATCAGATTTTCCAGCATCCAGCTAAGTATTGCAGAGAAATTAATCATCTTGTATGTGACAGATCCAATGTGTCTCAAAGGTATCACCTTCACTGCACAATAATACCTAGCGCATTATTGATAATTTCTGTGAAGTAATCTATACATATGTTGCAATCTTACTTAAGGTAAAATGTTGAAAGACTCTGTGTTTCTTAATGTCATCATCCAAGAACATGGTAACTGCTGTACATAGCAAACTAGACACCATTAAAGAATTACAGAAGAGAGGTTCTTTGTTCTGCATAATGGCTGTAAAACATATCTGCATGCAGGTAATCAACTATTGCATAAACTTAGCATTCCTGATATAGGTTTGTGTGATAGAAGGAGGATCTTAAAGATCCCTCTGAAAGGGTGAGGTGAATGCTTGGAATATAGAGGTGAATGTCTGAAATATTTTCTCCTTTCATATTCTTTATATATTTTCAAAATATCATTAATAGATGACATATACTCTTTGTGCTTCTTCATCTCACTTATTCCAAGGGACCAAATACAAGTCATTGAATCTCTTCACTGTCTCACAGACCTTGCAAGCCAATATACTTCCTAAGCTGTGTATGGAGAGCAATAAAGTGTGATGCAGATACCTAAAATTTTACATGGAAAGTATCTAATTTCATCCTCTGACTATAGAACCAGCTCAGTTCTAGACATTTATAAGTGTGAGATGCATCCTACTTTCTGTTATCTGAGCGTGCTTACTATAGTTAGACCCTGGCCACAAGAACACAAAGTAGGGAAGGCATTTATTCTCTCTACAATAGTTCCACATGCCCTGTCACCTTTCTCCCTACTGCCATTGCAGAGCCTTAGGACCTCACAGTCAGGAATGTAGTTCTCCTCATACAGATCCTATAAGATTAGGGAGCACAGTTATCCCTATAGAACTGCTGGAGACTTGAAGCATGGGCTGATAGGCAATATGTCCAAGCTTATACTCGAAGTCAGCAGGATAGCCGGGAGCTGAGAGCCAGGATTGCATCCTAACAAAGAGATCATGTATTTTCCTCAGTGCAAGTAGAAGTAAACAGTAAACGTAAGGGAAATCAGAATATGGATGATTTCTATGGACTTGTCAGAACTGATGAGCCTCTAGAGGAAATTAAAAATATGGAGTCCTTTACTCTGGGTTCAAGATTTTCTGGTGTTGGCAGAGTATCAGGTCCTTGTTTTCCTTGTTGTCTCAAAGAGCTGGTTGAATCAGTATGACTTTAGAAAGTCTTACAGAAATAGGGAAGAAATATATCCAGACCTGTGACCTCCTGAATGACTCCCCACTCCTGTTTTATTCCATTTTTTACATATAAAATTTCCCTCTTCTGGCTGGAATGGTAGTTATCCTTCAGAAAGTCTGTAGGGTCTCAGAACAGGAACAGAACATGCTAATTTGTCAAAGATAGAAGAGATAAGACTGGAGGAGCCAGACAAATTTATGAAGCAAGATGATGGATCACTGGGAACAGATTGAGAGACCTGATCAGAACAGTGAGCTGACGTGAGGAGAGAGTGTAGGCCATCTATTTGGCAGCAGTGTTCAGACAGCCTACAGGAGGGTGATGCAGATATAAGAGGGGGAGAGGGAGGTTGTGGTAATCAAAGGAAGAGATGAATGCACTGCAGATCTTAAATTACCCACTAAGGACAGCCTCTGAGAAATACCAAGTTATCCAGTGTTCAGCAACTACTTTGCTACAGAGGATTTAATTGAAATAACCTCCAAGCCCATGTTGAGAAGGCAGTATTAATTGGCTCTGCCAAACTTAAAAGTTGATCAGCAATTTCTATTTCACGTACTAACTCTCATATGGTCCAAGAAGCAAAGAAAACAGTCCTTCCTGTGGCTAAGGATGAAAATGGGCTATTTCTCTTTACCTCAGATATTACATGTCCCAGAGCTATTTCCTTACATTTGAAAATACTTTTATTTTTGTCTGAGGTTAGGCTCCAGGGAAACAGCATCGAACTGTCCCCATAAATTTTAATCTCAGAAAAAGAGTGATTCGATTCCAGAATGGTTTATATTGTGCTTTTATTGTTCTCAATCTGTAAGAACAATTATAAATAACATAAATAAGTGATTGAATTTTAGTCATTTCCCATGGTTTCTCTTTCCAGAAAATGGCTCCTACAAGGAATAACTTTGTCTGCTCCACCCTGAACCACTTTAACCTGGGCTGAATTCAGGACAGTCCTATTCATCTCCACATGGAAGCAAACCTCTTGGTCTTACCTAGCCTCAGGCTCAGCCTGGGTTATATTAATTTGCTTTTAGTGGTCAGCAAGTTCAATGAAAATCTATCCTAAACTGCTCCCTGCTGTTTAATGGGCTGATTCAACATCAGAGAGGGAGAGGTCTCATGCATTTTCACAATTTTATCCTTCTTGCTCCTGATTCACTCATTCAACTATGTTAGTGATAGGAACTGTGGGACTCCACATATATAGATGCAATCCCAGCAGACACTGATATTTGAAGCACTGTGTTCTATAGACCTGCTTTGAGCAAGGTTAGTCAACTCAGTGCTTAAAAAGCTGGCAGCCATCTGGAGCCCAGCCTACGCCAGAGTTCAAAATTGTTTCCTTCACTGTTGGTAGCAACAATGGGGGGGGTGCGGGGTGGGGGGGGAGGGGGAGGGTGGGGAAGCATGTTGAAAGCTTTCTTAGAAGCAGAGTTGGAGAAGAGAATTCACTTCAGGCTGAAGTCACGAGATAACCCCAGATCCTAGAGGTTCATGGACACTGTGCCCTGAAGTACAACCTCTGCTTAGAGGCATCATTAAACTCCTGATAATTAGCAAGTCATTAGGTTTTGACTACACTTAAAGGTTAAAAGGATAATCTTTTGTGATGGATGTTTTGTAATTTTCTTTATATTGTATTCTTATGTATTCTCTTTGTGCTAAGTGATTCCAATACCCACCTCTTACCCACAAGCTGAAATCAGCTCATATTGAAACTCTCCTTTGAAAACAACACAAAAGTTATGTCAGATTCTTCAGAAATTGAGGCCACATTTAAAAAATGGTGGGGATCAGAGCCTTGGAGATATGCGTTTGATAGCAAGCTAGAGAACTATTGCTATAGCACAGCAACACAGCACTGCAAAACTGCAAGATGAATATCTAAACCTTGACAAGATAATGTGGGGCATATCATTTCCTGTAGTCAATATTTCCTGTAATGACTCCCCCAATATGATCTTGCTTGATTAAATGTTAACGACTTCAATCATGTCCTTCTTTCTATCCACAGGCTAGTCAAAACTGTCTTGTTGCATTTGAAACAAAACTTAAACAATCCATTTCAGGCTCAAGACAAACACAAAGTGTGTCATCTATAGTATTCCCAAGAAATTAAGCTAATATTCCTAGGACACTTTTTGTAACAGCTAAAGTGCTGTATCAGTATAACTATAAAACTAGAAATTACTTGCAATGTATTTTGCTCTTTGAGGGTAGTATTCTCACATAGAGAGCTCTGTAAAGAACATGCAAAATCTTTTTTTCTGCATCTGACTTTTAAAGATAGGAAAATTCATCAACAATTGTCCTTCATTATGTTGAACATATTTCAGTTTGTTCCATGCTTGTAGAACAAAGTGAGGATTAAAAATAATAATAAAAAAGAAAACATACCATGCCATGTAGTAGAATGAGTGGAGTGTAATGGAGGATTGTGAGGGGCAGTCTGTATGACAACAGGCTTTCTAGGCCTGCCGTGTGAACAGAGATGCAAATCACAATTAGTCTGTAACCCTTTTGAACTGCTTTTCCTGATACAGTCTACAGCCTCTCGGAAAGCTTTGGCATTTGTGGAACCAGCTCTGTGTCCCATCCACTTGGCAGCTTGTCATGGCTCAGAGGACATCTGAGGGCTACTGAGAACCACAAGGATACTCTTCAATCTCAGGAGTTCTTTGCTTCTGCAATAGCAAGAGAGTGTCAGAATTGCCCTAGATGGCTGCATGAAAGCTTGACCCTGTCCGTGGTTACCAGCAGATCTCAGTAGCAAAACATCCTAAGAGTGGTGTAGAGTGAAAACATTCCTCTCAGCCCCATGTGATGGATCTGTATTTTCATTCATCCTGCCTAGACCTGGGGTTTTTACATGGAACAGTGTGCAGCTGCAATTAAAAACAGAAGATAAATGCTTGGCTTCCTTTTCAGTTTTTTACTCAGTAATAGAGTATTTTACCTGCAGATAGCAGCAAACTCCTATGCATTGCAGAATGAGATCTTAGCCATGGGGAAGTACGTATTTATTTTTTAATAAAAGAAAAAAGAGAAAAGCAGTATTTCTCTACCTAATTGATGAACCATGGCACATTTACTTTGTTAGCAGGTTTTCTTAGATCATATGATATCCCACAACCTGACATAGTGGCATGCTCTCGCTGCAATAGCTGCTTCTACTATACTATGTACAGGTGAAAATGAAGAGGGGGAAAGGACATAAATGTTGTGACTTGCACTTTACTTTAACCAAGTCTGTGATAAGAGTCTACAAGAAAAGTAGCTTCCATTTTGTCGGGGAATATCAATTGATATCTTAAATAGATACAGAAATAAACATTTTTGAAATGGGGACCATCTGCACGTTTTGTCCCTTAGATATCAATAGAACAATAGAGAATAGTATCTACAATCCAAGATGCTGTTGTAGCAAATGGCTCTGAAGAGGGCTGAGTGGGATGACAAAAACCCTTTTCTGTTACAGTAATGTTCCCCCAAAGTACTGACACCTTTTGTTTTGTTTGCTGCACTGTTGCTTTTAATCACATTTTAAATTTTTTTTACAGCCTTAATTTCATTTTTTTAACAAATTACATTGTTAATATTATACAAAGTGGACCTGTTTGTGCATGTTGTGCATTTACTTTTATCTGACTGACTTGATAGTGAGTTTTCTGAACCCTTGAAGAAATTTAATGTAAAATGAGGCAGAAGGAACAGAGAGAAACTGTGTAGCCTTGCAGTACTTTGGTCCATGAGGCCTGGGCTTTCTGGTATGATGCACTTGTGGTGCAGATTTTTGCCTTTTGTTTTTTGATCCCCAACCGCTTAATAACATTTACCTTGGACAGTCATGGCAACTAGTGTTTTATGGCACGGTATAGTATTCTCATTCTTATCGACAGCCAATATTTAGATTGCAGTCACTTCAGAAAATACATAAGCAGGAGACACACAAAGACATTCCTTCACTCTCTGACATGAGCTTGAATTAGGAAAAGCTGGATGATAACAGAAATCCCTTTATCTTCTCTGGTGGTGGTTCTTAGCATCGGGCTATGCATCTTAGTGGTGTAGGGTGGAATGGTATATTTTCAGAGGGCTGTTCACAGGCACACAATGGAGTTTGAGCACCCAGATTTAGTGTCCATACATGAAAAATGAATTTTCAAATCTGAAGGTGGGCCGGGCTCTAACTCTAGGACTGCCATCAAGTCCTGAGTGCTCAAGGACTCAGGCAGGCAGCAGGCCAAGGAAAGCTTCAACACAGCTGCACCATTGAATGAGGTTGGTTTGTGGTAGCTATTCTGCTCCACTTTTTATACTATATAGGTGCGCTTCATATATGAATTAGAAATTACTTCAGTTCGAAATAGAACTTTATGAGTTTACACATTTCTACTATTTTGTTTTCCTGCTTTTTGGAACTATACAGATTAGAAAATGTGGTATGTGAGAAAAATGGCTGAATAGAAGACTTTTCATGTTTGCTTTTCTTATGTCCTGCTTTTTATAAATTTAAGCTCTTGCCATTGCATTAAGAAATTATCTTGGAGCATAGATCTTCTGTTGGTAAATTGTCATAGCTCCAGTGAAGTCAGTGCAGCCGAGGACCTGCCTGACTTTGCAATCAAGCAATCAAGTAAGCATTTCCTGTTGTGGATAATCTATTCAGTAAATATAGAGGGTTTCATCTTACCAGAAATAGTTTCATCCTTTCCCTTTGGATTTTTGTACTTAATATTATGTGGCTAATCAATAAATTACTTGATCAGCTGCCCACCCACACAGACATGTCCTTAATGCTTTCTTTAAGTTTTTAACAACCCTTTGGTACCAGATGTAGAAGGTCTGGGAACCTTCTTAACTGGAAAGACTGAGAATGTTGCCTTAATGATAAATGCACTACCTCTAAAAGTATCAGTGTACATTATCAGGTTGTGCTTTAAAATCTTGCATTGACAAAGGTGCCTCTTTGGTAAATTTTCCAATTTCAACAGTTGTTAATATTTGAAGTTTTTTTTTTTCAGAGCTCCTGGTCTTGATATCTAGGAATCCTTCTTTGAAGAGCATTCTTGTTTGTTTTTAAAGTAGATTATTTCATCCATTCCTAGTCAGCAGACAGTTTGGACTTGTAGCTGCAGCATGATTAGAAGATGCTCACAACCTGTACTACTTCGGTATTTTATTGAAAGCATCCTTATAGGATCATTTTTGGTTTTTTTCTCTCTGCTTCCCTTATACTTCAAATAACTTCTTACATGTGTTTTTCTAATATTATGTTCCCTTCCATGTCTAAAAACAAGAAGCTTAATTTAAGCCTCTGTTCTATTTTCCATCAATCTTTTAAAGGTTTTTGGAAATCTGTCTGTCCTTCACTATCATTTTCCTGAAGACCAGACCCTACCATGAAAAGTTGTTGCTCTCCTTTACTCATGAAAAACCCCAAAATTCCCACAAGAAAAACCCCACAGTAGGCAACCAATGAAAAAGAAGAAAAGAAAAAACCAAAAGTTTTCAATAGACAATATCACAGCAGACTTCTACAAATTAATATAGCTCTAATATTGAAATATTTTTCTGCTTAGATTTTGTCTCTTTTTGGATGTGTGGTAAAGAACTTCCTTATTTATTTTGTTACTTCATTTATGCTTCTGCAAGCTATTTAAGCCTGGTTTCTTTATACATTTCTTCTTTCACTTTCAGTGACCTGCACAGCTTCCCTCCAATCCATACCTACTCCTTTCCCTGTTCCTTACGGCCCCACTCTAAGC
Organism: Todiramphus chloris collaris; assembly: GCA_025345505.1. Classification (NCBI taxonomy): domain Eukaryota; kingdom Metazoa; phylum Chordata; class Aves; order Coraciiformes; family Alcedinidae; genus Todiramphus; species Todiramphus chloris. Next base: position 15,358,117 of record JANVCC010000043.1, on the reverse strand, counting down.
TGTCCTGGTAGTGACTCACACTATGAGCAAGTAAATAGTTGACACAATGTCTCCTCTTGCTGTGAGAGTCCAACAACTTCATTGTTGGATCAAGCTTATTGCCTGGTCCACCACTGAGTCTAAACTGTAAACAGCTGTGGATCTTTGTAGTCATTAACAGACTCCTCTTGAGTGGCGCATAAGCCTGAATTCACCAGGGAAATAGACTTGGCAATGTGCCTAATGGTGATACTTGCAAGTTTTAGAACAGGGGATCTGAAAATGGGCCAGTAACCCTGTTAATCTTAATTTCATTATTTATTTTCCTCTTAATGCTGTGTATTTCCTGGTTCAGTGATTACTGCTGGAAAACTGAAGAATTCAAAGTTGTACCCATCACAAGTTACAATCTACAATGAGACTGTAGGAGGGCTGCTAGCCACAGCAGCCCTGCTTGAGCAAGGTGTTTTCCTTCTGTTAACTCCTTGGAGGTCAATGGCTGTGGAATGTGGGGGGCTGAATATCTTTTTTACAGCAATGCCTTTGTTGTCAGGCTCAAACTAAAGAATTGTAATTGTTTTGATTTTACACTGTTAGCAGAGATCAGGATGAAATGGTTTCTGCTTCATCAGAGATGCTGAGCTGTCAGTAGCATGAACTCAAGACTACTCAGAATTTTCACAGGAGAGGAGGATGTGATGAACACATAGGTGGTGAAGTAAGAGGTGGCTCAGTAATCTGGAATCACCAGTGTTCCCTGGATGAGGCCTTGCAGAGACAAGGACATGGATTTATTTTATTAGTTTGCAGAGCATCCTGACTGCTGACCTGTTTATTAGTCTAGATGTTCTGGGTCTTTTTTATACCTGAAATACCACTCTTGAATATGCCCACAAAATATGTCAAAGTTGATGAATTGACATTTCTTACAACCAAAACTTTTCATCAGAAAATTCCCAACAAGCCTGAGAGTCAGTGGGTGTGAATCTGACCCTGTGTTCCTAAAAGAACATATCTGGGATTTAATTTGTTGGAATTTAGAGAGGTTATTTATCCATTAGATGACTCAATCTATAACTTTACCTTGCAGGATTAATGGTCACAGTGGATTTGGTTTTTGGCTGCCTCTGTGTTAAATTCCCTGCTGTGGGGATAAGTATGCTCGCTTTCACTGCTGAACAGTGCCACTCATCAGACAAGAGCTTACATCATTTCCCAGAATACGTTATAAGCAATATAATTCAATATTTTATTTCAAAAATATCCCTACAGACCAACACAAACTCTGATCTCTATTTTCTTTCCTTGTTTTTCATTTTTCTTTGTTCCGAACTTTGTTACACAATAGAAAAAACCAAACAAAAACAACATGGAAATATTATCAATATACCGTGTTTCTAAATTTCTGGATCTATAAACATCCTCTCATGAGGTCAAGTACACAAAACCCAAGAGGTAATAGTGTGGTACCTGCAATATTGTTTAATGACATGCTAGATGGTTGCTATAGGGTAGCTATTTTCTCCATTAATAAATTACTGTCTTCTCCTGAGCTGTTTGCATGTCGAATTCCAACATTCCTTGCATCTGTCTTAAATGATCATGTTTAAAGGGCTAAAGAGTATTTCAGTAAAATGCACTGAAACTGTAGGTCCTGCCCTAGAGCTTCCAAAGGTATGGTGCAATTCTGATATACAGTTAAGGTAATCTCATCACCCTTCTGAGGTTTTTCTATTTTTTAATTTTTTTTTTTTAAACTAAGTGGACAATTCAGGCAAGAATTGTACACTCTGTGGAAGGACTATAAAATACCTAAGGAGAGTTAAAAGTATATCTATTATTTGCACATTTTCCAGTTTTTAGAGCTGCTCTAAGCAGACTAGTATTAGGTATTTTATTTTGCTTATTTTATTTTTTATTTTTGTAAGTGAAGTGATCTTCAAGGGTATTACTTATCAGGTGAAGAAAGTTTAGAGACAGATTGGGATGATACATTTTAGATTTGAATGACCCTCAGATAGCTAATCTAAGGAACATGAGATTTGTTCCTGGGTCTCTGATTTCCAAAGATCGACTGTAGTTGCATTCCAGGGTCAGGAGGATCTGCTTTGACTCATCCTTTTCCAAGGAAGCATCTATCTCTGCCTATTCTTCCCTTCTGTTCTTTCTGAAAGTCTCCTTTATTTTTTTCAGTCTTTTGAGCCTTTGGTTTCCCACAGCAAGAAGTCTCAGAGGCCTATGTTGGTGCATTTCCAAAGCTGATACCTGTTGAGCAAGGAATTGCAGCAGGGGATGCCTCTTTGCTTTTCTCAGCTACTGAAGAAGAAAGAGATGAGGGTCCTCAAAAGTAGTTTCGGTTTTGTGTGTTGGGCAAGTGACCCATCACGCAGGGTGCAGAGCCCAAACATAATATGTGGGAGGAGATCATGGAGATTGTTATCAAAGCCAATAGACCTTTTCTTCCTCAAACAGGGCAACTGAAGTTTGATTTGTTCCAGCTGTGGCAAAAGCACCCGCTTGTGCCATTGTATTAGTATTGGAGGGTTTTTTTAATTGCGGTAATAGCTGGAGCTCTGTGTAAGGAACACAGAGGCATCATCTGAACTTCAGCACTCTGAGACATTGGCCTTTCCTTTTCTTGCTCAGTGAAGCTTTTGATGGATTTCTGGCTTGCTCTCTCTTCAGTATAAAGCACCTCTGCATTTCTCCAAAGTAAAACAGGGACAGAGCAGCTTGCACAGGGAAATGAAATAGTTTGCACTTTTTTTCTTGGGAGTATGCAAAAATCCCATGTGCATTTTTTTATGAATCGGACCCTTCTGTTTTATAGCTGGTAGTGTTCAGGCTTATTACAATGCCATATTATGGCCTTAGACACTTTTTATGTCCCTTTACCATAGCACCCTAGAGAAGGATGCTTCACTAAGCAAGAACAAGTAAACTTGCTACAGAATCAGCTGAATACTTTTCACAAAAGTGCATAAACTTCTGTTCTTAAAAATTGTCATCCTTCACCTTAACAAGCACAGAGAAAGGTTCCACTGGTTTCTATGCCTTGTTAGGTCTATCATCTTTTTAATTAATAGTGTTTTTACGAAGCCGTCTGAACTGTGTCATTTCCATTATCAGAAAACCATTGCCATTAATGAATAATTTTCATTTCTGATCCTTGATATCATGCTAGTTGATCTCCTGTTTCCATGCCACCGAATGATAGCATCGTTTTCTGCCCACGATCAAATTTAATTTGGACTCTGATTATATTATGCTGTTGCGACTGAAGTGTCAATTTTTGTCAGGCAATTAGGAGCTATAACCTGTGAAGTTAAGTTTGATAGGCATTGTAATTGGATTGTTACAGTAATAGCTTCGAACATTCCCTTTTTTTCTTGCTTCTTTGATTCTTGATGCATACTTTAGTTGTGAGAACAAAGGCATTTTGTTATTATGCAACCATAGGATGTTCAAGACAACAAGATGGAGTTCAGGTTTTCCCACTTTCCCCATATGGAGTTAATTTCGATTTAGTTTTGACTACAATTTATGCCAGTATTTTAAAGGAATTTGGGTGGGGTGTGGTGTGGTGATGTGTCTAGAAAACCTTGAAAAAGAGAACTGTGGAACCAGAGCTACTAGGATACTCCTTCTCTAGAGACTTTCAAAACCCTCCTGGATGTGTTCCTGTGTGGCCTGACCTAGGTGATTGTGCTCTGGCAGGAGAGTTGAATTAGATGATCTCCAGAGGTCCCTTCCAACCTCAACCATTCTATGATCCTATGATATAGAAGTAGCCTTTAAATTAAAAGGTTAAAAGGCAACAAAAAATGATCAGGCTGGAAATGTGACATACTACCCAGGCTACACTTGCTCCTTTTAGCAGCCTGTACTTTGCAAGTATTTAGCACAACAATTTAAGGTCATGCTGTGACCCAAATTTTCTATTAGTGTAGTTGAGGGCAGTTGTATTCAGAAGAATCAGTAGAGAAACTGGCCTCATGGAAAACAATCACAACACAATAGCTAAGATATAATGGAGAACCCTTATTTTTTTCTTGGATCCTTGCTGTCAGACTGGAAGTTATCCACTTTTCTGTTTGTTTGGGTTTTGTCTTTGATTTTGGGGTGGGTTTAGTTTTGGTTTCGTTTTTCGGTTTTGTTGTTGTTTGGTTGTGTTTTTTCCCCTCTGCAGACCCAGTAGTTTGCAGCCTGGCTATTTGTCAAAAGAGTTTTGTTCTGAATGTCTTTAGGGTGTGCTCAGTCCCTCCCCTAGCTTCATCTCCTGATCATCTTTAATGAAAGGCACAATGAAATACCTTTTAAAAACGACAATGGAGGTAAGTTAGTTTTTCCAATACTCATTTAATTGAACACTTTTCATAAGTGCTGCTATGTGCCAAGCAAAAGGTGGAGGAAAACAAAGAAACTCCAGCTGCTATGGAATGGATGTATGGAAAAGCTCACCTGCAACCAAGTTTATCTGGAGAAAACTGAAAATTAGAAACTAAGCTGTTAGGTAAATAGTAAAGAGAAATTAAACCATTAAATTAAACTATAGGAGGTTTTCAAAAGATTCATATGCTGGGTATGGGATAGTTGTATCTACCACACAGTGTCAGACCTGCCTTGCTCATTACATCTTTTACAGATATACTTCTGATAAATTTCTGATACCCAGTCATTTCATGATGTGACTGACTGGGTCTGATTCTTTGTACTTCAGGCATATATATTCACTTTTCTCCTCTGGCATACTCAGCATGTGGTTTGTGCTTGGTCAAGGAGTAATCTAGTGAGGTAGTAGCAGTCTTCATTAACAACCATTTGTGCCTAGCGGATCTGTCCCCTGCTCACCTCCCAGCAGTGCTCCTCCTCATTTTACCTCTTCCCAAACTTACCCTAGAGATTTTCTGCCAAGGTTAATGCATTGAGTATTCACATCTCATTGCTTCAGTCATGTGCTTGTTCAGTAGCTCTATTCTATCTTGTAATTCCATTTCTCTACCATGTAAACTTACTAATTTCATTTAGTACTCAGACTCCTGTAGTGCTCTGCAAAATTTAGCCAGGTCCAGTTCTTTTTGCCCAGTTTCTACAGGGCTCAGGTGGACCATATATTCTTGCAGCTTCCCTCTACTCTGAGCTGGTTGGGGACACCAGGATATGAAGGCATCAGGAAAGTCTGGAAAGCAGACAAAAGATTGTATCATCCAGTGGGGCCCTACTAGTGGGACCATTTTATTTCATTCATACTTTATATGAATGATAATATTTGCATAGAAGCTAAAATCTATACTGACTTTTTTATTCAGAATCAGTTTTGCTTTTATGTTTCCTTTTTGGTTTGGTTTTTTTTTTTCTTTTTCTGTGAAAGATATCTCCAATTAATATTTTTTGCCAGTCTTATTTATTTGAATGTACAGAGTCTATACACGGGGGCTAAGATTCCTGACAGTGCCCCCTTTTGTCTCATGGTACTGAAAACTAATACAGAGAACCTGAAAGGATGTATCAAGGCTCTTACTGAGGGAGTGGATTGCTGATGTGACAGAAAAAGCTGCATATTAAAAGGTGATATATGGAATGGAAAGCAAGTTAGATGAATTTGAAGGTATTTGTAATCTGTTCTTTAGCTGCATCAGAAGAGATGTCCTGAAATATGATAGGAGATAGGCTGAAGGGTGAATGAAAGCTTTTGTTTCAAAAGGTAATAATAATAACAACTTATCTCCCTGCTTTTCTATTGCTGTACTTTCCTTTTTCCTTTGTTTTCCTTCCTCCCTAGGAGATAAGGGTGGGCTTCAGTTATACCTGAAAAAAAGACTGAAAGTCATGTAAATTTTTCTGTACATGCATTCTGTTGGCAAAAAGACAGATGTAAAAGAGCAATAGGACGACAAATAGGCATGTGAAAATCCATCCCAGGCAGTAGATGTATGCAACTTTATGGAATCTAATGGTGACAAGAGTGTGTATTAAATTTCTACTTTTCAGTTGATCTGATACAGGTGTAGCAGTTACCACAGACCAATGTCATTAATTGTAATGTCCTGTAGGAGTAATCAATGAACTCTGTTTCCTGAAAACAGTTTCACCTTTGTGCTATTAGTACTATAATGAAGAGGGCACAGTATATACTTACATACAGAACTTAGAATCTATTAGCACATGTGCTGAACAATAACGCTGCTGATACTTTGCATGCAAATTGTAGTCATCATCTAAGAAGAAGCAGAGTTCATAGGTTCAATATTCTCTCACTTTCAGTCTCCTATGTCAGCTATGTCTTAACCAGCTGGGGGCAGAATTACATTCTGGAAATTAGTGAGAAAAATGTTAAAATTGAAAATCTACTGTTTCTGTATCTAGACTAACCATTTATATGTTATAAGACAACATGAAAAATCCTAGCAAGTATAAATGATGTCTGAATTCACATTATATTTTTAAAGTGTCAGTGCTCAAGTTGGTTTACATTTGACAGGTGATTTAAATACTTCGGCACATTTCTAGAGCCATAAGAAAAAAATCTTTATCAGGATAAAAACCTGACAAAACTATTCATTTTTGTACTGATATGAAAAACATTACTACTCTTTTTGACATGCAGACGTATGAGGCACTATATTAATCTTCATAATTTTTCTAAATATTTCATTGTTTGAGGATATTTCAATGACTGCTCATTTATGTTGTTTTTACCATATTTATCTTCTGTACTGATTCTTGAATGCTATGCTCTGAATACATACCTGATTATGATTGGTACAATCTTACTATAATGCTAAGAAAGAAATATCTGTATCTCTGTAACTCTTCTAATGAGTTTACCTTTGTTAAAAATCATGGTGTTTTTTTTTCCTCATACCAAAATAATGCTTTTAGTGCTTACAGCATATATATGGCTTCAGACATCTCACAAGCTCCACCACCGTTCCCTTCACTTCTATCTCAAAAGAAGCAGTTGTGAAGGTCTCTATACTCAGTTTTTGAACACCATGAAACTGTTCTCTGTGTAATCCTATATGAAATAATAAGATGGGGCTGCTGCAAACATCCTGACACAGAAAGGAGGTGTAGAAAAATTACAAATAGTAATCTCACACTAAGTTTTCACTTCTTCTCTATCTTTCTCTGTTTTCCTTTAGATGAAACTAGGGCAGTGATTTAGGTCTTTCTCTCTTATCTCATCAGCTGTCTTCATGAAACCAGTAGAAATATAATTTTGCAGATTTTTAGCTCTCATGTTCAAATTGGCTAACAGTTCAGTCTTTTGTTGAGGGGAAAGTAAAGGGGAGAAAAAAGAAAGATGGAGAGACAGACAAAACAGTTATATAAAGCTTATTTCCATAGGAAGCCAAGTTAAACTCTCTTTATCTGTAGGAATTGTAAGGCCTAGTTATGTAACTCTTCAGCTTATTTGAAGAGGTGATTAACTGTTCCTAATTAAGCATTCAGCTACAGTCCCATTACAAGACTTTTCCCCTTCTCCAGCAGCTCAATAACAAATAAAAAAAATTAAAATTTTAACTCCCCCCAACAAACCCATAAAAATCCCTGTGCCTTCACATTTTTAGGGTTAAGACTTACTGACAACTAGAGTACTTTATGAAAATATTAAATTGAGTAAGTACTTTTTAAGATTAAGAGACTTGAAATAGCTTATTTCTAAAATATTTGCGATGTCTATTGTTACTTTGTATCTGTCTCTCTGTCCAACAAAATCACATAATACCACAGAGTTTGAAACATAAGTAGATTTCAATACGGACTGTGCAAGAGTCAGTTTTAGGGACTGGAACAGTAAAATGTTCAAAAAACATCTCTGTCTGAAAAAAATAAACTGATTTCTCTCCCTGTAAAGATGGTAAGGAAGGAAAAAAGCCCCAGAAAACAAAATACTTTCACCACCAACTCTGAATTATATTGGGGTGTTTCTGAAGTGTCTTTTTAAAACTACTGCTTCTCCTTAAAATTCCCCCCAGGAAACCATTTTCCAGGAATAAACCAGAGGAATTAGAGGACAGTGATTTCCTGATGAGGTGGCAAAGCTGGGGCAGGAACCCAGATCTGTGTGTCCTTCCCACTTGGCTGCTTTTGTTGGCAGCAGCTAAGGAAGCTGAACTACCCGTGTGATTCTCTGCAGACTGCATGCTCTGCGATAGCCAAAACTCATGAATGTTCTTACTTTGCAGTGTTTCGTTGTGCCTTGTAAAAGCCGTGGTGAGTGGATACCTCATTAATATGAGGTAAGATACAGATTTCCATGTGGTGCTGTGCTACTATGAATTATTAACTTTCACCCGGTCTTGCCTTAGTAATGGGAAAATTAAGCTCTTACATGTTCTCACATGATATTTTCTTCTGTTCACATTACACCTTTTGCACTATCTCAGTTTAATTTGCCTTGACTTATATTAAGGTTTTCTTCCAAAAGTCCTTTCCTATATACCAAAGCAACGAATTCCATGTGAGGAAGGCTAGACATCATCAGATGTCTTCATTTCATTCAGAGAAACAGATCACAGAAAGGGAAGCCTTTAAAATGCTGCTATCCATCTCTTTACCTGATTAGTATATAAATAACATACTACAAGAGTAAGGGCTGAAGAGTTAATCTCTTACATTAATCTCCTCCATTACATTATATTAAGTAATCTCTTCCTCAAATGACTATACAATGCAGCATTACTAGTAAAATAAATTTCACATCAGGATTTCATAAATATTGTAGCCCTTCAATAATTTCTTTATTTAACTCCATGACAAAATTGCATCACAAATACTGTACAGACATCTGCTCTGAAACTTCCTCAAACTCATGAAATCGGTGTCTCTCTTTACAGCAAAAACATTTAAGAAAAAGATTCCTCAGTTTTCCTTCATCATGCACAATTATGAGTTTTGATTTCAAGTACTTATAATCGTTAATTACAGTATTAAAAAAAAAAAAATCCTAAATATATATATGTTTCCCAGCTTGACTGTGACTTCAAGCTAGTTCTCTTGTCTGAGGTGCCTGGTAAAGTAAAACTGAATTAGTGAGAGTACAATAAAGCAATTTTAGATATAATAACCAAAAATAAAGTCAATTTAATCTTCCAAAGTAGGACAGCTTTTCAGTATATTCATCACTATGGAGATTTAACAGTTGATTCCAACTTGCATTTTAATAGCAAACTTATGTAATTGTGAGTCCTGGTGTGGTACTGCTGAGTGTATTCCGTCTGGAATTACTAGTTAGACAGATCCTGCTTAGACTTGCAGTTAAAACACACTAAGATTTTACACATGTGCATGACAGTTGTTAATAACCATCTTTAGAATCACTTTTGGATTTCTCTTTTCTTCCTCACTCAACACTATCTAAAAGAGAAAATTAGTATTAGTGGTCAAGGCTGGGGATTAAAAGTCAAGATTATTCGGTTTTATTTTTTTATTATTTAGCTATTTTTGCCAATGAGGACAATCAAATAGTTTTGCAACATGTATTTTACATAGACACTTTTAATTTATTTGTTTGTTTGTTTATTTATTTGTTGGTAGACAATATATTTTTGTGTTTAAAGATGTTTATGAGGAAAATAACTCTCAGAAGCATTTAAGATATTTTTGAGTGCTCAGAACTAGGACACTATTCAGGACATTTTTTTGTTTTGACTGAAACATTTTTTTGGGTTTGGTAGAATTTTTTTCATATGCCCTCTTCATTCGTACATGCTTGCTTTGTAACCACTTCTAGTCACTACATAACTTGAGGCAAATATTTTGCTTTAAATTGTCTGTGCCTTAGTTTCTCCAGTTGGGGAATGGTTGAAAAAAATCATCTATTTCCCAGAGTGTTGGGAGGCTTAATTAAGTGCTTATAAAGTACTTTAAGACTTTTGCGTGAAATGAATTATGGATGTGTAATGTAACATTATTATTAATGTATATTGCAAATTACTTCTTATCTCCAGCAATTTTCCATTACTTTAGAAATTTATTCTAATCTAAAGTATTGTCCAAATAGACAGGAATTGCTAAAATTCCTTTAGTAAAAGTTCAGTGATCGAGTCATGTTGACTTTTATCTTCAGCAATCTTCCCTTAGAGTCTCCCAGAGACACAGAACTTGAGCCATGCTTCTAATTGTTGGCTTCAGGCTAAAACTTTTGATCACTTTATTTCTGCTATTTTCTGTTAAATTCACATAAAGAAAAGGCTTGATAACATTTTATACTATCTAATTCTTTATTTTGGGGAATATGAAAGATGAATTTGACCTTCTGAATTTTTAGTCTAAACTTTGGTTACAGGGAGCATCCTCATTCTTGTTTTCATTCTTATTAATACTGCAACTCTCTCTTTTGCCCTGTAAAAAGCGATTAATATTGTTCTATTAACCTCTTTCTAAGTAATAATGACCTTTCCCCTGAAAATGCAATTATTGGACGTTTTTCTCACAATAAATCTCATTTATTAGAAAGTTTGGCCTTATGCACTTTGTTCTATGCCATTTCCTTAAAAAAAAAATCATGCTTTATTTTCAAATAAGTACATTATTTTTATCCAGAAAAATATTTTATAATACATGCACTTGGTCATAATTTGAGAGGAGGTGATGGCTGCTTGGCTTAAGTATGCCTCTGCCTTTAGAAAGAAAAAGGCTGTAGTGACATTTCCCTACATTCCTCTATTGCATGACAGTGGTCTAGATGTTTGCAGCTGTAGCATCCGCTATTTTGCAAAGTATTGCCAATCGGGTCAATTTGGACTTTGCTAATGTGCAGTCCAAATGGCCTTTACTTGGTTAGACAGAGCACCAATTCCCTTTCTGCAGTAAGTGGTGATTTTTGAGGTGTTGTCTGACAAGCTTTCTCTATTTTGCTGTTAGCTGCTGAGAGGATAGAGGAAATAAGCTAGACACCTGCAGTTATATGTGGCAATGCAAACTTCTGGGGAGACAGACGGAGAGGAAATAAAAAAGCTCTTGTTGCATTCCTCATCTTTGAGCTGCTGTTTTTGTCAAGGGAGATGATGAAGAAACTTTCCTGTATTCTAAGGAGTACAAAGGCAATGAAAGAATTTGTAACCTCTTCGCATACTTGATGGCAGTAAAAGAGGGATTTTTCTTTGCTCCACTAAAACAATGCTAAAAAGCTGTGTGGAAAAGCAACATTATTGTTCTGATTCTTCTCCATGCCTCACTCTCCTCTTGTTGGAGGAATTTCTAGTTGGATGAGGTCACAGAGAGAAGAAGGTTGTGGCAACTCCTTTTCCCTGCCTATTTTCTTTCCTAATTATGAAGAATCCTTAAAGAAGAAATGTGAAAATCTGTACAGGTTTCCCTTCCTATGCAAATAGGAAAAATCTCTATAACAACAGGTAGGGGAAGAATAGTTTTGTGATTATATAACTCTAGGCTAGAAAAGGGAAGAAGTGGATTAAGAGTCTTGGCGTGTCTGATTTTTATTTGTAAGTGCAGGTAAAAAGAAGATTTTGGTTTTTTGTTTGTTACTGGACCCATTGAATTAGAATATAAGTTTCTTAAGACATTCACTGAAATAAGGCAGCAGTTACAGACTATATATTAGAAATTAGAAAGTGAATCTCAGCTTTTTGAGGATTCCCTAAGAAAGACAGAAAATGGATATCAAATTGGTAACATGGACCAAGAGAATGTCCTTCTATGAATTCACCTCATCCATCTCCTAAATTTATCAAACATGATACCAGGAATGTTAACAGTAATGATTTCAAGCAAGAGGGCAAAAAAACCCAATTGTACCATGTAGGTAGGGAGACATGAGATATGTCATATGCACAATTTTAAGATGAATTATTATTTTTTAAAACTTTATTGTTCTAACATTTGTTTGAACTGCACTCTTTAGAATGCTGCATCTTCTTTACATTTCCTGGCCCTGTGACTCATTAAAATGAGCTGTGTTAGTCACATCAAATGATGTGTTTCATAGAATAAGACAGGAAAAACAGCACACTGAGTCATCGTCATAGAGAGGGTGTCTGCCAAGACGCTATCAGACAACATAGGGAAAAGCAAGCATATTAAATGACTGGGGTCACAGAAACACAGCCCAGTGAAAGGAAATCATTTACAATCAGGTGAACATGAGCCTCCTCATCTTTTTAGTCTGTTTTTTAAGGAAGTGAGACATGTGCTGTCATGATTTTTGCCTGCCTGTCAGTTTCTGTTCCCCAGTGAATTTGTGAGCCACTGATCACGCTCAGGAAAATTTTTTGAATGGGTAGAGCTCTCAGAAATATGAAGTTTTTAATACATTTCCTAAAAGTTGCCTTTACTGAGGAGGGACATATCTTTTGCACCTTCTAGAGAGAAGGGCTGTAAAGCTGGCTCAGCCACCACCCTGCTCAGCTGGCCATCATCACACCACCACTGGCCAGCCTGGCATGTGTGGTTCTCAACTCAGCACAACACATCCTGCTCCTTGTTCTATAGTCACAGAAGGATCTGGGGTGTTACATAGCTGGGTGACCTTTATGGATTTGGGACGGGAATTAGAAGAATGAAGTGGCAGAGGAGACTTTATGTAGTGTGACACAAGACCTGGTGATGATGCACACTGACGGAAGTGTGGAAATAGGGAATTGCAATATAAATCCACTGCAAACCAGAATTTGTGTCATGAAGTTGCTACTATAAAACAAGACTCTGTAGTAGGTGTTTTGGAGATTTTTTTTCCTAGTGAGAAATCTTTCCATTCAGTCTAGGTTCAGCAAATTACTGTAGTTTAACTTCCAACCTAATTCTGAGTGCTCAGGTTATGCTCCTTACTAAATACACATCAATTCCCACTTCAGCTCCCTTAGGAGTGAAGGTTGATGCAACTGTACTGTTGATGTGTCTGCTGTGCCCAATGTCAATTGAAAGGCCCAGTTTTGACAAACTTGATTGAGGAGCGGAAGTCCCTATTTAAATATCTGTAAGTTTAATGAAAATGAGCAAGTGGCTAGAAAAAAATACTTTATGATAATTATCCCTCAGCAAGTCAATTAGTAGACGTGTACTGGGTAGCCAAACAGCCTGCTTGTGATTCCAGACTAACTATAGCAAGAATTACCTTTTGCTTGCTGCAGATATAGATATAGAATAAACATTGTGAGACATTTGTAAGACATTGGGCTTCATTGTCTTACTTCTGACGAAATAAACTGTCTGTTTTTTTCAAAGTTTTGACAATATATTTCATGAACAGTTTAACATTTGTAAAGGGGAAGAATGATGACAAAATTACCACAGCACGCAATTGTTTCCATTATTTTTTTTCCCTATTGATTCTTCTTGAAGATTTGTTAACTGTCCATAATCTCTGGATTTTTATTTTAGTCTGGTGATTTTCACAGAAGATAACCCTATTTTTCATTAGGAAAGCAACAAATATACTTCACCTGCTTCTCTTTCATTATTTTTAGTTTTTAGCAAACTCATGAACAACAAGCTAAAATCTGGCAATTCCATTATTCTAGCATGTTGAGGTGGATTTGATTTTCTTCTCATTATTGTAAATCTGCATGTCTCTTCAATATGGCTGAGGAGAAGCAAAGGTACAGGAGCACATAAACAGCATAACAATCTGGACCCAAAAAATACAGGAATAGGAATTGTGCTGAAGAATCACTGTTGGCATATGAGATGTTTGCCAGATCAAAATGATATTCCTTATTTTTTTCTCTTTTTTTTTTTCCTCCACCTAATTTGTTGGGATTTTTCTATGCTCTACTTAACTTTTCATACTGTTGCTGAAACAGACTGGAATTATCACCTGTAGAGTGTGCCACATCAATTTATATTGGCATACTGTGTTCTCTTGCATAATGCCATCTATTATTATAATCTGTCATAATATAGCATTACATTCATTACACAGCTCATGTTTCTAAATTTTATCCATGATAAAGATTTGCCAAATTCTTTCCTTAATATAGGAATTTCAGAAGACACTTTTACGGGGTTTTTACTGGACTTCTGTATTCATAGGAAAATACTCATATTTTATATTTTTGAGATGAGTACTTATAAATATGAGCATGATTATATTTTATTCTAATAGCACAGAGGATGGGAGGGAGAGATGTATTCCAAAGGTATGTAGAAGATAGGAAGGGTGTTTTTGCATCTGCAGATTTAGTTTGCAGGAACTGCTCTTTACCTGGTTTCTATTCCAGGATATACAGAATAGGAAAAAGCAGCAGCTTCTACCTCTCTGCACAGAGGTCCAATATTTAGGGCTACTGTGACAGAAGGTCTGTGACTGTTCTATTTTCTTTTCAGGCTGACTTATTTTACCTGAAGGGTGAAGCCTGCCCTGGAAGCCTTGATGAGAAAGGACAGGTCTCACATCCTCTGATGAACATAAGAGGAACAAGAGTACAAAAGCCTTAAAAATTCTACAGATGCATGTGAGAATGGGGAAAAGTAAGGAGAACTAAGCACACAAAGTCCCTGAAGGAAGGACATCCCCATGCTGCTTTTGTTAGTGAGCTCAAAGGAGGACTCTGTCTATCTGTGAAGGTGGTGAGAAGACAGCACTGGCATCCATGGCATACTTCACTTTGAGCACAGTTCAAATGTGCTTTTCTACTAACGTAACGGGACTGTCAGGCCCTATCCCTGACATCATGGGAGTAGAAACACTAGCATCCTTTATCTTATACTAATGTGCTTGTCTCATAATTCACTTATTTTTTAAAATTATCGCAACTTTAAAACACACGGACAAAAATTATGAAAATCCTGTGACTCTCAGCCAGTCTTGTTATTTAATTTATAGCAAAGAGGAAGATACTATTAGTTCATACTTCGTGAATGTTTGGAGTCAACAATGTTATGATTGAGTTCTGTTCTTGCCTTTTGTAGAGCTCCTGCTATGTGTTGGTGGGATTAGCAAGGCACTGTTTGGAACAATGGTGTTCTCTGAAACACTTTCAGTTGTCTGAAAAGTGTCTGCTTTTTCTTATGGACCTAATTTCCTTTGAGCTTTTGGTTATGTTTTGGAAAGTCAGCCTGTCACTCTAGGAGGGATCTGCTTTTCAGTAATTTTCAAAATAGAAGGCTTAATCAGTTTTCATACTGCCCTGTTCTGAAACACATATATGTCACAAATATCTCCATCATTGATTTCAAAAAGCTTCCTGAACAACTCATTGTATCATCAGACCCTACTCATGGTGTCCCCTCTGGTTTTTGGTACCAAATTAATATAATAAGAAGTTACAATGAAACCAAGTGTTTCTCTTGTTTGGAGTGTATGTGCAGTTGCTGCAGTAATGTCATTCAGTAACTGCTTTGGAGAGTAACTCCTCTACCTCCCCACAGATTACTGTAATATGTTATTGAGCAAGTCCACACAAAACTGCCTGTGATCATCCACCTTAAATATATTTATTTTATTTCCAGCAGGACAGGTCTGCAGCCCTTCTTTCATACAGTAGATCTTGGCACACTTCTTGCCCTTGGAAAAGATTATTTTGATACCTGTGAATATGTGCAGTACAATAGACCTCCATAGACACTCCTGTTCATATTGAAAACTAAGCTTTGAATATTTTTTCTGGCAACCTCAAACATGAAGAGTTAGCACATTGAACAGTGAATGTCTTCCTGCTCCTGGAAGAAAAAATGAGTTGACTGAGGCAGACCCGCTGTTACAGGCTGAGAATCAGCTCTGTGTAGATCAGGTGAGAGATATGAAACCAAAGCCTCATCTAACACATCTCGTCCTAACTCTTTTTTCCCTTTTCAGTACCAGACAGAATTGTCTTAATTTGGGGATGTGATTTATTTGTGAAATATCTAGTGGGTGGCAGAGGTGGGGAGCAAAGCTGCATACAGCTCCCCAGAGCTGCTGGCCGAGGTAAATAGTGTGTCATAACACATTTATCAAA
Source organism: Todiramphus chloris collaris (assembly GCA_025345505.1). Classification (NCBI taxonomy): domain Eukaryota; kingdom Metazoa; phylum Chordata; class Aves; order Coraciiformes; family Alcedinidae; genus Todiramphus; species Todiramphus chloris. The sequence continues at coordinate 15,342,233 of JANVCC010000043.1, read as the reverse complement.
TAATAATGGAAACCATATAAAACATATAGGAGAGGGAGGGGGAAAACCCATTCCCCTCTGGGAAGTTACTGAATATTTTAGCCAGTTTATAAAACTATGTGTACATGTGTTTGGAAGGGGGGAGGTTTCCTAGCTTCACCTCTGCAAATAAATCATTGGCCTGGGATGTCTGAGTAGACAAGTGAAATGGATGAGTGCATTACAGATCAAGGTGGTGTTCCTGCCTTGGGTAGTTTGAGAGAGACCACCCAAGCACTGTGAGACTACGATGAGACTGTAAGTTGTGCCTGTAGCATTCTGAAAGGCTCAGGCTGAAGTCTCTGACATGGTAGGAAGGTGGGGAATAAAATAAAATTGACACTATTTCTCAATCACCAGGCAAGAGTAGTTATTCATCTGAACTGGCTTTGTTGCTAATATTTGTTTTTCCTTTGACAGGATTTGCCAGCCTAGAGAAAAGAAAAAAAAGGAAGGAAAGAAGGAAAGGAAAGGAAAGGAAAGGAAAGGAAAGGAAAGGAAAGGAAAGGAAAGGAAAGGAAAGGAAAGGAAGGGAAAAAAGAAAAAAGAAAAGAAAAGAAAAGAAAAGAAAAGAAAAGAAAAGAAAAGAAAGGAAAAGAAAAGAAAGGAAAAGAAAAGAAAGGAAAAGAAAAGAAAGGAAAAGAAAAGAATGGCAGAAGTGTAATAGTTATACCTATTTTGGAAATAATTTAATGTTCAGAAGCAATTGAAAAAAAAAGAAAAAAGAAAAAAAAAGGAAAACAATGTTAATGAATTTTTATGCACATTTTTCACTGTTTGCCACTTCAGAGGCTGAAGTCTGATTCTCTCATCAATGCTGAGAATCTTGCATCATAATTGGTCTATTGAAATCAATGGGAGTTACTTATGGAAAGAAGTACCCATTCCACATGAATAAGGACTGCAGAATGTGGACAAGTGTTACCAAAAAATACCAGGTTAAAAGGAGACTGACAGAGATAGTATCCATATAAATACATGTATAGTTACAACTTCAGAATTCTTGCAAGGGAGAAGGAGATATGAGTTTTCAAATTATCATCTTTCACAGGAAAACCTCTTAGAGTGCAGCTGATCACTTTTTTATATTTACACATGGCAACAGTGATTGAAGGCTTATCAGTCTACATATAATAATGAATTAGATGTATTCTGGTCCATAAGGAAAGCCAGAAGGAATTAAAAGGGAAAATATTAAAGGTGTCTCAGTGGGATGTCAGCTATGTTCCTGGCAATAGATCTTTTGGGTGACGTAAGAGGCTGAGATGCTGAGCACATGCCATCACTAAAGTTCCTGTATCACATTTCTCAGGAACGGAGATGCTAACTCCCCATGCTCAGGCCAGATTTCAGCTTCAGCATTCATATTGTGCCTACTGAAATCTCCCCTGAAGTTTTGATTCGATACAGTGTCATTCATTTGGTGCCTTAAATGGTACAGTGCAGCATTTCTGTCTATGCTGTTGAACATCTGCTCCACTTTACAAGTTGCTGAGAGAGAAGAGATTATTTTCTTTTTTTTTTTTTTTCAGTTATAAAGGGAACTAACCCAACTGGGGCTCCAACTCTCCCTGGGCAGTGTCTGAACAACTGGTGTTTGTGCTGGAGAACAGGGCTGCAAGAGACTGGAAAAAATCCTTCTCCACCCGAGGGCTTAAGGCACCCGAGCAACTGATCTACAGCTTGTACTATAAACTGTGGGCTATAGTCACAGCTATGATCTCTGCATGAGATTTGCAGCCCATGGATCTGTGCCTGCTGTGTTCCCAGCCTACTTAAAGCAGCTCACTACATTCCCAGCATGTCCCTGCAGAAAGTGCTGCACATCAGGCTGGGGGCTATCTGGAGACTGCTCCACAGCATTATCAGTTCAGGTAGACTACCCAAATCCTGGCCACTGGTTGAAAACCTCTTCCTTGTCTCCAGTCCATTCTTGGAGGTAAATGTCATGTACATAAGACAGTAGGTGCTCAGCTATTGTAGTGATTACTGCTCTAGCTATTAATAAAGGCATAAATAAATGCCAGATATTATTGAAGTACTAGGAAAATATCATATGTATAAGAGAATTTATACAGGAGTTTATTACTACAAGACATACATGAATGTGACCATAAGGTTTCTCCTGCTGATATTTGTACACTGGGGCTAATTACACCCATTCGTTTGTAAGTTTAGCAGTGTGGTAACTGTACAATAGGAGAGAGGACAGCGAAGAGAGCTGCCCTAAATGGCAGACTGCAAAGCAGCTCTGTGGAGAAGGTGTAGGGAGGAGAGCAGAACTGAGGAGGATCTGTGATTCTGTGAATTCTCTTAACTTCTGTGTTATCTCATGTAGAAGTTTCTCCGGCAAGGGGTCCTTCACAGAGGAGCCTTCTTGCTGTATCTGCTGATGCACTTTCTTTGTACTTCTTCAGCTCTCTATGTTATGAGGCAACCTCAGTGCATGAAACACATGCCTGATAATTCTGAGGTTAAATTAACATGTAAGAAATATAGTATCAAAAAGAAAGACCAGAAAAGACTGATTTGCTGTTGGAAGTGTTGTCTAATGCATATCATTGAAAGGATTCTTGTACACACAGAATAAGATAGGTTTCCTTGACATAAAGAATAGGCCTCAATCCCATAACTATTTTGGCAGGTGCTTAATTCCCAAAGTGTGAGTTATCCTACGAAATTCAATGCACATAGTGAAACAAAGGAGTGGGAAGGGAGGAAGAAGGATTACAGATGTTGAGAGAAAGGCAAGAGGGGCTCTCTGAACAAATGAGAATGAAAGAGGGATTGAAGGAGGAGAGGAAGGGCAATTGGCAGATGAGAATAGGAAAGCAATTCAGATTTGAAGTTGAATCAGCATTTGCTGACATGAACATGACACTAATGGAAAGGATTTGGGACAAGAATAGTTATAAGCTAATAGATTTGTTCTCTTCAAAACACTCTATATGCAGGTAATAACATGTAGACTTTGTTTATAATAACTTAAAGTGACATCTTTTGGTTTCAAAGAGAATTCACGGTCAGAAACAAGAAAAGCCACGCTCACCTGTTTTTCTTCTTCCTCCTTTCTTCCTTCTTGAAATTTATTTCTGGAAGACATTAAAATTCAGATCCCATCATATGTAACAAATGATGTGAAGTGTTAGGTACAGTACTTGGAGTATATGTTTGTTAAAATGAAGGAAGAGACTCTTCCAACACTTTGGGATTTTATGAATGATTTACATCTGGTGCTAAAGTTCATAAATGAAACGTGGGAGAACCAGATGCTTCATTTCTTGACTGCATCGTGTCTGCACATACTGATGGTGAATTGAAAACAGGAATGTCTCATAAATCAAGAAAATCTATTTTTGTACTCTTGATTTCTATTCCGAACATCCATATAACACCCAAACAAATGTGGTGAAATTGGTTCCCTGAGAAACCCTTTATGTTTAGTAACAGTGTGGACATGTTAATAAAAAAAAAATGGAGAAAGAAAGAAAGAAAAAAGGAACCAATCTTCAGAATAAAAAATACTTAGAATGAGCAACTGTTTGTGGAAATCGTTTAGCAAGAAAAAGACAAAAAACCTGAATGGAACTGCTAGGCAAATTCTGGCAGTTTTACAAAGTGCTGAGGTGTGTAATAAGGTGACATTTCACAACTTTTGGCATTAGGGGGAAAAGAATTAAATGCCAAACTCTTCCGTTTGTTACTGACTCCCTTTACAGAAAGGGTTGTCAGGCATTGGAATGGCCTGCCCAGGGAGCTGGTGGAGTCACCATCCCTGGAAGTGTTTAAGAGGCAGTTAGATGTTGTGCTTAAGGACATGGTTTAGTGGTTTTGATATGGCTAGGAATAAGGTTGGACTTAATGATCTTGAAGGTCTCTTCCAGTCGAAACTATTCTATAATTCAATGATTCTATGATTCTATGACATGATAACTGAAGGCTGAATCTGTCCCTCCATTAGAATAGGGAGATAGAGGCTCAAGAGCACACATTTGCAGAGACATGAGTGAAATTCAGATTTTGTTTTAATTTTCATCAATGCTTTGGATGCTGCTCTTTGCCTACTCTCTTTTCTTGCTGACATCTCCTATTGGCCTAAGAATGGTAAGCAATGCTTGCCATTATGTTCAGGTGTCACAAAAATTTCTGTAAGCAATTTTTAAGAATATCATTGAATTACTATGAATGAATATGCGCAAGCCTATCTGTCTACAGGTTGGGAATTTTTTAATAGAATGAATAGCTTCAAGTTATCCTCCCTTACCCTTCTCACTTCCTAGATTTCACGCCGAGTCATGTGTTTATCCACACATTCTAAATTTTTAATTTACAGTTCTAAAACTACCTGCAAGAAATGTCAGGGTAGCAATAATAATTTTGGATAACAAGCTGTACACAAAAGGATTATCAAGTACCAGCTGATGTGTGGTAGCTGCCCATGTGTGTCCTTTTAGCTTCTAACAAGTGCATCATAATTGAAGTGGTCTTAGCCCAATGTACAGGTGTGTGAGGCTGACTTGACTCACCTTGCATCTGCTGTGGGGGAATATTGTGCTTCCAGGCAGTTCTTTCAGGTCAGTAGGAACTTATTACCTTGTGGTATCTTGTTTGTGTGTCTAAACCCTGGATGTGTATGCATTGCTCATTCTGTTAACAATTGAAAACAAACATTTATTTAAATTTATTTATACATCCTACACACAGATTGAGTGTAGGTGTGCTGGCAGAAGGTAGACTTTAGGAGGGATTTCATAAAGGTGAAGGAGAGGCTTAGAAGCCAGGTTTCAAGCAGGCACCCCAAATGCAAGGAGTGACATGAGACTGCGGAGCATTCATGATGGTATCAAGGTAGGTACTGCTGGCAGAGCAGGTGGAGTTTGTGAGGTAAGGGAGATGACCTCACTTTCAGACGTAGGTAGGCAGATTGTATAAACACACCACTAGCTTATATATCTGCTACTCCAATGTTTCTCTCATGGAAGCCAGTGGAAATTTTGCTTTTATTTCAATGAGAACAAGATAAAGATTTCCTAGGGGGAATATTCTTCCCATCACACACTGGGCATTGCATCCACTTCCACACTGAGGGTGAGTTATTAAAAATGTACTCTGTACTCCTCTTCATTTCCTTACTGCTCAAAATATATCCCTAACTAATAAAATTTGCTATATGTCATAAAACACAAAGGAAAGCACTTTTCATGGCAAATATCAGAAAAGCGCTCTCTTTTCTCAACTGCAAAAGTAACAAAAATGATTTGTTCATTTTAAATTCCATTCATGTAGGCCCTAATAAAAGCTATTATAAAATACAATTGTGTGGAGACAAAAAGAGAGATAATATCACTATAGCTCAATATAAAATTTAAGTAATTAAGACATGAAAACTATTACACAATTTACTATGAATGCAATGTGAATAATAAAATGTTTAACCATTTCACTTCTGCTTTTTTTTTTTATAACAGTGGTTTTTGAAAATGTTTGAGGTTGAAATATTGCTAAAGATCTAAATGTCATAGTAATTCAGAAAACAAACAGGACTGAAAAGTAAGCTATCTGGGTTTTCCAACTAAGTCTTGTATATATATTAATATGTTGATGTAAATATGGCAGTCTGCCACGTAATGGTTTCTACATGAAAAAAATGACAATTTCAGGTGATTTTGATGGTGATTCTAAATAAAAGAGGACATACTGAGTGAACTGTGGAAGCATTTTCACAGTGTAAGCTAAGTAGCTGCATAAGAGTTGTGTAGACAGACTGATGGATCTCAAGATTAAAACAAAAGTGTCCATAAAGGTACAGGAAAGAAAATTACTTTTGAACAGTTGTTTTAACTCTGCATTTTTACTGTGTTTTCTTCACTGGTGGACTTCAGCACCATATTGGTAAATGGTGGAGAGAAAAACTCAGTTTAGTCTTTCTCTAAAAGAGTGAATATCATAATTCAGTATCTTTTACAGACATTATTTTCTTGTGCAGTGACATATGCATGACAGTAACAGACATGTCCCAGCACTGCCTAGTTATACTTAGCAACATCTGCTCTATCATTCGTCTCTACCTTTTTACTTCACGCCAATGTGATTGTGTATGTTTGTTTTCTATCTCAAATTTGTGGCAAACAATTTGCTTCAGATCGTGTCCAGGCTCTTCATGGAACAGCATTCTCCTGAGCTGCAGGGATAGCTCATGTTGGTGCTTCAGTAGGTGGCACTCTTCCCCTTAGATCAGTCCAAGCCAGTGTCCCAGGTGGTACACGGAACATGCAGCAGTAGTTGTGCATGAAACTAGATGTCAGACCCACAGCTTGCACTGCTGGGGTGTCAGGGGCTACTGTTTGCCAATGCCCAGGTTGGAGTACATCCTCCACCGGATGCAGTCTGTTTGGTTTGGGAAGCATCCTTGGTTTGTCTGGCATAGTGGCATCCTCCATGTCTGCCCTGTGCAGAGGACAGAAGCAGAGCATATGTCATGGACCATCTTTTGCATCTGGGCAATATTTACCCTCAGGATTCAGATCTGCCTAAAAAATCTACATAGGGAATGGAAAAAACCCTTAGAGGTCAGTTAGATATAAATCCAGTATCCAGCATGACTCTTTCAAAAAAAATGCTTACTGCTCTTTTTTGGTAAATTTAAGGAGAGCTTGTTTGCTAAGTCTTCAGAAGCTGATGACCTGCAGTTCCATTTATAGTAAATTCTGTAGTTCTCAGACTTTATCAGACAGGCCAGATGCCTCAAACTGGGTGCCTTTGTTTATTAAGTCGTAGTCTTCACTGTGCCTTAGTTTCTTGGCTATAAAATGGATCTGCCAAAACTTACATACTGTGATTTACAGACATGTGGTAAGGCATTAAAATGTTAGTGATGTACTTGGCAAAAAAACCAGAATTGAGCATTGTGCTTCTATTTGTTGTTATGATGAAGAATATCTTTATGAATTTCATCTAGATCTTGGGGTTCTCTGTCCCTACTGTCATGGCTTGTTTCAAACTGGTCTGAATCTTTTCTATAGCCTCAGACAATTATAAATAGAAAGGCATAAATACACATATGTGTATGTATGTGTGTGTGTGTGTATATATACTATGTTATGGTTATTAAAAAAAAAAAAAGAAAGAAAAGCTGTTGGTGGGCTAAAATGGAGCAGCAAAGCCACCACAATCTATAAGTGAAGCAATGACAAATGGTGGGCTCCAAATTTGGCCAATGAGATTTTTATTTTCATTGTATTTAGCTTTGTATGTCACCATTTCTCTTAAAACTGCAATATAGTTTTCTCTAATAATGTTTCATAAATATACATATACATACTTTAAGATCAATCATTAAAACGTCTAAGAAGTACATGTTACACAGGTCAAAGCTTAGCACAGCTTCTCTTTATAGAGAAGAAGAGCTGCAGGTTTGTGGTTCCTTACTCTTACCAGTAACTCATCCCATACATAGTTTAATATTTGAGATATAAATTATTCATGAATAGTTTTTAGCAATCAGTGAATTAGCCACTTGCAATTAAAAAAATTGACCTACTCTTCTTGCGTTTAATCCAACTAAAGTCAGTGTCATTGCTGTGTGATTTGATCTCATCTATTTTTATCTGCTGTAGCTGTTGTTTTGATCCAAAATTGACAGAAAGACCCTAGAAATGTGAAAAAAAAAAAAAAGTTATTTATATATATATATATATATGTATATGCGATAAGACCAGGACTCAGCCCTCTGTCTGGTCATTATTTTCACACTGACTACCATAGTTAAAAAAATCCTGACCCTTCACTCATGACAAGCTTATTGGAGAACTCCACAAAAAAAGAGGTTGCAAGCTATCCAGAAGAGGAGCAATCCTTTTGCAAAGTCACCAGGAATTTCTAGAAAGCCAGATCATTCTGACACTTCTTTTTAGAAAAGCAATGTCATTTCACAGTAGATTACTCTTCTGCCACTTTACCAAATGGAGCCTGAAAGAAAAGGTTTACTTTGGTATTTGTCTTGAAAAGAAACTAAAAACTCTCTTTGAAGATGTTTTTAAGACATTAACAATTGATCCTGCCAAATACCATGTTCTTTATTTCACTGAGACTGTGTTGTTTTACTGCCTCACATTTGTTTTTTTTTTTCATCAGGCCCAAACTACTGACAGAATCTAACTCTAATAGGAAAAGACATCATTTGGAACAGTTATTAATATAAAAATAGACCATTTTAGAAAAGGGTTAGCCATCTAAATGGCCAAGTTCAACAAGATACAATTAGGGTTGCATTATCTCCCTCCCTGGACTGCACATGTGTGAATTTATGAAGCCTAGAAAGGGGATAAGTTAGCCTTCCTTTTTCTTCTTTTTCTTTTTTTTTTTTTTTAAAGCAGCTATAATATCTTGTCAACCATTGCTTTGATTTATTCCTATTTTCATAGGTACTACACAGTAAAAGCTTATTTAATCATATAAGTTACATTGTGGAAACAATGTTAGTTACAAAAGGCTGTGTGTTACCTTCTGTATTAGATAGGGGTGGGAGGTCTCCTCACACAGTAGTGGATAAGGATGAGGAGCGTGCACCAAGTGAGATATCGAATGTGTTGTTTAGAGAGAGAGAGGAACAGAATGAGAATTTGGAGTAATAAAAACTGGTGAGGATGTCTGGTTGTGTGAAAAGATGTTTAGATGTTCCAGGGAGATGTAAGAAATTTCACTAGGAGAATACAACAGCCTCTAAAAGAGGTTTCAGTAGAGTACAGCCTGAAAACCTGAATGAATAGGTTCAAGAAGTAGGCTACAAGAAATTAATTAAGCAGGAAATTGTAGATGATGTAGTCAGATAGAAATTCAATAAGCTTGGCAAGAGAGGGAAAAATAGGATGAATCCTAATGGCAGGAGTCTATAGGACAAAGCATGGACATATTAAAGTTAAAAAAAAACCTCCTAGCCATATATTTAATCACAATTACCATAAAACAGTGCAAGGGATTCTAATAAGAGCTGATTATGCTGCTTTCAAAAGTTATCATCTTGGGACTCATATATGTTCTGGCCTCTCCCTTAAAAATTTTATTCTGGAACTTCTGTAACAAAAAGCATCTTCATATTCTATCAAGTTTATTAACTAAGACTATTTAAAAGTTTGGTTTTAGTGCTGGATAAAATTTTATGTTCTACCTATAGTAACAAATTCTTGACATGAAGGGAAAATATTTCATAAATTTTATTTATTTTTGCTAAGCCTCTAAAGGCAAAACTTTTTCCTCAGTCATCTTTTTGAAATGGTAAGTTATATGGAATGTAATGTTTCTACAAGATAGAATAAAATTCAAACAAAAACCATCATGAAACATCTTGTTATTCTCAAGCATACACTTCTCAGTTATTAAAAAGAGACCATTTGTGTTAATATTCCGGTAACCATGCTTTGCCTACCCTTGCACTGTTGTGCTGGAATCACAATATATATGATGGTTATCACTGGATGATTCTGAGAGCCTTACTGGGGAGGAAAAATGCACTTTTGGCCAGCAACACTCTAGCTAGCTCCACCTGGACAGCTTTCAAACCTGACAACATGCCATATTATGATTTTTGTGTCCAGCTAGCTTAAAACTCGAATCCATGAGCTTATGCCTTTTGTTTATAAGATAGTGGGTCAGCATTCAAGATAAAAATTCACATTATTCACACTACAACGTGCTGTTTCAGTGCTGACACCTGAGCCGGTGCATCCTTTAATTATCTTCAGTTTGTGCAAAAGTTGTGGAAGTGAAACTTGTGCAGAGAACTCCCTCCTCACTTTGCTCAGCCTTATAAATGTCACTATCAGCTTTGCTTCCAGAGCTTTTCTAGACCTCTGCTCTTTCTTTTTGGTGTGCCTGTCTTTGTCTGTTATTTTTCTCTAAGTCAACATAATCAAAGCAGAGCTGAAGAATGCAAAGATTATCCACTTCCAAAATCTTCTTTCCATAGACAGACCCATATAGCATCTGCTGATGAATGACAACTTACTCATTCTCATTACAGTAATGTATAAATCTACTGACTGTGACTAGGGAAACTGGAAGCTTTTTTGCCATATAAATTTTCTCAAGTGCCTGCTAGAGGCACAGTGTTTCCTTAGTCACCGTGCTTCACTACTAGTCTCTGAAAATGCAAAACAAAGAATCCTAATGTATGTAGCACATAACAGGAAGGAAGGATATGTTTTAATGTAAAGTGAATTAAAAGTTCTCTGAATTTCCTGAAGTGGTTCGGAGTTAGCTGTTGGTGTATAATAGCTGTTCAGTCTTTTTCTTGCCTCTTGGTGCAAACAGCATTGATTGGCTGGGCTGATTATATCCCTGCATGTCGAAAAGGTGCAAGTTGTTCTTAACACTAGAAAAACGACTCTTGTGTGAGCAGCCCAAATGCGCGATAAGCTATATGGTGTAGACATAAATTTTGTGTGCTTGAAATTGAAGTGAACTTTGCTTGTATGACATATCCATGTAGATATGGACAATAGCTGCTAAAGTCTGTTGCAGCTCATATTTATTGCGTGTAGTTAAAGTAAAAATCAGTGCCATGTTAATTTTTTTTTTCCAATTCAGGGGAAAAAAGCTAATTGTTCTTCTGCCAAAGTTTAAGTGCTACATTTTTTCATTAGAATTTAACAAATGTTCATCTTAAAATAGACTGACAATGGGTCAAAGTGTTCCTCTTTATCTGTTATGAACTTTAAATTTATCAAAGCTAGTACTAGCAGCATTTTCTATTGTCACTCCTGAATTTAACTATCAAATTCTCCTTTAAAACTACTGTTTAACAGCCACAACATCCTAAAATATTTGCCAAAAAACACTGCAACAGTCTTCCACTTTCACCTGCTGCACACAACATGTTATATAGATGCTTTGGGGCATTATTATTGTTGTTTTTATATCTTTATCTCTAATGCAGAAGAAGTGTAGACTTTTTAGGGAGTATTCTTGAAGAAGATAGTTGCTACCTTGTCTGAGATCTGATAGCCCTCTTTATCTTGGCTGGCAATGACCATTACATAAATATGCGTGAATCAAAGCCAGTTTGGGATATAAGATAAATCTTCCTTCTCCCTTTAGATTTGTATTTCACTTAGTCATTTACAGGCCCTCATCTGGAACAGGGACTTTACTTGGTGTCATAATATAACTAATTGTAAAACTTGGGGAGATAGGTGTAATTCGGAATGAGAAAGGGTATCTTAATCTTGCCCTCTCATTGTAAAGTCTATTAAATCCAGGATTTAAAAAGTAGACTAAGCATTGATGGGATTAAACATATTACATACTTTTAAGGAAGGCATATTTATTCTTCAGTGTTTAGTACTAAGTCCCATGTTGAACTAAATCCAAAAATGAGATGTAGATTCTGGCATATCTAAAAATGTCAAACTGGATCTCTTGGTTCTTGCTTTGATGTGGCAATATTCTTTTAGTGCCAGAATACCATCTTGGGTAGAGGTGAAAATGTAACACAGAGCCTTTTAATTTCATTGTATTATTTATAACAATTATTTAAGTCAAATTAGAAGTAAATGTCTACTAATCTTTGTGTGTATGCATGCCCAACAATTCCTAAATGCCACTAGGAAATTAGAGTAATTTTGATATTAAAATGATTACTACCACTTTTGTAATAAACTGATGCGACTTTAGAAGTCTGTCCCTGATATCTTTCATGATTTAGACATCACACAAGCTATAATTGTGCTATTAAAGGAAAGAGAGCTAATCTTTTTGCATTTGAAGTAAGCCCTCATCATAAGACCCGACAAAGCCAGACAGATCAAAAAAGAGTAAAAAAGAGCATTTAAGGAAATTAGTACAAGTGTCAGTTAAAAGGTAAAAATTAATGCACTTATTATTGAAATACAGTTGAAACCTACATTCTTTTCATTTCTTTGATATTGCTAGAGCATAAAACATTCAATTAACTTTCCATTGTGTTTGGGGGGTAGTGGGGAAATGCAAAGCATTGTCAGTGAAGTGTTAGGTGTGTAGGTGGTGTGTGCAAGGCAAAAATGATTAGATAGAGGGTACAGTAAAGGCTTTTACTTTGCAGTTGACAAAGCCAGTCAACTCCTTTAGTGTGTTCCAGGATGTGTTCTTACATGTATACTGTTTTTCCTGAAGATACATTACTGAGCCTCTGAGAAGGTAGCATGCATTCCTTTCATCCTCACCAGGGAGTATTTATTTTCCTGATTACTATTATCTACATCATTGAAACCTGCATGGTTGTGCACTTTTTTTCCCAATAAAAAGTGAATACAGATAAATTGATAATATTTTGGACCATTGAATAATAATACCTTGCAACATAAGTGAAATAGATACATTTAATTTGTACTTACCCTCAGTTATAAATACGAATTCCCATGGCTGTATTCTTTTATTCTTTGAAAGCTGTTACTAAGAGTGCTGATTTGTAAAAACTGATTTAGGATTTTTCAAAATATATCCTTGATTTACAACTGTTATATGTTGGCAACACTGAAGATGCAAATAATTTGTATTAATGCAGTAGTTTTTCCCATTCTTTGTGCTGATTAAAGGGAAGGCAGCTGCTTCTTTCTTTCTTTCTTTCTTTCTTTCTTTCTTTCTTTCTTTCTTTCTTTCTTTC
>JANVCC010000043.1:15254476-15329568 GCA_025345505.1 Todiramphus chloris collaris | reverse complement strand
TTCTTTCTTTCTTTCTTTCTTTCTTTCTTTCTTTCTTTCTTTCTTTCGTGAGATCACTGTAATGATGTAAAATGTATAGAGAATTTTTTTTTTTTAAATCATACAATACAGGAATCCCCTGAACCCATTCAACTACCTTGTTAACAAAACCTTTCTAATATATTGATGAAGATGTTTTCTCTCTAATTCCACCATCCGTACATTTTATTTGAATTTCACTAATAGTAAGATGATGCCGTAATGCTCAACATGCTTTAATTAAAAGAAGTATTTGCTAATTGGCATAAAATATCTGTGTGATTATTTTTCCATATATTTACGATTTTGCAATAAGAGAACAGCTGCTAAATATTTTTCTTACATGCTGATTCCACTTAATCAACATTATTCTTAATGGAGGCGACAAAAGTTAGAAATTGTGTTTTCCAAATGTGTTCCACGAAAACATCAGCATGATGACAAAGTCATGCCCTTTGGGGTACAAATGAGCAGGTTTACTGCAAAACACTTCTATATAGATAGGAGATAAATCTTAGTTTAAAAATCCTTTGCAATATTGAGCACCTTCCAAGCCAAATGTGTACTAGCACTTAAAGAAAATATTACCAGTTTTAACACCCAAACTCACTCGATGTTTTGATTATTATTCCTATTAATATGCACATGATAGAAGTTAATGCCATACTGACAGATTTAATGCTTTGTAAATGTGCTGAATTAAACTAGAAAGGTAAAAGCAGCCATTACCCTAAGACCTAAAAGAGAGACACTAATCAGATGGCTTTTTTCCTCCCATCCTTTTTACAGATGGCTGAGAATACAGGTTTACTTTAAAATGCAAGGCTGGAAAAAGCTTAGCCACAGGAAAAAGAAAAGGTCTTGACCCTTAAGTATTGATTCCATTCTATTGATTACAAGAGATGGGGGTGGAGAAAAAAATTGTAATTTAAAATTTAAAAATGTAATCCTAAAAAAAAGCACAAAGCAAATCTAGGTAAAAATCAGCCTGAGCTTTGTTATTTACAGGACTAAAGAGTTACAGAATAAAAGGCAAAATGGAGGGAGATCAGGGCACACATGGACTCCAGAGCTGATCTTCAGGCCTCATGGACTTAGAAGCCAAACCCCCTTGCCTCTTCCAGCAGGAGTGCTTTGTCAGTAGACTATGCTGTCTGTAGAAGCTGGGCTATCTAGCAAGGTCAGGATCTACATTCGCTGGTAAATTCTCTACCATGGGCCAAGGGGCACATTGCCAAATATTCCTTTCTCTGCACAGTGGAGCAAAAAGAAAAAGAGCCCCACAGTCACTGACAAGTGAGGAGAAAAGGTAATAAGGTTATAATCTTGCATCTTGAACTGAACTTAGGGAATGAAGTGGAAAGCTGCAAGATTTCAGGGACAAACAGAAAGAAAGGCCATTTAGCATGATACTATCCAAGAGAGGCTTTATTGAAGGCCCTCAAAACCCTAGGGCAAGAAAGCCTATGTAATACAACTTCTCTGAGAAGCATTAAATCTACATGAATCCTGAAGTGCCTGATTGACTTGAATAAAAGGCTCTGTAATTCTCATTGTCAAAGAACTGAAGCAATTCTGTAGATTAGTGGGAGGAAGAACTGCTCCCTTGTAATGTGCCAAAGACACAAAGAATTCACCATAGATACGTTGACAAATGGAAACATAAAATAACCACAGTAAAACGTATAATCCAAGGCAGTAATATATATTTTAAGAGAAACTGCTGCTATAGTCTCAGCTGGTATACTTGGCTTTTCCACACTGTATAGCCTGGGATGGGAACATCCTTCTTATGAGGAAAGGCTGAGACACCTGAGGCTGTTTAATCTAGAGAAGAGAAGACTGAGAGGGGATCTTATTAATATTTACAAATATCTGTAGGGTGGGTGTCAAGTAGACAGGACGAGTCTCTTTTCAGTGGTACCCTTTGACAGGACAAGCGGCAATGGTCACAGACTGGACGAGGAAGTTCCACCTCAACATGAGGAAAAAATTCTTCACTGTGAGAGTGACAGAGCCCTGGAACAGGCTGATCAGAGAGGTTGTGGAGTCCCCTTCTCTAGAGACTTTCAAAACCTGCCTGGATCTGTTCCTGTGTGGCCTGCCGTGTGTGATTCTGCTCTGGCGAGGGGGTTGGTCTCAATGATCTCCAGAGGTCCCTTCCAACCCTTACCATTCTATGATTCTATAAAATACTCTATTCAGGTGAGACAGAGCTAAAAATTATGCATATTAAGTATGCTTCTATTTTAACAATCTGTAGTAACTTTTAGAAGGAATCATGAATCTGGACAGACAGTATATTGAGGATATGACAGAAGCTAGGAATGAGTGATGTGGAACAGCATAGTGCTTTGCATGGGGTGATTAAGTCCTGATGAAAAAATAGGGTAAATTAGTCTCCATAGGGCAACACACAATAACATAACTACTGCTGATAGTGACCAACTGTCTTAGATATCTCTACATGGCATTTTTTTGTGCCACATAGAAAAATACCCTAAACTATCACACTAGGTTGTCCTCATTATGGTGTGCCTTCACCAGTGCTCTTACTTCATTTTTGCTGTCTAAAGACAACTCTGGGTAATATGTTCTCAAATAAGTATTTGGTAAAGAATGGTCCCTGGATTTTAAAAACCATATTGATTTCCAAATTATTTTCTTCTAGAGTTTAGACTGATTGAAGTATCATCAGCTAATTCTTTGATCAATTATCAGTTTCACAGTGCAGTTTTAGTGCTAACAAACATGCAAAAAAAATCTTGGTGTAGAATCAAAGAGGAAATAAAATTGTTTAGAGATTTTTTTAATTTTTTTTTTTTTTCCTCCTCACTGTTTACTTCTGCCTGGTTTCTCTCCCATCAAAAGAAACCTATGAAGTTTTTAAAGGCTGGTAATTTCCTTTGTATAACAGTTCAGAAATAGGACTTTTTTGTGTGCCTACAAAATTAGAACATCCAGGATAGTTGATTTCATCAATAATAAACTGCCTTTGCAGCAGTTAACTACAAAAAAGTATTTCTCAAGGGAAGTAAATATTTACTTACGTACTTATAAACTTTCTCTGTGCTTTTTATGAAACTCTTCAGCAGCTCATGCAAAATAAAGTGTATTAGAAAATGCACAACATGATAATGGTTATTAATGTTTTTCTCTTTTCATCACTCTTTTAAAGAACTAAGATGAGAAAAGTGTAAAAGTCATAATGTGAATTGGGGGACTCCAGAACTCTTTTGGCTTTACTAGTTTGTTGAGTTTTAGTTGTCATTGTCTTACCCACATGCAGCCTGGTCTCTGCAGCATACCTGGGAATGACATTTGCTTCAAGTGCAAAATGCCCCAGTCCACAGCTGGGAAGAAACTCTTCTGAGGTCAGACTGGTTGGTCTGTGAAGGAGCAGCTCGGTTAAGGGGCTGCTTGAGGCTGCTTGAGGCTGAGAGACCTAGGCTTCACTGTCCTTCCACCCTGCAGCTCCCACCCTGCTGGAATGAGATTGCTTCCTCACTTCAGAAGGGACTCACAAAGAAAAAAAATACATTAAAGAGAGCAAGATACTTAGACATTGCAGTTTTGGAGGGGGAACATGGGATTGTTTAAGCACCTTAGGAGCAGATGACTAATACAGACACAGATTTACTTTCTGTGAAGTAAATGTGAAAGGGGAAAAACATCCTGTCCTTCAAAAAAGAAAGGAGTATAAGGTAAGAGAATGAAAGGCTGCTATGACGGTGGTAAAGGTTAGCATGGTATTATTGTGACATCAATTATTCCTGCTGCCAAGTGCCCAGCCACCATCTCCCCATCATCTCCCCTGAAGTCTGGCCCTGTCTTCTTTCAGCTGTGTGGCACCTGTAAATGGCAGTGCCAGGACTCAGATATGATGACTGCTCCTGCCCTTTTTTATGTATTTAGTTTTTAATCACTTGAGGTTGAGGTATCTCCCCATGCTGTGAATGTGTGTAAGTTTCCAGACCTTTACCTCAGCAAAGTCCCAGTGCAGCCATCTGGACTTCTGTAAGTAAATACTGGAAGATACAATCTGCATCTAAAAATCAGTACAGTAAACTCATACCTGAAAAAGTGCTGTATACATATATACCAAATAATAACAATAAAAAAACCTATTAGTTTAGCCTCCTAGCCTCCTTTACTGCTTTGCCACCGTTATGCTAATAATGATGAGTGGACAGGCAAGAGAAATTGAGCTGTTTTTCCTACTGAAATGCACTGAAGGAGTTGATGCTTCTGTAGGGATGGAAAGAAAGATGGTGACTTCCCGGAGTCAAGAATGTGAGTGAAGCTGGCATTTCCTGTATAATAATATTCTTCTAGTGAGGTTCATTATTTTGTGTTTCCATAGGCCTGGAAAGAAGTTCTGTTTGGAGGGAGGACCAGTTCGTTGAATATGTTTTTCATCCGCAAAAAGGGGTGGAATGATGCTTTAATGTCATCTCAGATTCTCACATTTTGGTTTGGAAAAAAAAAAAAGACTTCTAGCAAATGAATATCAACTCACTATAAAGTTAATATTAAGTAATTTTTACTTTTTTTTTTTTTTATATATATAGAAATAAAAACAAAAAAAAAAAAAGAAAAGATAAACTGAAGGGGAATTCATGTTTGAAAAGTTATTTCACAGGAAAGGCAAGTCAAGGTGCACAAAGGGTAAGTTGTGCAAATGTATCTAGCAGGTGTTTCTGAGCCGTGTTCCTTTCCAAGTGGTCAGTGCTGTGCACCAAAAGAAGTGTAAACAGCAAAAAAAAAGTTACATAACACATTATGATTTTATTAGACAATTCTCTGCTAAGAAAATAATAAAAAATTACCTGTAGCCCCAGTTTTGCAGTGGCAACAGGTTGTCTGTGCCTTTTGTTTGCATTGTTGTTGGTTGAGGATACTTGGTTGAGATCTCATAAAGTAGCCTTGGGCCTCTCATGCCACTTACCTGTGAGGGCTACAAGTTCAGGTTCCAGACACCCATGTGTTTACAGGCATGAAGCTGGATCTGCGTAAGGCAGACACTTGCATGCATCATATATTCTGAAATCATTGTGCTCTACCCATGTACAAGCATCATGTTGCCATTTCAGGATTCCTGAAAGCATATCTTTAATATTTAAGTGTCACCCAGAGGCTGCTCTGTGTTTTCTTCTCACCCATCCTGCCCAGCCTTACAGACACAGTAATTTATGTCCTGATCCATGCTCTGGGAATTAGTGTCATGGCACTGAATAAGATTGTAAAGAAGTAAAAAAAATTTTTTTTTTAACCTCTGTATGTTGAAGGTACTTATCTTGTTGCATGAATATGGATGATAATTCCTATGAATATGGAAAAGACTAGGGAGGGATGGGTCAGTGTTTAACTGCTCTTAACCTTTCCACCAAGTTGACCTTACCACAATATGATGCATAGGAGAGGTCAGGCTCAGCTGATTTTCTGTAGAATGCCATTAGTAGTTTTTTGCCACATATGTTTGCCCTAACGCCTTGTTTGCCACCTATATAATTATTAGAAGACTCTTATAATTGTATTTGAAATTTGAAGTTGACACGTATGTCACAGTACCATGGCACAGTATTATGTTTAATTTCTCCTTTGTTCATCTCATTTAATGTCCTGAAGAATTATACTCAAAAGAAGATTCCACACACTTTTCCTTACCATTACCAGCTACGTGTTCCTCCCCTACTTACTAGAATCATCAATTTCATTAGAAGAGGAAAAGAAACATGTATAAGTTTGCATGCTCAAAATATAAAGTGGGTAAACACCTCATTTTCATATGTTGTTTTCTGAAGCTGAAGTAATAAGATGTTTATATTTCCCTGATAGGTGGGATTACAATAGTATTACAGAATGATGCTGCTAAATTTATCATGACTTTGACATATTGCACAATCTGAGCTGTTTGGCCCAAATCACATTCATTTGATCCTTGTACAGAGCTAACTCTCTTTCAGTTAGCTTCCTCCTCTACCCTGGCAGACTTGCTTCGGTATCTCTTTCAGTTCTCCCTTTCATCCCAGAGTCCCTGGGTGAGGCTTCTCAGTATAAAGACTCATGAGAAGGTCTTAAATAAGAGGTGGCACCCAGGCTGCATGTTCATTCTCACTGGGCTTACCTTAGAATGGAAACTCCTGGTGCAGCCAAGAAATGACCATCTATGAATGGTTATAATAGGGCCATGCTGTGTGGAAGTGGGATAGGACGATCACTTGGGCTTCCCAGGTGATGCTGTTAGGTCTCTGTGTGGTTGTACCTGAGCTCTTGTGAAATTTTGGAAATTCCTAACAGTGTTCAGTGCCAAAGTGGAGAGTGATCAGGATTGATTTTAGAAAAGAGTGTAGAGTGGAAAAGATACTTTGATTTAACTCAGTAGGAAAGCGGCAGTAGTTTTTCAGTTTCGTGCAGGTTTTTTTGTTTGGTTTTTTTTATATATATATGTATATATGTAGTTGTTACTTTTCAAGTTTTCTAGTGTGCTTTTGAAGCAGAGGAATGTAATAAGAAGTCACAAAGAGTAAGGACTATTCAGCCACTTTAAAAGGAGAGGAAATGAACCTTTTCTTATTAGTCACTTTCTACTTAGCTGCATCTTTTGAAACAGCTGAACATTTTCATCAACCTGCTGCAGATTACTGTCTGGATGAACTGCTCCAGTCTGAAGTGGTTTTACTATGGCAGCAATCCTTGTTTACCAGTATTCTTCATCTGTCATTCTGTAAATATTTAAGTTTTGCAACAAATTTGTCAACCAGTAGATAATTTACACACTTTTTAGTGACTGAAAACTGATGTACCAAGAAAGTAAGCTAGATTTCCAGAGAAGATGAGTAAGCACAGAAAGGTCTGATTGGTTTATTGTGCTCTTGTGATTAAGGTGTGCCAATTTCTGTAGCCAAGAGCAATGCAAAGGAATGGTTAGCAACAAATGTGTCTCCCTCTGCTTTCTAGCCCTATAGATGAGGTTTCCAGTTGTATTAAAGTAGCAGAATTTAACAGAAGTCTGGATTGGAACTGAAATTTGCAGATTGAGTAGGATTTTGTTTGCCTGTGTGAAACTATAAATATATTGGATGTAAGTGGATACTTTTGTGTAGCAGTGTCTTTGAAGTCAAGCCTGCATGTTTGAACCTACTTTTTGCACGTTAAACATAAGTCCACTTATATTTTTATCACTTTGCAGTAATATCAAACTACTTAGCTCATTATTGTTATTTTTGTTTATGCTATGCACTCCAAGATAATGCAATTAAAATAATTTTGTTATTGCATTAATTACTATGGACACATAATGCATAATACAGAATACTTTCTGAATAAATTAGCCCCATGCTGCTGTGACTATCCTATTTCACTTAAAGGTTATCAGTTGCTACATGGTATGCAGAGTAGACATATCCACAGATGCTATCCTGCAGAGATTATAGTTTAAACATGCAAAACAGGTGAAGAGTAAGGAAAAGAGGGTTTCCCATGGTCTAAAGTCAGTTGGGGTGATGTGCACAGCCTGCAGGATCTAGTCCCTGCTCCATCCATATTGCTGTCTCTCTGGAAGAGCAGTCTAGCATAGATTAAGATACTTACACTAGCACAAAAGGGGTTTTGGCTTTTTAAATTATTATTGTAAAGTAAATGTCAGCTATTCCATCTGCCCCTCAACATAACCATCATTAATTAGCTGATTTCTTTTAGACGTTGCAGCAGAGGTGGATTTTTAAGGATAGATTTCAAAGAAGCGAGGACAATCGCCTGACAGCTCAGTTCAGAGAGGGCATTCCATGTGTGAGGGGCAGGGTGGAGCTGTGTGTGAAGCTGACAAACAGTAGAGAAGATTGTTATTGTTCATGGATTAGAAGAAAGTGTGTGTGTGTGTCTGTGTATGTGTGTGTGAAAGAGAGGAAGAGAAATGCAATTAGAGACAACAGACAAATAAAGGAGGCTGGAGTTTTGAAGAGCCTTGAAGCTGAGGACAAGCAGCATGAACTTGCTGTTGTGAAACCAGGAGGGACTGAAAGGGGATGAGTGATGTGGTCAGATCAGACAAGGAATATAACCCTCAAGTGCAAAAAAAACTAATAAAAAAAATAAAAAAAATAAAAAAAAAAAAAAGAAGAAGAAAAATTAATGATGCACTAACTCTTGATAAGCCCAGAAAGCACAAATTGGCATAACAACCTCTGCTTCCAAAACCTTTTAGAAGCTGAACAATTTTTGAGGAAGAAAAGAGAAGAGAGATGGCATCCAAAATAGCACATTTAAAAAGAAAAAAAAAAAAAATTCTGAGCAAGGGCATTTGCAGTACTACAGCAGAATGTTAATTGAAATCCTACTGTGCCAACAGGAACATTGGAAAGAGACCAGTCAGGATTAGACTAATTAAGATGTCTTTAAAAGAAAGCGGGGGAAAAAATCGATTGAAAAACTGAACAGTTTGGATTGTCTTAAAGACAAATTTACCAAATTCACTGTGAAGTCTAAGGTTTGTAAAGTGTGTCCATCTTGCAAAAGATGAATTGAAGTAGACTGGAAGGTTGACACAGTTAGAGAAGTGTTGTCTTCTGAGTATCTTTGGGAGCTGATGTTTGGGAGTGTGCTGAATAGTAGCTCTGTCCCCTGCAATTGTATTTTGAGGAGACATGCTAATGGCCAGTTTAAGTAAGTTAGTGGCTTCTATATAACCTGTTGTGGTGGGTTTGTCTGACATTAAATACACCTCCCTTTCTTGTCTTCACTTGCTCCCCTTCAGCTTTCTGTTCCTGGCTGTGGAAGGGGGCAAAGGGAGACTCATTCTTGAGCTGGTGAATAGAGTTTCTTCTTTTATTGAGGTAAGAATACTGTCTAAGGTGTCCTTGTTGCAACTGTGATAGAGAGGAGATAACCTTTCTCAGTTTTCAGTGCTCTCAGGCAGCACAGAAATGCTTGTGTGGCACTAGAATATGACCAGTAAAGATGGAGACAGTGTTTCAACTTGCCTTGCTATGACTACTGTGTTGTGGGACACACAGATGTGAGTCTGAGATCATTGGTAGAAACAGTGTTTGCTGGGAAGCTTCCACAACTGGAGTCTATGATCCACATCTAAGTCTCCCACAGCCCTTGGGAAGATAACCATTGCTCCTATATTACAGAGCAATAATGGCATTTGACAGAAGAAACCATGAATATTTTAATCCTTTAAAAGGAGTAAAGAGTATGTCTAGTGTTGAGTCAAGCTGTTTGAATTATTCAGTGTGAATAAGTGAGCCAATTTATTGGACCTTTTCCTTGTTCACAGATCACTCACAACCTCATCCTTCTTTCCATGACCAGAGTTGCTTTTCTCAAGTGTTCTGCAAATAGTTTATACAAATGTCAGCCAATGGAACTTGTGATCTCTTTCCTTCAACCATTATTAGCTGTTAGCCTTGCATAATTTTCCAAATTATTGCTTTTCTGTAGTTGGATGACAGGACTTTTACAGTGGGAAAAAATGAAATAGTGAATCTTGGATAAATATACTTCTGTGCAAATACTGTTTCGTACAAAATTTCGAATATGTCCATTTGTTCAAAAAGCAGCCATTATGTATATAACTGTAAGAACAAATAAGATCTTAGCTGGCAGGTAGATTTTAATGGGGCTTTAACTTTGTAAAAGCCCAACAGGAGCCTTCTCAGGAGTGAGGGTCTCATGTTGGCCAGATACACTTGTGCTTAGCCCTGGAAGTGTCTCAGCTATTCAGAAAGCATGACGTCTAATGTACACTTAATGTGATCGGCAGCAGTTTTAAAACCTGGATGCATATTTTATTGGAGCTGAACAATTGTAAATTTGATGAAGAGCAAATATGAAAGGTATTAATATGGTTAAATCAAAGTGAACTCTAAGGAATGTTTCAGGGACTTGATTTTATTCTATTCAACTTGCTTGAGTTTTGCACTTTTATTTACCAAAGCCACAGTCTTTCTACAAATGTACTCTCTGTAATGACATTCTTGGGAGGTCTGCAGCTTGTCTCACATTTGTACATTCATGAAGTCAACCCAAGCAAGTAAGCCTGTCAGTGTAAATTCTACCTATTGATGTAGCATCTTTCTTAACATTTGATATAAAACTGCACAAAATAGGAAAGCCAGGACCTTTCTAGAAAATAGCATAGACAGTAAATCCCATTCTAAGCCATTTATCTAAGCAAAATGGAGTGTACAAGGTACTAAACTAGCCTGACAACCTGTATTTAGTGTAATGATTTATTTGCTCTTTGGCAAGCTCTAACCATTTACTATTAACTATTGCAGAGGAAAGGTAAGGTTATTATTACCTCATAAAGTAAATAGTGATACTTAACAAAACAGAACATCTGCCCCCCTTATTAAAATATTTTGACAGATTTAAACTGGCTAACATTTAATCTCATTTGTTAATTATGGGAAGCAATAGTATGTGTTCTGAAGATACAAAAATAAATATTTTTGTGATTAGGAAACTTGTTATACTCCAACAATAATTTTTTTTCTCAGGGTTCTTTTCTTAATCTGAAAATAATGTAGACGTTACTTTGGCAACCTTGTAAATGCTGAGGCTACTTGGAACTAAGCCTACTAGTTTTAGATGGCTTAAAAACTCAACCCTTGTTTATCTTACTGGCATATAAAATAGGGAAATATAAAAACAGTTCTTGTGCTTAGTGAAACAGGTTGATATATAGGAATCTAAGGGGAGAGGCCACAGTCTTTTCCTGTTTTGAGAATATAATCTGAGTGCCTTGTTGTGTTTCATTTTGTTTTAAAGAGAGCCTGAAAATGTCCTATTTGTATCTTTTAAGGGCTGAGGATAAAATTTGAAAGCTAGCTCAGTAGAAGAAAATCGTTAGTTTTCAGACACATCTGTTATTTGGTCCGGACCACTACATGGCAACATGACAGAAACTGGGTTGCCTCAAGAATGGAATCAGGTGCAGGTAGAAAAGAACAGCCAGACCTCCCCAGTCTGTGACTCTGTGGATTTGCACTTGATTGAAATGACTGTTTAACTGTGGCTTGAGATGGGGATTCCAGAAACTTGAGCTAGGCTGTGCCTGTGTAAACTCAGATGCTGTAGCTCTTTGTCAAGTAACTTGCTGCTCTACACTTACTCTGTCTTCCCCCACACTACATGTTTTTCTTCTCTGTACAGCAAAGTTTTCAGGAGCAGGGTTTTTTCTCTTACTACATTTTCACAGTATCTAGAATAGTGAGGTCTGTTTCTCAGCTGAAGGCTATCAGTGTGGAACACAGACTCAAAAAATTTACATGTGATTTTGTGTAAGTGGAACTCAGCTGCTTTGTACTAACTTCATTATTACATGTGGTAGACTGTCCGAAATCTCTATGTTCATCAACTTTGTTTTATATAGCACTTTTTCTACAATGTGTCAAAAGCATTTTAAAGAACAATAGCTACTGAGTTGAATAATCAATTATAGATAATAATACAGTACAGTACAGATAGCACAAAGTGTATAATTATAGTATTTGATTTGGTTCTGTTAGAAGTCAGTGGCAATTTAATGTTCACATCATCAGTGGAAGTAGGAATCCCATTGAAGATAAATGCCAGCATTGAGTTAGTTGTGAACTCTGTATCAGCTGTTCACAAATGTCCCATAAAATTTCAGCTTAAACTGGATCTTTCTGTGTTGAGTCCTGCCCCAAAGATGATCTAGAGCAGTTTAAGGTAATATTAGTTTATCCTTTTTCAATTTAAGTATTGACTTTCTGGCCTCTCTGTGGGCTGCTGCTATATTTAAAATGTCATCTAAGGCCTGCCATTACAAGATGGAGTATAATCTATTCAGTGGACTCTATCAGTTCTCTTATACAAATCTTCACAAGCAAATTGCAATTTTCTCAACATTTATTCCATTCTTAGAAATTAATGAAAGCAGCTTTTCCTGAGCAGTCCACACCACCTTTTTTTTATAACCTGAAACTTACAACTAATCCCTAATACACAGAAATGTAAAATATATAGCTTAGTTGTGACTGGTGATGTGATTTTCACGGCCATGTTTGTACTGCAGCTGGATAAGTGGAAGCCTTTTAATCTGCTTTCTGCTGCAAGGATTTTGGAAAAAGTAGTTTTTAAATTGTATCTCAGTGAATTGTAGAACATTGACACTGAAGATTCACTGTCCCTGAACATTTGAGATAATAAATCTTGATTGCATGACTACTGTGAGAAGAGGTCTGTAGAGTGTATATATGTAGATTTAAATGAGTATTAAATGTGATTTTATTCATTATTATCTCCACACAATTAATGAGTTTTCAGAGTATAATCTGAGAATATTTCCTTTCTGTGTGTTCTTTGTGCTGTTCTGTTTTTTTCTTTTATGTCTATTTTTGTATTGCATGTATTTTTTTTGTAGTCTATCTTGATTCTACTAACATGTCCAGCCACTCCCTGTGAACTTTCTGACAAGTTCTTGTGACTAAAAGCAGTAGGAACAATAGTCATGGACAGGATTGTACCCATAAATTGTACATATTCCATTCAATTTTTCCCAATCTCTAGATTAGTCCTCCAAGTCATAATCTCATCTTTGACAGAATGAGGTTTTGAGTATTCCTTTCTCTGTTTTAGCCTGAAGCAGTTGTGACACTCAGGACACCAACAGGTCATTTTCTAAAGCACAAGACTTGATCCATTTAATTATTTCCATTTATTCCACATACAGGTTTGTGTTGTTTTGTTGTTTGGTTGGGTTTTTTTTTTACATCTAGAACTAGCAGAAGCACAAGTGTGTATATATATTCTGTGGACATGTTTTCATAGTTGCTTTCATTTTGTTTTTGTCTGTGTAAGTCTAAGCTGCTTTTTCTGTGCATGGATTTTTGAAACTGCTTTAACAATCTGTCAAAGACACGTCTCCTCTACTTAAAGTGTATAGGTGAGCTCTTATAATCAAGTTTTAATAGTTTAAGAGATAGGTTAAGAACTTTTGCTCTGTCAACTGTGTGGGAAGTGGTGGGAGAACAGAATCTGGCCACTTAATACAGTGTATAGAAATGTGCAGGAGTTACTATTTGCACTGTAAGATTCAGATCTAGCCTTACAGATAATAAAAACTACAAAATATTAACCCTTCTGATGCTCCTAAGCTGTTCTCCCATTTTATTTTATGTAGAAAAAAAAAAATTCTTTCATCCCACACTTTGTTTTTTATAAAAAAAATAGACATTCACATTCTAAGTAATTACCACCCTTCTTTTACAGCCTTACAGCTCCATAAGATGAGCTATTGTGCTAAATAATTAGCACATGCCATTCAGAATATTCGAAGAATTATATGCAACATCAAGCAGGAACTATACACTGACACATGACCATATTTTCCATGAAGCTGCACTAAACAGAAATTAGGTATTAGCAACAGGTGCATTTAAAACATTATTAATTGGTAAGGGGGGGGAGAACAGTGTCATATTCAACTGTTAACATAGTAAGGCATTTTAAAGTTTGCAATGATTTGAACCATGACCTCTTTAGACATATCCTTTGTTCATTTGCATACACAAACATTAATACTGTGCTTGAACACAAAAATGCATTTACATAAAAACTACATTGCGATTTATAATTTATTAAGTAATTGTGGCTAAGATGTTATTGGAGAGAAAGAAAACAACTATATATAAATGCCAGGCTCCAAGGGAATATAATACATAGCAAATTTTTAATAAGGAAGAGGAAATCTTTTCCTTCTAGTATGTCACTAATTAATACAGATTTTCTTTTCAATATATTTATTTTTTTCATGGAATTTTGTGTTCTTAGATGAGCTACAGCACAATATACTGGAGACCTAATGACTGTACTTTTTGCATAAAATGTGGGTAAATGATTATCAAAAAATGTATCCTTACATTTCCTAGCTAATGTAGTAGGTCAAGCCTATTAGAAGATTTCTTTAGGGTGTACATAACTTGTGGATCCCAGTTGAAGATGGGCACTAAGCCATGCAGATTGTAGTAAATTTTGACATTTGAAAACTGAGAACCCAATGCACTGAAGGAAGCTAAGGTGATTGGAAAGGTCTCTGGTGAATTCAGGCAGCAGATGAGCAGGAAGATTTTACATTTCAGTTTTGGGTTGATATACCTAAAGCACCAGTTTGATGGCATTGGGAACAGTAGTAGTTTTTTGGGTTTTTTTTTTTTTAATGCAATTCAGCTCTTTGTGTATGTCCAGATACTCTAGCCACTCCTGCCTGTACAGAGCATAAGACTTGGCTAAGGTACTTTCAGCTGCATCCTGGGATCTGCAGAACATCCTTGTAGCAGAAATCCACCTAGTTTCCCTTGGCGTTCCAAGCACAGTTTATTACTGGGAGATGAGGAGTGGCTTCAGAATGTCTCAGGGAAAGACCCTAGGCCTTATTTACTTTGAACTTATTGCTTGCATTCTTCTTTCTCCTTAGCAGCCTGCAGACTCAATTTTTATCCAATATTCCATAGACTTTCTCTTGCTCTTCCAGTAGGTTTAGTGTTTGTTCAGTCTGTATTTGAATTGACTGTATTTGCATCGTCCTGCAGGCTGCAAGGGATACAGTCCATTGAGAGCACAGGAGGGAGAGACCTAGAGCCAGCTTTGTGTTCAGAGCCACTTCAAAGCTTTTCAGTTCTGTAGGCAAAATTTAAAGGGATAAGGAACTATAGCCTCAGCTGGGTTTTTTTAATTTTATCAGGAAGAGTAACAGTAAGAGCTAGAGCTGGGAGAATTCAGGACATTCATGATTTCTATTGCTGGGAGAGCACTGTAGAGGAGGGCTGATCTCAGCAGAAGCCTATCTCTTCCCTTAAGACTAGTGGTGACTTCGGACACATTTTGAGCCACTCCTCAAAGGTAACTGACCTGGATGCCAGTGAATTGGCTGAAGTAAAAAAACGGGAGGCACAAGGCTCCATCGGTATCCTTTGTGCTCATAGCTGATTCTTGCAGTCATTTGTAAATACAAGAGTCACCTCAGGGTTGAAATGGTCTTTAGAGGTTCTGTGATCAAATATTTAGGGAGTTGGTGAATACTGAAGAGGTCCTTGCTGAGCATGTACAAAATGTAGTTGTATTAAAGGCTTAGTAAGTAACCAAATGTAGAGGAATTTTCACAGTGGTACAATAAGATACAGTAGTGACCAAAGAAAGTACCTGCCCCAAATAATTCACTATGGGAAACAGGTGGCAAATAAAGACTATTTCAACCCAAATGACTAAAATTTGTCAAGATTTTATAACTAGCTTTTTATGATGCCTTACCTTAAATCACCAGCCTCACCTCTATTTGTGGCTATAGGTAGTCTTTGAACTTGGCACTTTATGAATGTCACAGGCTGTGGATTGTGGAAGGATTTACATCCTCAGTAGCAAACTGCAGGCACATAAGTTCTGTCATAATTAAGCACATTATCTTCTTAAACTATTAAGGTAGTATTGAGGTTTAAATAGTTCTACGTGTTTGGTCAAGTGAATGTTTACAGTTTTCTTTTGATAACACCTTTCTTGGCTTTCCAGGAAGATGAATTTTTTTTATTATTAAAAGTTCATTTTAGACATATATTCACTTTAAATTTCTTTGGGAGCTGTGAGGAAACGGTATAGAAAGCAAAAGAAACTAAATTATAATTTGTGGTTTGTTGCTCTTACATCATCTCAATACCATGAAGTTTCAGATGGATTTATTGATAATTGAAAAAATATGTAAAAATAAATAATCAGCTGTCACCCTCCATACATGTGCTCTGTTTTCTTTAACATTCTTATGTCAGATTCTATAAACTCCAACAAGCGTCTCTGTATGCTATGTACAGCTCGGCAGCTTCAATGGAATACATTAGGACTTTTGGCAAAAAAAGTTTTGAAAGCCCCAATTTAGCAAATTCTTCGGATTTTTTTTAAATAAAGTGGTTCAAGGTGTCAAATTCCACGGAAAACATGTTTTCCATAGGGCCGGGCAAGCTTCTTCAGGCCAGCCTGCTCCTGCTTGGTATAAAACTCCAATGTGAAAATATATTTCTGTAGTAAGGAAATGTATACAGTAAATCAATTTACTCTGTCAACATATACAGTTATAGTCTTTGAAAGCAGTATTTTTTGAGGAATATTTAATATGGAATTACTAATTTCTGTTTTTATTTTTCTCCCCCTCTCCTTGTCTTTAAAAGGACAATGTTTATAACAGAAAACTGTGATCTTGACCATGGTAATGTTTGTGTGAAATTCCATAAATGACCAAAAAACTTTTCTGGACCATCGTGTGTGTGCTTGAAATCAGAGCTGGACTTGTTAGTCACACACAATGAGGAGGATGTTGAAGAAGCCAGGTATATTGAGAAAAACCATATTTAGAGAAGACTTTTGGCTATGCTTATTCTTGATGCCCTGTGTGGATCTGTGATGAAGGACAAGCTGCCTTTAATGTTGAATTAATATTAACTATACTTAGTGTCTGGAAAAAAAATTGAGTGGATATACCTTCTAGAACAATCTCTGCATTGTTTGTGACAGCTGAACAGCTGAAAAATATTTTAAAGGTGTTTGTATCTGCAACAATAGTTTCTGATGATGTATTCTAACATTAATAATTAAAAGTAAAAAGAACTACATAAAAAAATTTAATTCGTGTCCCAAGTTATGACAAAATTTATGTAAGAGGTTGTCTATAATATAGCTACCCCATATTCAAATCATTCTTTTTAATGTCCAAACATTTCTTGTCTGAAATCAAGTTGGTGGTCTTCAGCATCTTGTTTTGTTCATAGCTGAGCTGGATGAAGAATCATAGAATAGTTTCAACTGGAAGAGACCTTCAAGTCCAACCTTATGCCTAGCCATATCAAAACCACTAAACCATGTCCCTAAGCACAATATCTAACCGTCTGTTAAACACTTCCAGGGATGGCGACTCCACCACCTCCCTGGGCAGGCCATTCCAATGCCTGACAACCCACTCTGTAAAGAAATACTTCCTAATATCCAGCCTGAACCTCCCCTGGTTCAACTTCAGGACATTTCCTCTTGTTCTGTCACTTGTCACCAGGGAGAACAGACCAGCTCCCGCCTCGCTACAACTTCCCTCTAGGTGGTTGTAGAGGGCAATAAAGTCTCCCCTCAGCCTTCTTTTCTCAAGGCTAAACAGCCCCAGATCCTTCAGCCTTTCCTCTTAAGAGACATGCTCCAAACCCTTTACTAGCTTTGTAGCCCACCTCTGTACCCTCTTCCAGCACCTCAATGTCCTTCTTGTAGAGAGGGGCCCAAAACTGGACACAGTATTTGAGGTACATCCTCACCAAAGCTGAGTACAGAGGAATGATCCCCTCCCTGCTCCTGCTGGCCACACTATTCCTGACCCAGGCCAGGATGCCGTTGTCCTTCTTGGCCACCTGGGCACACCACTGGCTCATGTTCAGGAGGCTGTCAATCAACACCCCCAGGTCCTTCTCTGCCTGGCAGCTCTCCAGCCACTCCTCCCCAAGCCTGGAGCGCTGCTGGGGGTTGTTGTGGCCCAAGTGCAGGACCTGGCATTTGGCCTTATTGAAAGTCGTGGAACTGGCCTTGACCCAGTGATCCAGTCTATCTATACCCCTTTGTAGAGCTTCCCTACCCTCAAGCAGATTGTCACTTCCATCTAGCTTGGTGTATCTGAAAATTTACCAAGGGTGCACTCTAGTCCCTCATCCAAATCATTGATGAAGATGTCAAACAGGAGTGGTCCCAGTACTGAGCTCCGGGGAACACCACCCGTGACTGGCAGCCAACTGGATTTAACTCTATTGACCACAAATATTTGGACTCATCCATCTAACCAGTTTTTCCACCCAGGAAGGTATATGCCCGCCCAAGCCAAGAGCAGTCAATTTCTCTAATACAACGCTGTGGGAAACGGTGTCAAATGCCTTACTGAAGCCAAGATAGACAACATCTACAGTCTTGCCTTCATCCAATAAGCGGGTCACCCTGTCATAGAAGGAGATCAGGTTTGTTAAACAGGTTTGTTAAACAAGAGATTACCAGCTCTGCCTTTCCTCCATCTGTTTGCCGTAACTCCCACAGAACTTACTACTACTTCAGTTCATTGCAAAATTTTTTTTGTATATTCCTTCCTGACCTACATTAGTTAAGATCAGCTGTGTTTGAAAAGCCCTTCTCCCTATCATTTTGACAGGAGAGGAGTTAGAGGGCAGCTACAGGTGCAGTTACACTGGCAAATCTGAAGGAGCACTAAACTCTTATCTCAGCTGCACTGTAACTGTAAAATTGCAGCTATATGCATGTATATGTATATGTATATGCAGCCATAACTGTAAAATTGATAGGCTAGATATTATTGCCAAGTCCAAGCATTGTCAGAAATTTGGAGTTTGACTCAAAATTCATGCAACTTAAAAAAGCAATAAATTTGAAATTCTTTTTATTTGCCTTCTGTTTTTTGGAAAAGGCAGAGTTCACATTTCTAAATGTTCTTTAGTGATTCTGAGGACTAGGAATTAGTTATGTTTTAAAATAAGATGAGCTGCAATAGTTAATGATTTGCTTCCTGACACTGTAGGTCAAACAAAAACATTACCAAAGTCTGAGAGCTGACAGTAAACCACTCAGTTGTGCAGCAGAGGGGGACAAAACATTCAAGGTAAGATTCAGAGGTTCCTCTGTCCTGTTAAAAGATCTAGAGTGAATTTATGAGCTCCTAAAATTGCTGTTTCTTTGTGAAGAAGTTCTTTCCACAGGAGTCATTATAGAATGAGGACTTTTGAGGATGTCTTCACAAGCCGGATGGTGCCAAGGACAGAAGAAGCCCAGTGAGAGAAACATTGGTGTATGCAGTATGATGACAGTTCAGCACATTATAGTACAACCTCAAGCTGATGAAGTGGTGCCTTTAAGGCGATCTAGGTTAGTCTATGGTACAGAAGGAACATACTTCATGTTATCCAGATGCCTTCTGGGCTCTGATTTTCTCAATCTCTGTGCTGGCTCAGCAGAGTTTTTGTGTACTACATTAAAAGAATGAAAAAAAAAAAAATAGAAGAGATGAGACAGAAAGGCAGATGTGCTGAGATACTCCTAAGTTTTGAGGGGTTTTTGGCTCTGTTTTTTTTAAGGCCATCATCTCTTTATATATGCATATATAGTTATGTTCTGAGAGATCATAGGCCACCCTGAGGGAAGTTTTTTCCTCTTAGGAAATTTCTCCCCTTCAGAGAAAGTAAACAAAGCATGAACAGAGACAAGGAGCAGGTAGTTACAGGCAACAGCAAAACATGTGCTAAAAGTGTGTTTCTTCTCAGAGCTCCAGAAAAACCCATTCTTGGATCATGTTATGCAGCCAAACTGCATCTCGCAGAAATATGTTGGGCTTTGTTTGTAAACTGCCCTGCTCTGATGCACTCTTCGTTGAGGGTGACATTCAAAACTGAATGAAGTCTCCCTAACCAGCAACGGCTTAACATCTCTTCTCAAAGGTCAGACTAGCTTGCCTGGGACCATGCTGTTTGAGGAATGAGAATCAATTTAAGTTTAATATATTTGGAAAGAACGTGTGCCTCTGTAGGCCAGTATAAATATACCACAGACCACCTACTTGGATCCTATGCTAGTAGCCTGCAGCTGCATAGCCCCACTTTTGGCCTAGGATGAAGGGAGGAGCTAAACTTAGATGGGGAAAATTTTAGAAGAAACTGAATTCATGGAGATACCTGAAATTTAAATGTGTGAGTCTTAGCCAAAATTAAACTAGAAAAAAATATTATAACTTCAGCATTTTTAAGAGCTTTGGTGACTGCTGTATTACTGGGGATACATGTAGGAAGTAT
The DNA here is from genome assembly GCA_025345505.1 of Todiramphus chloris collaris. Taxonomy (NCBI): domain Eukaryota; kingdom Metazoa; phylum Chordata; class Aves; order Coraciiformes; family Alcedinidae; genus Todiramphus; species Todiramphus chloris. Next base: position 15,309,715 of record JANVCC010000043.1, on the reverse strand, counting down.
TTTTCTCTGTGATTTTATGGATTCCATTTTGAGTTTTTATCTGCAATGTAAAAATATAGTGGAAAGGTGCAAGTTTCTAAGTACGGATGAGTTCTTTTATTTGAATACAGTGCATTTTATAACAACCACATTTAAATTCTTGCCTTAGACTATGATCTGCATGAATAAAAAAATAAGACTTAGGAGTCAGATCTACATTTGTGCCTGGATAATACAGAAAAACTGGTGTTATGGTTGTGGTAGAGATATTCCCAGCTATAGATGCTCCTGAAACCAATGACCAGTATCAAAAAATCAAACTTTCTCTTCACTTATTACACAGGAAGCTTACATGGGCAGCTCACTTCTCTCTTTAATGTGGCTGTTGGATTTGGTAGTGAGAGAGACCAAGCCAAGGTGGAAGAGTAATAACTAAATACAATAACAGTACAGACAGGTAAAAATTAACAGTTTAGCCAAGAGACAATATCAGCTGTTCTGATAAAACTTACCTAGCTATCATTAACCTTACAACAACCATATAAGTTGTTAATATTTATACATTATATTTATACAATAATATATAATCAGCAGCCTCTTTTCAAGCCATTTAGGAAAAGGAACAATTCTGCATAACTTGAAGTGTATTCTTTTCGATGTTAAATACAGGGTTTTTTTTTTTGTTTGTGTCACACATCTCCCACAAGAATCCTTGTAGAAATTGGTGTTCAGAGGTGCTGAGTAGGTGTCTCAAGTGTTATGCTACATATAGATATGTCCATCTCATTTAAACTAAAAATTAAGGGAAATAAAGTCTGATATAGTATGAATGTCATTGTGCATTAATGAACATTTTTATTTCATGTGTAAATAATATGTGTTGGATAGCTGAAAGTAGAGCTTTATAGAACAACATTTCTCAAGTGGAAACTTTGTAGTTGGAAGTGGCAAATTTTACACTGTAATTATAAACCTCTGAAAGCAGGGTTTGTAGGGAACTGCTGACACTCTTTGCTACCGTGTCACTAACACAAACTATATAATACATACATTTAATTGGATCATTAACAAATATTGCCCTTTTTTTAGGAGACTCTGAGAGTCGTACACACAGTGAAGTGACATTAAACAAGAAGAGATGCAGAGGATGAATAGAGAGCTTTTATTAACCACTGAAAATACAGAGAATGAAGAGAGGAAGCTATTAATAATTCTGTTTGTATATGTTATATATAAACATGATAAGCAGAATGAATTCAATAAATATATATTTACTGATACACATTCTTTCCTGTGAAGTGTTAGTCAATATGTAATGAAAAGGTTGGTGCATTTTGTAACGAATTCGTGGTTGAAGTTAATTGTGTTGTATTTATAGACCATAGAGGTGGTTTCAATTTTAAATCACAACTTTCCTTAGTAATATACTAATAACCACAGGTTCCAGGAGACTAAACTAAGACAAATACAGAAAAATTCAAAATAAAACATGCAGGGGTTCTACATAAAAGTCACTAAATGGAACAGACAAACTCCTTAAGACAGAAGAGAGGCATACAAGCATAGAAGGGAGGGATTGTGTTTACTTTCAACTATTTTCACTTTATCTTTTTCCACTTTGGAATAATGTATTCTGGGCATTCTGAATTTGCATTAATGGATGTATTATATATTATTAGATGCTGATCTGAGGTGCATTTGAACTTCAAGTGCAACAGAGAAATTGTAAAAGAACTTCTTTTCTCATTACCAAGAAGAAACATATTTCAGAGTTGCAATGAATTAGTAACTGGAAGTTAGATGCAGTCTTATGAACTTAGAATCTATCTGTTCTCTACATCTTGTTTTAAATTTAATGTCTTCCTGAAATATTTTAAAATGGAACTAAGAAAGACATATGCCCTTGCTTGCAGAACTGACTCTGCCCTGGGCTTCTTCTCTGATTGCCTCTCACAATATGTTTTTTGCTCCATTCTGAAGAAATACAATGGATATTGCCCGACTGGCAGAATTCCAGTAGCTGCATATGTGCTGGGCAGCCTTCTTCTGTCATCCAGAGCACAGTTTTGCTTGTGGTCTGTTGGGAAATATTGCAATAAACTGATACAGTCTCATTGGCTGAATTCCTATCATGTTACTCATTTTATTCAGGCAAAATGCCAGTTTACTTGAGTGGGAATTAGGTCTGAGTGGGAACTGAGTATAAGGGCTTTAAGGTTTTGTGTTTGAAGAGAAGAACAAGGCATTAAGCCACAGAGATAGACTTTGCTGTTCATTAAAGAAGGCTTTTTTATATTATTTTTTTTCAGTGAAATTCCTCCACTATTCAAAAGGGAATGTAAGTAAATGTGTAATTTTTTCATTGTTAATTATAATTTCCATAAGTTGCAATATAAAGGAAGATCTCTCAGAGAATGACAAAAGAAAACCTGAATTGGAGAAAAACCCACTAACAATGTTGATATTGTCTTGAAAAAAGTTTCCTTTCCTTGAGCAATCCCCATTTTAAATTTATTCCTGTGAGGAAACCAACGTATCTAAGTTACATGCTCTTTAATTCTGTTTTATGCAAGCATAGTATGCTTTAGACTTTTTAATTTAAATATTTCAAAGAACCAATTTATGACAGAGGTGTTACTTTCCTTCTTAAGTACATATTATGCATTTTTTATTACAATTTTGCTACAGCCAAATGTCTTAAAAGCCTGATTCACAAACCACTTCACTGCTTTTCAAGAATGAAAAACAAAGAGTATACACTCAGAACGTGACTTACCTTTTGAAATGTTGTAAAGCTTTCAAAATTAGAGTAATTTAGACCGGGCTCTTATTTTTAGGTTTCAGAGTATTTTGGCATTTAGTTTATTTGGTTTGATGATTATCATTTGATGTAGCTGTGGTTATTTAAAAATGCTGTCTCCATGACAGCCTTGTAAATGAACCTTTTGACTCATACATGTTCTCTTTCTTTTAAAAATAAATCTTATTCACAGAAAAATCTTGCAAGTGAAAATATGTACAATTTCTTTTACTGTGAGAATGTGATGTGGCTTAACCCATGCTTACCACTGAGTAAAAGTGATTCTGACACTGTATACTTCCATGTGATTTAGGGAGAAAATTGATCCATTAAGTGATGGCTCCCAAAACTGATGCACCTTAGAAAATAGAAAAGATTTTGTAGAAGAACAGCAAAGATTCAGAAGAACATCCCAGACTTGGCTGGTAACAGAAAGAGAGTGATTTGCTATTTGTGTCTGAGCACTCACAGTTAGTTATTCTGGAAAAAAATTGGTCATGCTGGATGGGACTGGCTCAAATCCTGAATTTCAGCTAAACAGCTCACTTGTAGATGTGTTACCCAGGAAGCCAGGCTGAGTATTTCTAAATCCTTGTGTTCCAATATTCTATCTCTAACTGGCAGCAGCTGCATCAGTGGAGGTCATATGGAACTCCAGGACAGCAGTGTAAAATTTGTTAGGTCTTGTGTAGACAGCAACATAAATTTTGTGTTTAGAGAACATGAAGCCTAAGTTGAACTTTGCCTTCAGGACATGCTAAACTAGTCATGTGCTCGTCTCTGCCAACATGCATAATCTGCTAATTGGCTCATGTTATCTAAAGCATACTAACATTACATTTTAGACAAGGCCTTCCAGTTGATTCATATCCAGCAGTCTGATGAAGTATACTGATGGATTTAATTGGATATTGAATATTTTATCTGATCTTAAATATAATTCTATCCATGTACATTTATAATTAACTTATTTAATCCTGCCAAACTCCTGTTTTCAGGGAAAAGATTTTTTTGTTTGGTTGGTTTGGGTTTGGTTTTGGTTTTTTTGTTCGTTTGTGATTTTGGGTTTGTTTTTTTCTTTTTTTTTTCTTTTTTTTTTTTTTTTTTCTGGCATGGAGTAGCAGTTATCAGTTTATAATTTGGTTTTGTTTAATTATATTGATCTTCTTTTTGCTTTTGTGTTATGATAAAGAAACTTGAAACTGTCAATTTATAATGGAAGGAAGAAACTTCCCATTCTCCCATATACATGGCTGTGTAGTAGTTACTCCCTGTGTCCAAGCCTAAATTATTAGCTTTTTTTTTTTTACTAGATGCAGTGGTCCATGTTCTAAGAAATTCTAATTTAGTTGGATTGTTTTTAAATCTTTCCACTGTGTAATATAAATGTTGAATACTTAATATTAACCAAACATTATTAATTGAAATATTATCTTATTAGGCCTAAAATTTAATCAGAATGTGTAAGAACAAAACTGTTTGACCCTCTCACATTATCACATTGCCCATTAGTAATCAGACCAGGTGATGACAATTTTGTAATGAGTATCAACGAACATTACTATTTACAGTGCAATTGTAGGTAAAGACTTTAACCAAAACTAAAGTCTCATCATGCTAGATGTTTATTAGGTATATAGGGTGGAATCATTCTGTGCTTCATGAGTTTACAATCTTAATTGACCAGGCCAACAATCTCAATGGGAAAGAGCTCAGAGAGGTTAGGGGATATTCCAAAGGACATGTATGAGCACATTAGTAAAAGAGAGAAGTAGTTATGGAAAAAAACTCAGTGTATGCTTTCACAATAATTTTATGCAACAGCACAACCAAGATTTTAAACACAAAGGACAATTTTACTTTGAGTATGACTGTGGAGTTTTCTTATCATTGAGTATTCTGAGAGGGTTTGTTAAGAACATGTGAAGGAAAGTGAAACAGACTTTTCTTATTGCAGTAGACTACTGACACGTAACTTTAGATAGGAGAGAAATTTAACAATTTGCTCTGAACACTCTCTTGTCCATATGGAAAGGAACACAGATATATAAAGAAAAATAGAAGGTAAATAGTGAACAACAGTGATTGAGGTGGCTCTGACAGAAATTGTAAGAAAGGAGAAAGCTCAGAAACCATCTAGAGTTCCAAAATTGGCAGTTAACAGTTTGGTAGTCAAAAATCACAACATTTGTATCCATTTTAGAGTCTTACCTGAAACTCTTCATTGTTTAAATTCTATGAATTAGTGTTTTCTGAATTTAAAAATTCATTTCTCACTGATTGTAAAATATTCTAATACTTCTAGTTTTATGTTGTAATTATTAATATATTATATTATAATATTATCTATATTACATATGCTATTAAAATTATATTATTATACTATTATAATTATAAATCATTCTAGTTATATTTTATCTGTATTTTACATCTAGACTGAAATAACAGTGAAAAAATATAGAAGGAAAGTAAGTGTCTAGGAGGAAGTATTTTCAGAAGGACAAATGGGGAAATGTAAAGCGGAAAGGAGAACAAGCTTCTGAACTATTAAAATTATCAGATTCTAGAATAACCTTCAAATGGGAAAAAAAAAAAATTAATATTCCAAAGCAATATAATTTCTAAGAGAAAAAGATTTGTAGGGTTTGAATAGGGAAACTTGCATTTCAGTCAACTCAGAGTTACATTTTAGTTAACATGATCTATTCCTCTCTTCCTCTCTTCTCTTAAAATGTATATATAATCATACTTGATAGTTGTTTACCTAACCTTCAAGATAATGCTTTGTCTAGTAAACTTGGCTCATTTTTTAAGTCTTATACAAAGAAAGATTTATAATATCTAACAATTTTTTTTTTCTTTTAATTAGCAAGTGGACTTTGTCCTCAGTGGGTACAAAACAGTCTTGTTCACTATCTTTATAATTTTTTTTTATATACCAGAAATCTTTTGGTCATTCTTCTTTAATTTTCTCAAATATAAGCATATTCAGTCCCTTCATATTTTCTTTACAGAAGATGTTTTTTATACTTCTTGCTGGTTTTCACACTTCTGCAGATTTCATCTATGTCTTGGTTAAATAGTGCTCCAAATAGACACAATTCATGCTCAGGATGTTCATTCCTTGTTGAGGAGAAAAATCTTTCTTCCTGTGGAGATTCTCCTGTTAATAACTCCAGGATGACTTTGACATTTCTTACAGTACGAGCATTGGTTCATTCTGCTGAGATCTACCATAATCCTCTAAACACTGCATGCATTACTAGCATAGCCAATTATTGCTTACTGTAGATTTCTGCATGTTATTTTTTTATCTCTGTATGAAGCAGTTCACACTCTCTTTCTGTTATGAGACCATTCTTCTAATTTACTGAGGTTGTTTTTAATTCTAAGCTCCTTTTTGCCATTCCTCCTAGATTTATTATTTATTCTTTATTGTATCATCCAAGGTGTTAATGAAAATTTTGAATATTGGTGGCTTTGGAAAAAAGCTCCTTAGCATGGTATTCTAAGTATTGAATTAATAGTCTTTTAGTCAGTTGTTTCCTTTTTTTTTTTTTTTTTTTTATCTATTTTTTTTTATTATTTTTTCTTTTGTTTTTGGCAACTAATTTTCTAATTTTTTCTTTTTTCTTCTTTTCTGAATGTTATTCTTCTATTAACACTTTCCGGTTTTCCTTTTTTTTTTTTTCAAATTACAGTCTTCTCACAGTAACTTTCAAATTACTTTGCCCATTCAGATTTTCAATTAGATCAAACTAATCAGAATTAAATCCAAAATAACTTTCTTGGTAGTTACCATCTCCATGTAAATCTAGGGTGTTTGGTGTTGTGTTCCAAGGAAATGCTGGACAGTTGCATCCCGCAGCATTGCTAATTCAATAAATTATATCCTTGTTGCCAATTGGTCCTGGGCCCTCTTTTTTACTAAAAGTTCAGAAAGTATCTCACCTGCCTATTCCAGGTGTAGCGGCCATAATTTATAATACAGGGCTACTCTGCTGTGTTATTAAATTGGTTAATCATTTTCCTGCATTATCAGTCTATCAGTTCTCAACAAGCCTGAATTATGATTGTAATCACTCCTTCTCCATGTGTAATTGATTGGTGTGGCTGCCCATGTTGTACATAAGAAGCCAATGAGAAGATGGACAGAGCATTTTTTACATGCCATCCTTCCCATACAAAGGAAAACCTTACTGATTTTGTGCTGCTACATTTACAATTTTCTGTTTTAAAAGCAAAGACAGGTGGGAAGAACCCTGGGGAGGAATTTTTTAGAAGCATATGTATTTGCTTCTGAAGGGCAGGTGCAGGCAAGCATCATTTTAGTATGAAATAGGAATGAGGCTCCAGAGTTACTTAGTAAACAGATGGTGTGGCTTGAGATCTGCAAGACACTGGGCCATTTTCTTGATGTTGAGGCACTGTCCATCTTTAGGATGGTATAACTGGCAGCCTTCACAATGGAGTCTTAAAAAGCATAATTAAAGAAGTCATATTGGAAAGAACAAAGATGATGGGAATTGAGCCCTGGTTTTGGGTGATATTAAAGACATTTTCAAATCACCATACTAGCACAGCAGGAGACAAAAATAATACTGAAAAGGTTGTGCTGACTAAAATTGCTGAATCTGGGATTCAACAAGGTAAGTTTCCCTCAAAGTAATCTAACATTTAGACACTTGGAAGCAAAAACAAAAACTCACTCCAAATCCCAAAACACAGCCTCACCAGAACTATCCAATCTATATCCTTTGAGGGGTTTGCAAGCAAACAGGCATTATTTTTGTGCTTGAACAACTGCAAGTCAAGAGAGTTATAAACATGCTCTGAACAAAAGCGTATTTGAAAAATTTATTTTCATTGCCTACACCAAAAAAAAAAAAAAAAAACAACAGACAGAGAAGATAATTTTTTCTTTTAACCTGACTGGATCCCTTTTACTTTACTATACCTTGCTCTGTCTTTTTAAAATCTTTAAATTACCGGTTACCTAAGTATTCCTGTAAATTTAATATTTTACTGTAACTGTTGTAATAGAAATCTTGACCATTTACTTAATATTAAGAAACTATTGCTTAAATGGCTCTATTCTTAAAAATAAACACATTTTTTCAGTAGTTTAGATATCAGGTGTCTTCATTGAACAAGTAGATCTTCCTGCACCCATCACCATTGTTGTTTAGTAACAATGTTACTTTGAATCAAATTGGAAAAAAGAATTCCCTAAACTTCTTTCTATTAAAGAATAATGTTAATTGGTTAGTGTATATAGAAGAAGGTTATATGGCCCATTGACTTTATATAGATTGAAATGCTAAGCAGGGCTAAGTAGAAACATCAGTAGGGAATAGAGGGTAAGCACTCATCAGTTTTATGTTCTCTTTCCTATTTACTGCTTACCCCTTACAGTGTTTTACAACTAGATAAACAAACTTTTCTTGGGTGCTTCATAAATAAAAAGATATTTTTGCTTTTGTTGGCTAGGCTGTCAGGTCAGTTCTGAGAGAAACAATGCCTACAAATAGAATACCTAGGGGCAAACAAAGGAAATGTATTTGATAAGTAGAATCACCTAAGAGCATCCAGGCTAAGAAAGGGTGTCACTATTAAGACCTTTTTTGAGCATGAGAGATAACCATTCAATGGCAAGATTGTAAACATTTGTAATGGAAATGGTATCTCAGGATGTTTGCTAAATGTGTCAATTCCACTAGAGGAAAATGATGCAAAAATTAAGGATAGAATAGACAACTATTTCTTGCTTTAATGTGGATGAAGAGGTCTGATTTACTGAAAAGTACAAAAGAAAAAATGGAGGCGGGTGTGCGTGTCACTGAATTTAAAGGATTTAAGGAGTTCCTGCAGTTATGAGTTATTGATTGCTCAGAGTAGCATATTATTAAAAAAAAAGCAACAACAACAAAACAAAACAAAGAAAAACCAAAGCCCAAACAAACAGAAATCACAAAACAAAACAAAACAAAACCAAACACAAACAAAACAAAACCAAACCAAACACAAACAAAACAAACCCACAAAACCCGAAAAACCCAAACAAAAAACAATAAAAATTAAAATTAAAAAAAAAAGACAATAAAAAAACCCAAAACAAAACCAAAACCCAATACTCCAAATACTTGTCTCTTGCAGTTTGGATAGTTTGGAATACACCTGTGATAGGTTACCAGAACTCAGCTGGTAGATGGTAATATTTGGAAACATGGTAACTCAGTCTGTATATTTTCATACTAGTGTTATTTCTTCTTTACTTGATTGTAAAATTAGAATTAAGCTTTCTTACATGTACTTGAAAGACACTAGTGATAGTGTAAAGACTGATTCTTGTTCAGATTAAGGTTTTCTCCAGAAGGATAATAAAGCTTTCAGCTGAATATAAATATAATGCATCCAGTGTGGAGTGTTGTTCTATGAGTACAGGACTTTGTCTGTTGCCTGTATCCTTCTGAATATACTTTGCAAGATGTTCTCAGGCTTCCTAACAATGTCCTACTGAGACTTTCTATGTTATGTGTGCAGTTTGAGATTGGATTTTTTTTTTCCTATTATTGTTCACAGTTAAAAAATAATATTGCAATTAAAACATCTCAGCCTTTAGAAAATGTATTTATATGATGCTTAAAAATAAGGCCCGGTCCTGGTGTTAGTGAAAGTCAATGGTGAAATTAAAGAGGCAAATAAAAATGGATTCTAATTTTTTTTTTCCCTGTTAAAATAGAAATCCATCCTTTAAAATCCCTCTTATCTTGAAATCAGAAAGAAAGCTTCTAATGTTGATTGGTGAGACCTGAGGATGCAGCAATACTAATTATCCTAGATTCATAGACAGATTTTCTCATTTCTCATACAGTCAGTTCCCCAAGAAAACTGATTTTATTCAAGCCTAATATGAGGAAGCTTTCTCCAAAGAGCTGCCATTGGAAGTTGTGAAGGACCTGACACATTATAACCTTTTGCTGTGTCTAAAATGAAAGGTAAAACTGAGTTTGACCAATACTTCCCTCTTCCCCGCAATCACTATAGAGTGATTGTGTGGTATACACACAGCCGGTACTAACGTCAGATTCCTTTTTCAGTGCTCTGCTGGGAATCCAGCATAGATTAATCCCCTGGAATTATGTGATTTGCTGGTACAGCATTTTCCTTGCATCTAAAGAAAGACTTCCTGAAAGTGTGAGCACAGATTGAGGGGTGCTGAAAGTTAAAAGAAGTCATGATCAAACAGGAAGCACTGGCAAATGGAAGTATCTTTCCTAAAATTACTCATTTTATTTTAATCTCCATTTATACTTCTTTTCTTCCATCCCTGCCTCTACAGAAATTCTTCCAACCTTCTCAAAGCACTCCAGAGATGAGATCAGAAATCAGTCACTGCCTCCTCTAATATTTCCTGAGTAATTTTTCCTCTATTCCTTACAAAGCTGGTATTGTGGTTTTGGGCCATAACTCCCAGTGGAATATTAAGGAGTGGAGTATAAAGAATCAAGATGAGAGGTAGTTGATGTTCTTAATAAACTTCTGTTCTCCTTACCATTAGTGAGAAATTATATTTTAAAATTATTATTATTATTATTCTGTATGTCAAATATAAAACATGCCATACCTTGGTTATAATTGTTGTGTAATTGATGTTTTATTCCTTCCACTGAAAATGATGTCAAGAATAAAATGTCAATATTCCTCTTGTAATTGACAGCTCATTTCTGTCATGTATTAAGAAGGATTAAAACATCAATTTAATGATGATAATATGACATGTTAGATATTTGACCCAAGCTTCAAATGATAGAACAACTCGTGGGTGAAGGAACTCTATTCCTCTTATATAAATGATGTTAATTAGTTGTAATATTTATATGAGAAGAGGAATAAAAGAGAGAAGGGAAATTTGCCCCGTCAAAACGTTTGCTATTTAATATGTGTGTTTGGCAATTGATTATTAAAAAGACACAGACACAGAAAAGTTTGCGGTAGTGGGAATACATAGATGAACTATGTAGCAGTTGGTACCTGGAAGTTCTTGGATTTTGTCCACTAATCCTCTGTTGCACCCTCTACTCTTTCAGGTGATCAAGTTCACAGCTTTTAACTCCTGTTTTCTTCTCAGATGGAGGAGGTTATGGTAGGTTGCTTCCATGCTAAGCAATCATGGGAGTACAGTGAACCACAGTTTGAGTAGCTAAATCTTCCTGTCCAGGAAGCTAAACATGTAGAAATCATATTCTGTATCAGTTTATCTTTCAATATGTTTGGCTAGCATTTTTTGTCTTTAAAATGGCTGAAGATAACCAGTAGAGCATTTTCTGTTCATTTTCAGTACTTGATCAGTATGAAGGTAGATATTGATGAAGCATGGATGACAGAGAGAAGGTCAGAGTAGACTTCTCATAGAAGATAGAGTATGTCTGTATTCTGATTGGTCTGTCTAGCTGTCCGAGCAACACAGCCAATATATAGCTGCTGCTCTCCAAGAAAAGTCCAGACTTGATGGAAAGGTGGAGCTGATGTACTGCTTTCCCTCTGTTGTATTTGGAAAACCATGTAAAACGTCAGAAGACTGACATTTCTGCCCTTTGTTGTAATAGCTTCTCAATTCCCTGTTGTCACTTAAAGTACTTGAATTCCAAATACTTTGCAAGTGCTCGCTAATAATATTCAGATGCCCCTTGTACTGTTACTGTTTTATCTGCCTCTATATGTGAACTCTTCCTCACTGCCCAGATCTTATATTCTCCCTCTTCCTTTACTATGTCTTCTTCCAAAGTTTTATAATCTTTTTTATCCCTTGTCCTAGGTGACATCCTTTGCGTGATACAATCTCACTAAGTTCATCCTTGCACATTAAAACCTCTCTTAAATATATGCTTTTTTTGTGCTGCACACACTGAAACCAAATGACCTAGGTATCAATTGCCTATTGTTGCTCCATCTCTTCAACTTTTGTAGTGATCTGCTTTTGAGTGAGGAGCAGCCTAGAAAAAGAACCACCACTGACAAGGTATTAGAAAAGTAACTGTCCCCTCTCTCATAGATACCGCTATAAACCAGCTGTCAATAGCTAGTGATGATAGAAAGAAAAATTATCTATTACATGCCTGATCCTTCAAGTCTGCAGCAAGGTAAATTGTCCCTGCTCTTGCAAATGGCTCTACAGATTTAAACAGGAAAGGGTAGCTGTGTAGAAGTCTATTTTCTCTTAACATGTGATGCGCTGACAGCCTGATCCAGAGCTCACTGTAAGAATTAGGAGTCTTTGTGTCGACATAAATTAATTCTGTTTTAGACATGAATAAACAAAACACAAAGGGCATTCAGAATTCTTACTAGGTAATTATTATTGATACAGCCAATCCAATTGCCTGTCAGAACCTGATTTGTAAAGCAACACAAATCATAGGTGTGTACTGTTTGGAATTAGTGCCAAATGTTCCAGTTACTGTAACTTTAATCCTCAGTTGCAGGCCAGCAGTCCACTGAATTACATGTGTTTCAAGAACCTGTTCCAAAGACTTTACTGTCACTGCAAGCAGTTTTTCTATTACCTGAAACCTAGTTTGTAAAGGTTTTGAGGTTCAAACAAACAAGCACAGAAGCCTTGTGATTTCATATGATCACTATACACAGGTGGTCAGACTAGCTTGTTCAGAGATCCTCTAGTCTCATTCTTTAAGAATCACTCTCTGCCGTATTGCAAATGACACCTTCTCAAAAGCGTTATAATTTTTTCCCCTCATAGAACTCACATTCTAAAGAAAGCTTGTCAAAACATAATTATAATTATGCAGTACAATATTTTGTAGATTCAAAGATGTTTCAAAACTTATTATATATTTCTGAAGCTTCCAGGTTTGAAACTACAGAAATGTGTAACTACATTGCTTTTGTCTTTTTAGTTCTAAAGGCAATTGTTTAACCTGTTTAGTTTCACATCGATATTTATACTGATTCTCCTTGTATTTTGACTTCTCAATGAACTTTTATGTTTTAGTAAAGTGTTGTCACTATAGATATGACCTTGTCAACTCCACTAATAATGCATAGACTAAACCATCCCAATGTTTAAGAATTACTACAGTTATGCATCTTGCCTTTTCTGTATGTATACTGAAAAACAACAGTGCCTAGATAATAGGAGGAAAAAATAAGTAAAAAGAAGGGAGACATATCTCTAGTCTAAACAAACTAGTGTATTTTTAATTGAAATAACATTCAGTAGAAGTGAACATCAAAACATTTAACTTTTTCAAAGTTTTCAGCATTAAAGAATTAAGATGAAACACAATTAGGAAACAGAAAACTGCAACATTGTAGAGGATGGTCACTTTTTGTATGTCATGTGGCTTTAAAAACAAGTCAGATAAATGATGATGCCATTAAAACTGAACTAATTAAAGAAAGCTTCTTTTAAGAACTCATTAACTGCAACCTCATTTGCATAATGATGCATATTAATTAAGTTTTAATGAATCTGAATTTGCACCAAGCCTATTCATGTTGGCTTTGAAACAAATTGAACAAATTAGTTAAAAGCTTTTTGGAATCTACTTTTCACACCAAACAGGATATGAATGCAATCATCTCCACAAAAAAGAAATATTTTTCTTTTAATTTAATTCAAAGGTATGCAGACCCATCTATTAATTATTTTTAAATGCAATAATTTCCACCTTTTCTTTGCAAAATCAACAGTATTACTCATTTTTGAGCGGCATATATTATAAATGTATGTTGTGGGATAAAATCATTACAGCCAATTTATTGAAAGTAAGGTGGAAACATTTGACTTCAGGGTGCATTTAGTTTACTTAATACATGGATTTCAATTTTGTTGGTAACCTTTAGGCATTTTGGATGTCTGCAGAAAAACCACTAAAACTGTATTTTTCAAGAGATATGTAAAATGTTAAATTGCTCTTATAATACTCATTTCCTAATGTAAGATTTCAGAGCATCATAAGTCTTATAAGTATTATAGGGGGAAAATAATTTCCAAGCTTTCAAAAGCTGCATATTCTTGCTTTGGTATTGTTGGATCTTAATTTTTTTTTTAATACACACAGGCGTACACACAAAACTAGAATCCAATCTTAACAAGTTTGCTTTCAGCTCATAATAAAAACAAGAATTACAGCAGAAACACTATTGATTTCCTTATACTCCATTGTGTCTTCATCAAGAATAAAGAGATTTATGTAATTACTGCTCCTTCTTTTGTTGTTAGAAAGCACTTTTTTGTAAGTCAGCAGATACAAAGGCTGGAATGCTTTTATTGTTGAGATTAAAAGATCATTTTTTTCTCTTTCCGTTAAACTGTTTTTCTGTGATAGGTTCTTCAGGGAGGTTGACAATTAGGAAGATACTTTACACTGAAACCCCACAGTTTTTATCATCATTTTTACAGCATTTTATCTTGTCACCTTCTTTTCTTATTAAAAAAAAAAAAAATACCCCGACCGCCCCCCCCCCCCCCAAAACTCCTCTTTTTAATTCTCTTTTGTCTCATTGTCCATGGTGGAATCCACTGACACTAGGCTGATAGCAATGCATATTTCCTGCAGCAAAGTACAATTAATCCTTTTATACCTATTGGTACAAAATATCAAAATGTTTTATTATTGCCTGTTAATGATTTTACTTTTTAGTTTCTTCCCCTGCCATCAACAATTTTTCTTTCCCATTCATTAATAAAGTTAAAGTTGAACATTTATTATCTGATAGATTTGAGGACTATGTTCCAGAACTGTGTTTTCAGGAGTGCAAATCTCTCCTGAGTGTCCATTCCCCTAGTGGAAACTATCTGTACTGTAAAAGGCAATGAACCTATTGCCAACATTTCGAGGAATTGCATTACTGGGTTATGGAGGCAAACAAATGACTGGTTATATTGTGGTTATTTGCCTCACAGCTAATGAAGTAACTGTATGGAAAACTTAGTAGTGGAAAAAGAAATACGACTTAGATCATGATTGTGAAAATGTGAGAGGCTTAGGTTGATTTTCTTCACTGTCTTGAGTATCATTGTTCAAGGTAAGAATGTTGTCAAGGTTGAGGGAAATATAGACTTCTCTGTGGTTTTGAGGGCAATGGTTATATTCTACAGTCACTTTAAAAGAAGGCATTTCCCCATTTTTAACCTTTTTTTCCTTCTTGTACTTTTATAGTGTACTGTAACTTGAAAACAAAATGAAGGTATTAAATATTTTAAGTACCATCTGATTTCCAAATAGGAATAAATTTTATGAGATCACAACCTGGAATAAAGTAAAAGAATTGCTCTAAGTTATAAAGTCATAATTCTTTGAATTTTTAGGTTCCTGGATTAACCAGTGAACATTAACACCACTATAATAGCCTATAATTAAAAAAATAATAAAGGCAGGTGGGACCATCCATTATGGTCTCTATTTATTTAGACAGATATCATTACAGATAATAGTTCTATATTTGCCAGATATACAGTCACCCTAACCTATAGGCTGTTAGCATAACCTGTCATGTAACCCATTGCTTTGTGTGTTACACTTGAATATTCATGTTTCTGGGCTTAAAGATATTAAGCTTCTTGGAGACATAAAGTGTTTTTTGTAAGGGATGTTTACTTATGTTCAAAATTACCTTGAATCTTATTCATCTGATTGCAGGAGTCTTTTCCATTTGGAAGTGTTTTGTGGGGTTGCTTTGTATTTTGGGGTTTTTTTGTGTGTGTTTTTTTTTGTGTGTGTGGGGGGGGGGGGTTGTGGTTTGTTTTTAGTTTTTAGTTTTTTCTTTTTCTTTCTTTTCTTTTTAAATACAAATTTAGTGTGCAGAGCTACTTTCTTTGGGGGGAATTTTGACAGAAAATGTCTTCCTTGGGGGAGGTCAAGAGTCATTGGTATTAAACTAGACAAGCTGGTAGTGCAGTGTTAATGGAAATGGAAAGCAGATGTTTGGTAATTAGGGGAGATGTGAATGACAAGGCTTGAGAGGTACGGTACATGAGCTAGCTGGCACAAAGCAGCTGTTGTTACCGATTTCACTGTCAGAAATGTACACAAGTCAGACCATCCCCTGCGAGTTTGCCATAGCAGTGACAATTAGAAAAAATTGTATTTGATTAAAATAAGTAATATATCATACAAAGTAATTTTTGTAACATTTAGAAATGGTCTGGGTTAAATCCCACGAAAATAAACTAGATTTAAATGAAGCTTGCTGAATTGACAGTTCTTAAAAGTAGTAAAAGTCAAGATGAGTATTGATAATTGATTCTAAGGCTTTCCAGCCTGACAAAGAGAAAATTTCTTGAGCTTCTGCAGGGTATAAAACAGTACATTTGATATTTTAAAACTAAGAAATATATTCATTTCTCTAACAATTATATTGTTAGCAGAGAATATTCTTATTTTGATTTACTGGTGCTAATGTATTTATTTAACAGAATTTTCATTCATCTTTCATTCATCTGTTAATAGAACTTTCATCTGTCTCTTTGTTCTGAATTATTTACTACAAATTTTGTTGAACAATTTTTTAATTGTTTTACTGTCAGAAAGCAATTCAGTTGAGATGGACTAACATAAACCATGACAATAAT
Source organism: Todiramphus chloris collaris (assembly GCA_025345505.1). Lineage (NCBI taxonomy): Eukaryota > Metazoa > Chordata > Aves > Coraciiformes > Alcedinidae > Todiramphus > Todiramphus chloris. The sequence continues at coordinate 15,293,339 of JANVCC010000043.1, read as the reverse complement.
ATATTTGTTATGTCTGATCCTAGGTATCTGTTCCCCACTAATTTAATTGAGAATGATACCTCCTGATTGCATTAGATAACTTCAAAAACTTCATGGTAGATGCTGTGCAAATACAAAAAAAAATCATGTTCTCTTCCTGTTTTTACTTGTCTCTTACACTGATTGAGTACATGAGAAATAAAAATCTAAGAGTGTACTTTCTAGTATTGTTGTTTCAGTAATGCCTGTAAATACATCAAAATGAGTTGAAAAGACATTTGTTTATTATGGGGTTCACCACGTTTATGCCTGGATGGAAGGGTTGTCACCTCAGTCATCAAAAAATACTGGACTCAGTTCTTGTTCAATACAGTTTTCATTCTTCCTTCATTTGAAATCCATAGTATTGCAAGCTGTATTAAAAGATTAAAAAGGTTCCAGCCTTTCAGATATCACATTATATTCCATTCAGCCATCAGTGGTGACTGTCTTAAATAAAGGAAGATTCCTTTTTACTCATTAGTGTTGAGAGTGAAAATTGAAATGTCTTTCCTCTTGGCAGCATTTTCCCTTTTTCACTAAAATAAACTACAATTTTCCAAGCTAAATTCTGGCGATATTCTTTTCCAATATCCACATGTGCCTAAGATTCTAGTTTCTATAACACATGGGTGAGCACTGGATCAGAAAGATGGTGTAGTAAAATGTACATTGCTTTATGAATAAATGTTATCTCAAGATTTCATTTGATAATTTCCTTTGCGTTAAAGAAATGTAATGGTGCAAAAATATTAGAGATGATTTCTTGATGCATTGTTGTTAACTTGGTACTTGCATAAGGGATGTCTGAATTAGATCTCTTTGTATACTTGCAATTAAATTTAATTATGTCTGAGTATGTGTCTTAATTCATCTACCCATTTGTGAATGAAAATTCCTTCCCATCCATAATAAAGGCTATTAACAGTATTAGCTTTCATAAATGTGATTTAGAGGTTTTAGAGCACTTCTTTTATTTGCTTGAGAAAATAATTCCCTCTCCATGACATACACACATGCACTGACATGCACACATGCTTTCCATGCAGTAATTTTGTCATTTCACTTCATAAATCTTCTGGGAAACAGCAACAGAAAAAAATTATTTCAATATAATGAAAAAAAAAATTTTTTTTAGGAAAGGTTTATTTCTGAAGTTTGTAATAGCATAAAAGCTTAAGTGACGCTAAAGTATTTTCCCCAAGTGGAAAATAATCACTTTTCTTTGGACATGTCAAAGAGTATAATATATTTGCAATTGTAGACATTAAAATGCTAATAGAAATTGCAACCTCTACTTCTAAATTACTTAATTCCTTATGTTAGTTTTTCATCTTTTTCTGCTGTGTAATTTTATATTATCATGTAGGAGTAAATTCTGCCTTCAGATGTGCTTCTGTAGCTTTTTCCTATTATATTTCCTATTATATGTTCACTATAATGCTACACTAATTAAACCAAACAAACAAAAAACCCCAAAAAAGTGGTTGCAATACAGCTGAGTGAAGAATACATAGTTTTAGGCTTATGGGTCATAAGTAAAAGATCAAATGGTTGGTGACTACTTCATGACTTCCTTTTTGCCTGAGAAAGTCTTCACTGTTGGATTTTATATGACTGATTTTAATGCAGTTGTAAGACAATTGAACAACAGAATCATAGAGATTACATCTAGAAGGGATGTTAGATCATCTAATCTTTAGTATGTCCTATAATCTCTGTTTAAATATATCTACAGATGGTATTTTAACACCTTTTCTTAGTGGTGGTTTATCTGTGGGATTGTTCTTACTGCTGACTGAGCTTATTTCAATTTTGAGCTGTTTACTTAAAGAATTATTGGTCAATTTGAAACTAATCTTAAATAAGAATGAAATTAAGGTTAGAATATGGCAAATTGGAGCCAAAGCCTCCCTCTATAGTCATGAGAACAGAAAACCTGAGATCAGGTTTTCACGTAGTGTAAATTGTAGTAGATGCCCTGCAAGTGATGAAGCTGTTGTGTAATGACAGAACTGGAGAAACTGGTTCCATAAAAGCAGCATAGTTTTTGACATCACAAAGACAGAGCTTGGAGACCCTATGTGTGTTTACCATGTCTGCTGCAGGACAAAAGACAGGGATTAGATAGGAAGGTGGATCCATGATTATGCTTGTCCTGTCTAGACTGCTATGGGTGCTGCTTACAGGTGCTATGTTAGCCAGTAGCTTTAAGTATCAGCTGCCTTCATCCTCTGTGGCTTGGGTTAGAAAGAGGGAAATTCAATTCTTTAATTCCCTAGGAAAATTCTCTGTGATCAAGGCTAATTACTGTTGTGAAGATTCACAGGATATTTTCTTTTGGCATCCGTATATAATGTAGGTTTTAGACTATTTTTGTTACTGTGAAAATGGGCCATGACGCAGGAATTAAAACTGACATCGATAATTCTTAATAATCTCTCAAATTAAATAAATGTTCAGACTGAACTTCTGTATATGACTTTATTTCATTACACCTGTTTAATGCAAAACCAGCTAGAACTTACTCAGAAATGCAGTTGATGTTATTTCTAGAAGAGGGGTAATTGATGACTTCTGTTTTTAAGTCAGTATTATTTTATGTAAATAAATGTTCAGTTGGTGCAAAATAAGTGTTGAAGTCACTGGCTGAAGATCCTTTCCTTTGCTTCTTGCCTTTATACTAAAAGGGCCAAGCCAGACTCTGGGTTTGCCTGACATTGGAGACATGGGTTTGGATCTTAGGGCTGTGCTTTGAAGAAAAGCAAGTAACAAAAAGGATTCATTGTGAGATAGGTGCCAGGACTTACTCCATCACACATTGAATAGGTTGACAAAAAGTCCTGAAATTAATTATGAGATGTTTTGTTTGAAGGATTTGGGTGGGAAAAGGTGAGCAAAGAGGGCTAAGCATAGTATATGGACTGGAGAGAGATGCCTTATTTTTGAAAACTGGACTCTGCCTCCGCTTGGTGAGTTGTAAAAAAACCAAAATGAATACACTGAATTTTGAAAGCAATCAGTCCAGTCAACTACAACGTGAGAGATCACTTTCAGTACTTTATCTGCATAACAATGTCCTTATTAATTGTTGCTTTGAGTTCATTCTAGCTACTTTTAATGGTATGTTGATTTAGCTTTTATTGGAACCAAACATATATACATTTCTTGTATTTTGGCTTAGAATTTTTCTACCCAGTAAGAACCAGAAAAAACACCCTAATGTGTTTAAAACATGATGTGTAGAAAGGAAAACATAAAGAAATTATTTTGAGTTGTCTCCTATTGCCATATAAATATAGTATAGTTACTAGAATTCTATAAGAATTAAACTCAGATCTTTTAAAATGCATGCAAATTCTTGCAGAATATATATGAAAAAGTCACTATAACTGTAGAGGCATTTCTGCTCCCTTGATAAATGGGACTTCTAGACTACACTTTATTGAGTCTCTGATTTTTAATAATTTGAATCCTGCAAGATTTAATTCTGCATAATTCTGGCTGAAATCAGATTTTGATTGAGTTGTAATGGCTATGTTATTGTAAATATCTCTGCATGCTAATGTTGTGCTGGAATTCAATAATATTTAGATGAAATTTCTAGCCTCAAGCAGTGTGGAAGCTGGATTTAGAAAGCCTGAAAGTTTGTGTCAAAAAGTCATTTATTTTTGGGAACCCATAACATGCAGTGTAATAAATGGTCATCCCAAGGTCCAATTTAAATATATACAGTAGAATAGAAAAGAGTTGATACAATGCACCCTTGAGTTGCTGGACTGAATAATCTTGATTTAGCAGTGTTTTGTAGCCTTAAATGATTTTGTACTGTAATCATCCACAGTGAGGATAGAGTCAGTGACATCAGATGAGCAGGAATAAATCATGCCATAAGAATAGGCAACTCATAGCATACCGTGCTGTACTCTGATGCTATAGGAAATATAAACTGTCTCTAAAACAACTTATTCAACATGAGGCTTTTCAATCATATTTTTTGCTTCTGAGACTGGAAAACACTGCATACATGCAAAGTAAATTTTTGTAGTCCTTATCTAGTTTGTATTGATATGTTTTCTTTCTGTCTAATGCTTAACACTTGACAGTGGGGAAGAAGTAGAAATTAGATGAAAAGAACAGGGTTCTTTTTTTTTAAAATGCAAATCAAAATTGCTGAACATTTAAAAATTACTTGTAAGGAGAACAAGAAAGAAGTTTGGGAAATCATTACAAAAAATTGTAAAAAGAATGGAGATATAACATGAAATTCAAGAAAATCAGGGTATTTCACTCCTGTCTGTTTGTACATGCAGATTAATTAGCACATATACCATCTTTCAAGCTTTATGTCCCATTATGAACAGTGGGGTTTCAGAGAGGCCTGGTTTCCTGATTGAATGACAGTGGTCCCTGTCTCTGTAAACTGAGCATGACAAATAATAATTTTCTACCATAGCCCTAAGTTTTGAGAACAATAAATATGATTCATGCTGTATATCTATGAACATTGTGAAATGTCACCATTAGTACAAGCAGTGAGTTTACTAAGACATAGAAAGAATAACAACGATCAGATATGTAGGAGCAAAGTACTCTTACCAGGTGAAATCCTAGTCTGTTGACATCAGTGACAAAGCTCCCACTGAGTTTCCAGAGTTAGATTTTTGTCCCCTATGTTTATCTTCTTAATATTCTTTAAAGAATAAAGTTTTTCAATTTAAATGTTTATGTATCTTAGATTTTATACAGAAAAAAAAGTGCACATATCCTGACACATTTATGTTGAGTGCTACAGTTCACTGTTTCAATTACGACCATTTTTCTTTTTGTCATCAGTCCTTTCAGAATATATATTGTATATGTCTCAGTGTATTTTTGTCTAAGAATTTTCTGGTTTTAACACCTCTCAGCTGTGTTGGCTAATTCAGATTTTAGACTCAATGACAAATGTGATGCATATATATATGTCACTACCTGGCTTGTTACCCAGCAGAGCAATTTACATCTACTATAAAAGGAAGTAATTCTCTAAACATATCTTCAGATTCAGATACGCAACCTAATACAATAACAATATTCATACCATCAAAACTGGGCAATGCGTGGACTTTTGAGGACATGCCTACCCTGAAATCACTGCTCTGACAGACATTTTCAAGTTTGCTGCCTTGGCTACTGTTAGCTGTATAACTGCAGCAGTATGCAACTTGGCATGGTCTCTTGAAATCTGCCTTGCAGAACTCCAGGCTACTAGCAGTATTGAGACTTGGCTGGGTAAAGTAGATCTGTATGAAGGACTGTCAGAACAAGGACTGCAGTCCAGATAGACCCTTCAAATAACAGCTAGCTTCAGACCAGGCTTCTTTACAGGATGAAAGACATCTTCTGTGTACAACCAATTAAAAAGAAACCCTTACAAACTAAGTCAATTGATATTGATACACTATTATTTTGATTGATCTGATTGAAAAGTGTAAGAAGAGGTAAATGCAAATGTATCTTCCTTATAATGGGTACAAATATTTCAGATTAAAACTGCAATTAATATTGCTTTAAATTAAAATCATGGAATGATTTACCTCTGCATCTAAATACAGGAACAGTGATCAGCAGGGAAAGTCTGCTTTTCCAGTGGATCGCAATAGCAGAGAAGAAAAGTCACTTTTATTTATGAAGTGGTCCTTGCAAGAAAAAAAAGAAATGATGCTCAGAACTTCTGTAGACAGTGCTTATTTAGAAAGATTATCTTCCTTTCCCCATTTTCTATCCCCTTTCCTTCTTCCCTTGAAATCTGAGGTGAAATGAAATGTATTCGTCAGCTTTGGTTGTTGGCTGGGGGTTTTCTGAGACAGCCAGTATCTAATTTCCTTCTTTTTGTCTGAAAGCAAAAGGTGAGACTCTTTACAAGACGTATCCTATTTCTCTCATTCTCTGTATCTGTTAGTCAACCCTTGCTGATTATTTTTTGTTGTATCAAGCTACAGTATATTAAAAGTGCTCTCCTCTCAAATGAAATGTCTTACAATTTAAATCTCTCACTAGGTGTGTCAGCATTGCCGTGGGACATCTCCATCCTCCCAAAGCAAACAAAATTGACACAGTTGATTTGGTGTATAAATGTCTGCAGCTTTATTAAATATGCATTAAAGTGCAACAGTCATAAATTACACACACTCAGCTCACTCAAAACATAATGTGTACAGCTAAATAAATTTCTGACTCTACAACCTAAGTAATAAGGCCAACCTAAAGACTGACTGGAAGCTGAAAGTCAGTTCCCTAAAGTGGCAGCTATTGGAGTATCATTTTATCATGCTGTTAAGCACCTCACCTCTCTTGTGCAGTGTATATATGAGTAGAGGAGGGAGGGGAAAGGGAAAGTGAGATTTCTGTATTACTTTTACTTTAAATTATCTATTTAATTTACTTGTATGTGCATCCCTTGACATGAAAGAATGGGCAGTTTAGTTCTTGGATCATTCTGTTTGCTTCATAGAAAGAAAATTCACTCAAATTAGAAAATATTTGTTGCTGATTATAATGATACTAATATATATGGTAATTTTATCAAAATATATTAATAACTTTCAAAAGATGGATATATACAGGGATCACCCCTTTCCTTTAAAAATGCCCCATTTTCCTGTGACATAATACAATCTAAATTGTATGTGCTTCTGTACCAGAGTGGATTCTATAAAAGAATGAATTCTTAGGATGAAACAAAAGGGTTGCCTTTTTAGAAACGACAGAATGTAATTACTTGCATTCCTGAATACATACCCATTACACAGTGAAGTGTCATGACTTTTTGATGACTGTGTGTACCCTAGTCCTTTTTCAAATTTGATCTGAAAGCTGGCTTTAATGGACTTTGTGCCTCCCAATATAATGATTTTTCAAGGAGGATACAAACTGTACCACTAACATTAGCTGTCACACTTTGTAGTACTTGGATTTTTCTGAACTTCTTTCTTTTGATAACTGATCAGTGTCAGCCCAGCTTGCTTTCTGTTAGTGCTCAACATAATATAGGCATCAGTTGGCCATGAAGTGAACTGTACATTACAGTCTTTCCATTATCATACACTTACAGGTTTTTGTGGTTTGTTGTTTTGCTTTTTGTGTTTGTTGTTTAGGTTTTGGTTTGTTTTGGTTTTGTTTTTTTTTTTTTTTTTTTTTTTTTTTAAATCAAAATACTGTGTTGAGCAGAGAGAAGATTTTTTTTCCTCTTTCTGATTATTCTGACTGAAGTCCCCTCAACTGTCCTTAGGATCAATGCCATTTTTTAAAGAAATACTCCTGTGTAAAAATAGATGGAACATTTGTCAGGAATTAACTGTCATTATAAAAAGCAAGACACCAAGATACTAACTTTCTGACAATATCTGTAATTTCTGTTTATTTTATTTCTTGTTGATTTATTGCCATAAGTCTCTTGGCTCTCTCCCAAACATCTCTTGCCAACAGAGTCCCTGAAATTAATTTTGTACAAGGAAAGTTCTACTATAGTGACTTAAAGTCTCTCTTCATCTTCTTGCTAATGATCTCTTGTGTGTTGCTCTGTACATGGTTTATTTTCCCTTGCTTGATAAATGTGAAAGGAAAATCTTGGGGTATATGTTATAATTATGACTTTGCTTCTCCCTTTTGGGAGCACCTTTAATCTCTTGGGATCTCTCATGATGGAAAAGATCCTTCCTGAAGATTTTTTATTCTTTATTCTCTATAGGTTAATTCCTCACTATTCTATTTCTGCTTCATAGCTGAACCTGTTTTAACATTTACAATTTCCTGATATACATTGCAGAATATAGGTTTTTGCTAGCTGAATTTAGAGAACTGTTGTGTTCCAAAGTGTGAGTTAATCCTGCAGCTTTACCTATATTTCCTCAGAAGTTTACTTTTGACTTTTTGACGCTTAGAAACTTGCCTGTTTAAAAAAAAAAAAAAAAAAAAAAAATCAAAAGAAGTGTTCCTCATATAATCATTAAATTTTACCTTTATGTCTACTTCTTCCAGCCACTTCTAAAGTGAGGGAAGCAGACATTATATCACAGCATATATTTCACATGTCAGGCTGGAAATATAGTCTAGAAGTTATTTTGAGCTCAGGTTAGCTGCTGAACGAATAACTCTACTTCAACCAAGTCCTTACCAGCTACTCAGTGATAATAATTATACTGGTGTAAAATCTCTGTCTGAATTCAGGAGTGATATGCCATTTTAGGTATCTTTGTATTATTCTTTACACGGTGTACCAAGCTATAATCTCGGTACCTATTTTTCCAGACTTAGCGAAGCATAGCTTTATCTTATCCTCATAAAACATAAGTGATAATTTTTTTGAAGTTTCTGTTACTCCATTAACACAGATGTTCTTTGCATAGAGGTTGGCAAATCTATCAAAAAATTCCAAAGGCAAGAAAAATGTTCTGTGTGGCCTATGACTATTTTAAAATCCTTTTATTGTGAACATTCTTCATACTACTGTTCAGTTCACAAGAGTCTATCTATAACTAACTGAAGAAGGTTCCCAAAAGAGGATGGATATCCTCAAAGAGATGACCCAGGAGGTGATTTGTAACCATGGTAATTGAAGCTAATACAGAAATGTGGATCGTTGAACTCTTTGTAAAAGACAAGCCCTACTAAAGGGCTTGCAGTGATAGAAAATCCAAACCTGTGTGTAAGTAATGGACTTCTGAAGAAATGGTGGCTTATGGGTGGTTATGTTCTCAACCCAAACTAGTGCCTTTTGCCAGAAACCTCACAGTGATTCCCTGAATATATTCAAATAAGATGCAGAGAATTTGTGACAGACCTTCCAATTTTAGACCTCTGCATATAAATGTTCATGATAGCCATTACAGTCAACAGTGGCCTGACATCAGAAGGTCTGAGAAGATATTGATATCCCTCGGGACCAATAAGGCTGTCAGACTTTTGTTTTTATTGTTGTTTTCAGTGAATGGCTTGACTGAAGGACCATTATTTGACTAAAAGCTGTATTTGCTATATGAACCAGTGACCTGACCTTTGTCTTCTTCCTTGAAAAGAGAAGTTTTTATCAGGTGACCTCTGTTGAGTTCTGTAACCTTCTGACCAGCCAACCCCTGTTGTCCGAAAAGCCTCAAGATGGAGGAGAAAGGCTATTCTTTGTATGCAAGAATGCATAACTATTGTTGTATCAAATTTTTGAAAATAAAACACAGTCGCTAGATCAGTGTTAGGATTGTCTTCTGAAAATAGAAAACTTTTTTCCCTTTTTTACTCTCCTAACAATAACATTACAATCTACATGATATTTTTCAGACAATCTGTATGCCTAAACATGGCAGAGTTGAATTATTGTTCTGCTTTGTAAAGAGATAACAAACTAGTTTCTTGTATGATGTAGGAGAAAAAGAGTTCAGGAGGGCATACATGGAGCAAAACTCAGATGAAGTCTGAATATGGTTTTGGGCCCAGGAAGAAGAAAACTACCTTAATCCTGCATATTGTAAGCTGTTAGGCAGCTACCTAAAATGAGAGAGTAAAGTGTAAAAATGTATCATTATTTCAGTTTTGTAAGTTGGTTGTGCGTGAAGGAGGCCCTGCAGAGTGTAGATGTATACCTAATACCACTTTTAGCGTGATTGTTGATGATGTGGAAGTGAGTAAATAATTCAAACTGGTGACATTTGCAGAGTGGCATATTACTGATGAAATATATTTTAGATGTAAAAATAAACAGATGTAAAAGTAATGTACAGGTGCCATTTCAATAGCCAAGGGTTGTGTTGTATATCTAGGAACAAAAAAAGTGTAGGACAAAATTGTTATGTAAGAAATAACTCCAGAAAGGATTTATTGGTAAATATTCAGATGTGCTCATGTACTTAATGCAGTGGCATGGTCCAACAGGTTAATGACATCTGTAGGGGCCAATAGAAAAATGATTTTAGAAATAAGGGAATAAGTTCATTATATATTTGATATGAATTAATATCTCCTGGAATACTACATTCATTCCTGATATTCATGATTACAAAGAATATTGGAATATGCAGAGCTTGAGAAAATAAACTACTAAAGGAGTAATTAACATAATGGAAGACACCTCCTAGAGAAAGTAAGCTGAAACTTGTTCACAATATTTCAGATATCTGTTTGGGGACTATGACAGGATTTTTTGTTCTGTCAGGCAGAACTAGAAAAAGACCTCTAATTTTTGATAGCTGGAGAGAAGACAACAAGGAATTGGGTATTCTTCAGCTGCAAGAGTAATTAATCATGAAATAATTTTCACTATGGAAGATAATAAATCAAGAGGGAGTATTTTTGTCTAAAGGTGACCTGTGAATCTAGATCATCAGGTATGTATTTTAAAATAGAATGGAATATTAAAGATGTATAACTAGAAAAAATATTTTTTGTAAATTGGAAATAATCTGTGGCAAAGATGATAACCAGAACCAATAATCATGGAGTAGACTTTGAAGCTGATTATTTTCTTTTCTTGAAAATATTAAACTACAGCCTACAATGCCAAAGCAAGTTATATATTATTAGTGAAATAGTGAAGCCTATGATAATGAACACATTGTAGTTTCTGCTTGCATAGACCTTCTATGGAATCAATTTATCAAAACAGTAAAATACACATAGTATTTATCAACAACTCATACACTTAATTTCCATGGTATTCGTGTCACAATACCTGAATAAATGGATAAGTAAAAAATTATTGTGAATAATAGTTATTATTATTTGAAAGGGCACAGATATGGTGAGCAACAAAATTGTTAAATTTGCTTTGTGACTTGGATAAGGTTCCTGGATGTTAAGTAAGACACACCAGATTATTGAAATCATTTACACATAACATTCCACAGTTGTATGTCACAGCTCCTAAACACCTTCACATTTTTTTCATGAATCTTATTGAAGGTTTTGGAATTTAAGAATTTCTTACAATTATTCATCCCTCTGGTTGTTTGTTGGATTAGTGGAAGATGCTTAAAAAAACCAATGGATTGTGGAAGGTTTTTTTTTCTTATATAGCATTTTAAATGAAATTTGCAACAATGGACTCTCAGTTTTGAATCTTTTCTCAGCTTGGTTTCCTAATTTAGTGCTTCACGTATATTCACTGACTGCTATACTTTTCTTCTTAACAGGGATTACTACTAGTTGGTTTTCTTTTGATCAAAGGCAGTTGAACATTTTTCTGTGCTCTTCTGTGGGATTTGAGTCCTTGGTTGCATTTCACCAAATAAGATTTCCCATGAAAAAGAATGCTGCCCATCGTTCACTAAGGCTTCCATGAATATGTTCTTTAAAAATATAATTTAATGTTTATGTGTCATCATACAAAATGTGTAATGTGTAGCATCCTGTTTCCACACAACCCCTGTGGAGACAATAATAAGATGTGAAGTTGCAATTATATGGGATCGATTAGACTAGCTAGGAACACATATCTGCATTTAAAGCAGCTCAGCTTCATGTTCAATGCCCTTGATCATAAAATTTCTATCTATTGTTAGCATTTTTTATCAATTGATTTCAGTGTGCTTGAACATTTAGGGTATCATGTTGAAAATCATACTAGGAAAATGAGTCTCAAAATAATAAAATCCCTGTAGCACACAGTATTACAAAAACTTCTGAAGTTCATGTCAAGGGGATCCTCAGCTGATATCACATCAGGGCCCATGAACATATTGCCTCAAAGTCAACTACTTCACCTGTGCAGGAAACATCTACTGCTACCTTCTGTCTTTCTAATACATTCTCCTGTGTTTGCTCCTTGCACTGCTCTTTCCCTCTGCTCAAATTTTTGTGGTTTTCATTGTATTTCAATTAGATTCTTGCTTAGGGAAACTGAAAGCAGTAGGGATGTGCCTTGCAGTGTAACTGTCCAGAAAATTGTAACTCAGTTTTAGTCAGAAAAAGACATAACTCTTTGTGGAAGAGAAAGACTATGTCTGTCAAGATTTATTCCCTTAGTTTTTGCTACTCTGAGTAATATAGGAGAAAATGTTGAAAATGTTTGTAAGTGGCAATAAGACAAAACAAAAGCATGAGAATATTTTAAGTGCTGATATTTTGTGAGACACTCATCTGAGAAAACAGGATATAAGCCCTGATGATCTGGATTAGAGACACGAACCTTCTGCTTCCAGGCCTATGGCAGGAGAATTAAGACTTTGGTGTATAGAACATATATTTTTGCCTGCATGTCCTTAAAGGACTAGGATTATTCTCTTGATATGTTTTCATATAAACTAGACATAGCCATATAATTGATCATGAATGAATTTAAAATGTAAATGGATCAGTATATTAATAATAATAGCAACAAGCACGCACTCACAAACACCTTAAATTGTACTCTTAATCTAGGCTTCCACAACTTTTATTTCTTATGTCTCAAGAGTTTTTTTAATGCTAAGGCATAGGCAAACTATCAAAAAATTCTGTTAGGAAATACGTTTGCTCTGCTATTTGCACTTTTTGAATATACGCAGCAAGTACACCTTGTCTGTAAGAGAGAATGGGGGGAAGTTTCAGAAGGAAATTTGAGTCATGCTTATAAGAGGGTAACATGGGTAAGTTAAAAATGCGTTGTTGTAGACTAGTAAAAAATTCATCCAGAACTGGCCCAGGTTTCAGATGAAGTACTAGATTAGTCTTGTCTAATTATGCCTTTTAAATGCTGAAATGAGGTAATATGAGTTCTTCAGAACACAATGACTGCAAACAGCATTGCTGCTCTGTATTTTTATTTCCTACTGAGCCTGGAATGACCACAGAACATTAAAACAAACAGTAACTTCTGTTCATAACTGTGATTCTTTTGTTCCACAAGCCTGCTGTGGAGTCTGAGGTCTTATTAATATCTAGTATTTGTGTTGTGTGTTTTATTCTAGGTACTAGTCTTATGGACTTTCAAAATGTTTTGGCCCTCATTGTTGTGGTTTCATAAGAAATACAATAAATTTGCAGGTTTAAAAACAATGTAGAGAATATTAAGTTCTTAGATAGACAGAATACAATAAGAAAAGGCTATTACTTATCTTGTTGGGGTTTGGCTTTGTTTTGTTTTTCTTTTGTTGACAACTTTGTTTTAGTCAAAATAAGAATCAGCATTATTTAATATAAAAGACAGGTATAGGGTTGATTTAGCATGATGTGTATAGCTCTAAAATGGATCTGAAGATATGTGGATTCTCTCCTGATCATATTGCTGACTAACAGAGTAATACCATGTCATTAAATTTGGGGAGCTTGGATTTTTCATCACTAAAATATGGCCAGATACACTCAGTTTTATAAAGTGCTTTGAAACTTTTTTGGTGAAATGTTACACAGATAGACAAGTTGTTATTACTGTGATGGGATGCTTAGCATTAGAACCACATTAACATCTTCTTGGAACAAAATCTATGTTTGCCTCAAAATTATTTAGTACAAGGTGTTGCTGTTTTGTTTTTTTAATAAGTTTGAGAAATTATTACAAATATTAACTTCAAAGTTACTACCTATCCAAATCATGACATCAAAACAGCACTGGCAATCAAATGAACTTCACTGTGGAAATACTTTGGAAGTTGCATGTACACAAGTTTGCAAAAACATTTTATTATTTGGAACTTGATTAATGGTCAGATGGCAAATAAAACATTCCCATTTATTGAAAAAGTAATGGAAAATAAATATTTTATCTGAATGAAATATTTCCTTAGCATGCATTTTTGTAACAGCTGCAATTTGTGACAAACATCTAAGTTAATCTAGCACAGATATTCAAAAGGTTTTACAGAGCACACCCTAGAAAATAATAACATAATTGTCTGAAGTATTGCAATTGCAATGGTAGGCTTCAGGTCAGAGCATGTATTTTACAGGAGAGTCTTTTTAATTAGCTACATTGTACAAAAAAAAATCCCATGAAGGTATCCGATTATTTTACAAGATTGAACAGATACATTTTCACTGGATAAGAAGTAAAGTGTTTTGTTTCCAAGAGTATCATAGAATACTGTTGAATAAGAAGTTTTACAGGCATTAGCAACTTATCTGTCACATATAACTGAATCTAGAACTACTGGTCCAACAGAGAATTACAATGATCTTCTTATTGACTTAATAAATGGAGACATTTGAGTAGTTTGTATAGGATTTTCTTTGAAAAGCAGAATTTTCATTATAACATGTAGCCTGAAAATATCTGATGGAAGATGAAAATATAACCTAACAGCCAGGTGAAAATATTTCTTCATTAAATAAAAAATATTTCTTAATTAATTAAAAAGAAGGAATCTAAAAGTCACATACCAGGTTATAATTGTACTGGTGTAACAATCATTTACTCATTCCTATAGACAATTTTTACCATCTCCTATTAAAGTGATGAGTTTAATTTATAGAAAAGTACTTATTCCCAACCTGTCAATGTAGTTATGTCAGATTGAATTCCCTTGTGCACCTTAATCTCCTATAGATAGTATTATGATAAATGAAGCATATACTTTTAATTAGAATCAATAAAACAAAATGCTCAACCTGTTTCCTCTATTATTGAACTGGATGTAATTGTTTTTAAAATATTGAACTTAATCCAGTATTTTAACGTGATCTGGTGCTTAATCAAAATTGTGATTACAGAATACTTTATGGTAATGTCTCATTTAGTCTACATTTCAAAACACAGTAGGACAGTATAGAAGTAAAGGTTACATGACTACTATGTCTGACGCAGCTTCCTTGTGTCCGGGGAAAGATGTTACCCCTCTACACCTCATTTTACAGATCTGTGAAATACGGATAATTATACCCTTCCTTAAGTTGTGTCAGTGTGCCACATATTGTATTATCATCTACTTCCATTCCATAATGCTATTCATTATAACTTGGAATGATTAAGAAAGCTATTAGGCTATAATTAAGGAAGCTGTGTCTGAGTGTGCAGAGGTCCAAGGGAAGGCTGATGCAGATAGCTAAAGGTATTGTATGTGTTTTTCTAAAGATTTCTAAAGATTATATTGAAAGTCTGTCCTGAGACTGAACAAGCTCTGGGAAAATTTGTGGATGGCTTTGTTTTGACAGGAGCAGAGAGATGACTTTGACAGTTAATGAGAGCAAGAATATGGCTGGCTACTAAAGTAGTTTTTTCCTACCCAGAAACATTACCTCTTTTGTCCAAGTGAAGCTGGAATCTCCTGTTTCTCATCCATAAGTATTTCTGATGTAAGGTACTGAAGATGGTATGTTTTATATTGGAAGCTGTGTCCAACCATTCTTTTAGTGACTATTTTTTTCTCCATGTTTGCCCTGGGAGAGGTCTACCTAATGTAGCATGATCATATATGGAGGGTCAGTTCATAATTGTGTGATGATATGATTGATCATGTATGGAATATTTTAATCGTATGTGGAAGACATAAGGCATAATCATGTACTGAAGGACAGTTCTTCTTTGAACTTCACAGTTGGCATCTTCTTAGCAGTCATCAAACTCTGTGGCTTTGTTCCTGAAGAATGAATGAATTCTTAGCACTGTGACCTGTTTGTGCTCTGGTACAATCCTGTGATCTGCTTTGTTTTAAAGACAAGTGATCATAGATCCCACAGTGTCAATGCTGATGTGAGTCTCCTTCCCCTGGTCATAAGGACATTATCCATCAGTGCCATCAAAGCTATCATCCTGCTTCATGTTTGTGAAGGAGCTGTGTGGAGTGTTTATACCTTATAGTTTGCCAGTAAATGACAATAGACATCAGTTTGTATCTATCTCATGAGTTTGAAACTTTCATGAAGATGAATAGAGTGTGTCACATCAAATAAACTCAGTGCCCTCCACTACTGTATTGGGATCCTTTCAGAGCTCCCCCTTCACGGAGTGCATTTCAACCATACTGAGCATAGCTTTGAAATAGCATAGCCATTTCAGTTGAAGCATTCATAGTTAAAAGAACATATCAGTACCATTTACTGCAGGCTGGTGTGCTTTTTATGGGTATTTGTAATCTTTAATCAATTGGATTATTAATAACAATGTATTATTTTATATTCCCATATCTGCAAATCTCACAATGGTTATCTCTTAAAAAAAAAAACAAAAAACCAAATAGTATTGAGTCAATTTTCTTTTGCATGTGTGATTTCACAGATTTTTCTCTCAATGTCACATGAGCATATTTTGGTCAATTTTGTGTTAATCTGCTGTATTGTAAGTGAACATCAAGAAGTTTAAACTGTGGGAGCTGGTGGGAATATATTTACACACACTGAAACCTTGAATACTTTTTTTTAAACCCTTGAATTTAGTGTAGCTTCAGTTAACTCTGTTGTAATACAGAGCATTATCTTAAGATGAGGGAAGCAGTGTGTGAACAGAAATAATGGTTAAAAACCAAACACTACTTTTTATTGACTTGTCTTTTCTATGTAAATGTGCACATAGGAAACCTAAAACTATGCATTCTGTTTCTATCCCTGTCATCTGTTAAGGCTTTCAAGGACCAATTTTCTCCAAGTCCTTGTTTTGAAAGCAGAAACACTAAGGAAGTCAGCAGTGAGTCCTACATTGAAAACTGAAAAACATTTGGCTGCTAGTACAAACTGAACAAAAGTGTTTTTCTCTAACATATAGAAAGCTCACTAGGAACTTTCATTCGGAGTCTATCACCATTTTTCATAACGGATTCTGAGAATATTTTAAGCACAGATTATATCTGAACATTTTCTGTTTCCTTCTGCTGTATATTGTTGCTTCCTCAAAGTACAGCTAAAATCTTGCCTGTCTTCTGGTTTTGCTAACCCTTGTTTTGTCTCACACTTGAAATTATATTACAAATTCTATGTGTCAGGACCTATTCCTTCTTATGGCAGCCTGAAGTGCCTAGTAGAATTTCATGTACAGTAAAGCTAGTGGTTAAAGGTTTTTAAACCCTTCCTTTTGGTTATATGCGATTCTGTGGATGGCTCTGATGCTGATGTGTACGGTTTAAATGAACAGCTTGTGACACATATTTTTCTTTTAAATGATTATAAAAGAGAGCTTTTCAGGCCAGTAAAGCAAGCTGAAAGAAAGTGGGAATGTAATAATATATTTTTAATACAAATAATAGCAAGATGACTTTGATTTACAATAGTGATACCTTTCCATGTCCAAAGGAAGTCTATAGCAGAGTGAGGAACAGACCTCAGTTTCTCTAGATTTTAACCCAGTGCTACAAATACTAAGGAACAAACTTTAATGTCTTGTACTTCATTCACTGCTTTTATGTTTTGTACAAAGGAGCAGAGAACTGTCCGAGAAGTTTCACTTTTTGGATTCTGTGATCTTCTAATTAAGACACTTCTCCAAATTAGTTCTATTGCTCGTTTACTGAAAGGCAGAATTTTCTATGACATTTTTTATGTATTTAAACAAAAGAAAACAAAGAAAGAAAACTGCTGTCATGCAAAATTTTGTTAGTGCTCATAGGTTTATCAGCAGTGTTAAGATTTCTTGGTTCAGCTTCTGTCTTTGTGTGGAAATGTGGTTTGGTAACTGTGGAGAGCACAGTCAAACACATAGATTTGAAATGCAGCTTGGCTGTGTGTGCAGCTTGGGACTGCTCTATTAAAAACCCAGAGTTTGATTCCACAAATGACAGCTCCTGAGTTAATCCATCTGCAAAATATGGCAAATGATACTTGTCTCTTTCTTAATGAGGCCTTGCTGCATAATAAGGGTTATGTAGTGCACAGAATTATTAACGTTGGATGAAGAGCTGAAACTAGAACTTGTGGCTCACTGCCCATCATATTTTTGCTAGGCCAAAGGGTGCTATACAGATGTAATTTGCTTGTATACTCTCGAGCTGTATATAAGTTTTTGCAAGGCTTGGTGTATAATGGATGTGATTAGCATATCGGGAGTGCCACAGAGCTCCAGGCATGCCTAATGCAGTTAGGAGCTCAGTGTGCTGGGAACAAAAACTCAGTGGAGTTGGCATGTCAGGAACTGTGAGGCTCAAGTACTCTTACTGAAGATTTAGTTCATTCATGGAAATGACTGAGTGACTTCTGCTGAAAATGTAGTGAAGATAGAGAAGAGGTAACTCTGAGGCAGAAAGTGTGGATGATTGTAGATCAAAGTAGTGATGTTTGGCAAAAATGAAAGTAGAATTCTATAATTCAAGTTGATGGACATCTATTTAAATGGCTTATTCTGAGGCTTTTTTATGTGGCTTCTTTTTAGACAAAATGTCCATGGATGCCAATGGGATTTTTTTCTATGTGTAAGGAATGCTGGAATGCATTGTAGCTAGTAAGGCCTGTTTTGCATCAGAGGAATGGTTGAGCTGGGCAAATATAATTTCTAAGGAGCTTGTTAAGTAGTAAAGTCCCTGTGAGCAGATCCCTAGTTAATGTTAATTGTCAGAATCTTGCTGAAGCTGATGGAGATAGTGTGTGCATGCTAGCTGAGGAACCAGTCCTATAAGAGAGATACTCAGACAGAACTCTGCTAACTGGGGTGGAAAGAAAGGACGCCTACTTCTTTCTCCCTTGCATTACCTCTTCTTGATTTCCTGACATTGTTAATGGTCTGAAGAAACCTGACTGAAGCTGGATTACCTACCTATTGAAGAGGACAGGATAAGACTCATTTATACCTGCTCACTTTTGTCTTCATGAATCAGTAAGTGACTGCCTAGCCCTTTCTGAAGTTGTAGGGTTAAGGGGCATTTAATAGTGAGCATTCAATGTAATTAAATATTTGCAAGTATGTTGCACATAATTTTGTTTTCACTGAAGTTATCAGTAAAGCCCCACATTCCATAAGGTACTAATGCAGTATAGCAGAGATAAGTATATCACAGAGGGAGGAGGAGAGCTAAAGTACTGTCATATGTAACCTATTAGTGTGATTATATTTTTTAAGTGGTGCCTTAAATTGGTTACTTGAACTGTGCTTGCAGTTTGTGTAAGACAAACAATAGAAAATAATTTATATGAAGACCTCAACCTTTTGTTTAAGTCAACAGCACATAAAACATTTTAAGTTTGCTTTTTCATTGTTGAAGTCCTATAATCTATGAGACATACTTGGTCATGAAGTAGCTTGTTATTAAAATATATCATGTTCATCTGTGATTATTATTTTAATTCAGTGCTCGTTTGACTTATACATAGCTGCCTGAACTCTTTCAGTAACCACTCTCCATTTGCCTACATTACATTTAATTTATACCAAGATGATAAAAAATGTGATTTATTTTACAACAGATCAGTAATTGTGCTCTACAAATAAGTCTGTAATGATAATCAACAGCATTTTCAACATAATTTAATTTGTCTTCTCCTGAGAGGTAGTTAAATGCAGTAATAATAACACCACTGTTATGGACTCTGCTGCAGTTAATCATGGCCTGAATATGCAGACAGCCCCAATATTGTATTGACAGAAATTAAATTAACCATCAGCTTGGGCAATCAGTGGCTGTACAGCTATTAAAAGTAATAAAGGCAACAAACCCCAACCATAGCCAATTACATTTTGACATATAAACTAAAAAAGACAGATGCTTTTGATTTGAAATTTTTATTTAATTGGAAGTAAAGAAGACATATCTTTTCATATACATTATTTCCCATGCCTTAGTTAACCAATAATACACATCACAGCCTAAGAAACATACTGACATAATGTAATATCACAGGTATATTCTGAGTGCCTCCTAACCCAAACATTCAATTATCTGTATATACAGTGACTTGGTATAACATGTTACTGCAAAAGGTATATATCAAAATGCATAGGCAGGGAAAGTATCAAACAACATGGAAAAACAATTTCAAGAGATTAGAAGAAAAGTATCTCTTTAGCTTGAGTGTGGCATATTTTTCTAAAGTCCTGCTGATGTGAGAAGCAAAACTCTAAGATTTTATAAAAATGGTGAATTACTTGGGTTGCTTTTTGGAGCATAGAATGGGAATTTTTCCTGTGTAGGTGGTTAGCACTTCATAATTTTGTTCCTATGGAAAAATCTTGTGTTCACCTCAATATCTATTTTGTCTAGGAAAACTTGCACATATAAGTGTATCCAAGAGTGGCTAGTTCTATAAATATTAAACTACAAAGTAAGTTCAAATACTTACATGCACTTGTATATATAATATTAAATTACGAAGTTTATATATATTTAAGGGAGTAGCTCAGACTTAAGGCTTATGGATATTTTATTAGGAAGCAATGTTTTTACTTCAATAAATCAGAGGAGTTAGCAGGTAACAAAATCTGAACATACAAACTTGTTTAATTTACCTCGTAGTAGCTTCTATAGGTTTACAGCTTGAAAAATATGTATTTCAGTTTATTGTGATTTATATCTTGTGGTCAAAACAATATCTTAGGCTGTAAGTGAAATAAAATAGCACAATATGTCATTATTCTTAATCAAAATCAGCATATATAAGAAGAGTATTCTGAGAATTACAGACTCATCTGTCACTTTAGACAATGTATCATAATCCTACATAGCAGTTACCTGGTGTACCAGTAATTTCCTGAAGAGTGTGAAAAACTTGGCATTTTTACAGTGATGTCATGACTTGACCTTTTCAGACTGATGATCAAAGTCACTGCATTGTAAAAGGACGAAGCTTTACGGGTCAGAACTGAATTTGGTTGCCTAACCCCATAGCAATCCATAACAAGCTTAGGTGAGCTTCTTTGGAAAACATAAATACCTGCTTAATCTGACACATACTATTACTGAATTCATATTTTTCTAGTTCTTGAGCACTTTGCTGGGTAGGGGCCTTATCCAGGAGGTCAGAATAATCCTTAACCTCTAAATCTATTTGCTCCTTAGACTTACTAAATTCAATATAGTTCACTTACATAGCAAAGGAGACTAATCCTTCAGGAACTAGGAAACGAAATTCTGTAGCTTGTCTTATGCAGGTCAAGCTAGGAGCTCAGGGTTTTTAGAAAGTCCCTTCTGGCCATAAAACCCATGAAGCAAAGTTCTTAAAAAGAAGTTTGCCCAAGGCAAAGGCAGATTTTAGAGCAGCCCTGACTCTACAATTAGAGAGACACAGAAGATATTTTCATTTTTAAAAAATCACATTGTCTTTGAGGAGCAGAGCGTGTAAGGTCAGGTTTCCTAAGGTGCTTGTTGAGTGTTACCAGACCCTAGTGAATCTCCATGTTCCACCTTGCAGTTCACCTGCATACTTATAACCTGTGTGGCAAACTCACTGTGTGTAAATGCTGGCTGGCTACGGCCAAGAAGAATATATAAAAGCCAAGTTCTCCCTGCTGTTTCTAGTTGGGAAGTCAAAAAGGACTTCCTTTCTTCAGCCACTGATTTTCACAAACTTCTAGGGATTTAATTATCTTTAAAAGTTTTACTCTTCCAAATGTAGCTGCAGTTGGTCAATGGTTTGAAAAGGTACAGAGAGACTAACAGGCATATGGGAGGGTTTTCTATTATTCCAGAAGAAAGTAGACCAAAATTTAGTCCTTTCCAGCCAATTTGAAGACAGTTATTCTGTAGTATATGTGACAGATCACAAAGTTATAAAGGCTTTATTGGAGCTCATGTGGAATCATCTTTGTAGACATCATATTCTTGCCTCACACATTAACAGTCTAGCTATAATAAATTTGTTCAAAGATAACATTTTGATGTACTATTTGGTGTATATTCCATGTAGAATGTACACTTACCTCTAAATGTGAATTTAATAATAAGCTGTCACATGTTAATGTTTAAATGTAGGGTTGGGTTTGGTTATGTCATGTAATGGCAAAATTCAGACTTCTTGAAGTTGTACAGGATTGAAAAAAATCCTTTTTTAGTTATGTTTCTGGGATTTAATTTTCTTAGACTTAATAAACAACTTTCTTCCCTGAAGGACAATGGTTTTGCAAATAGTTAGTATGTGAGGGCCAGTATCTATTATGAGACTTTTGATGACGCAAGACAGATATAACACTCATGGCTATTCCAGTGATGAGTTCTCTCTCCCCTCTGTAGCCATGAACATATATGTCATAACAGAGATCAGCTATTACTGTAATGTAATTTTTCTCTATACAGCATGTGTTGTAAATGGTGTTGATTGCTGACAGAAACTCAGAGGGTGGGAGATATGATTCCTGGTATTCACAGAGCACGAAATACAACTTAGGCAGTGAATATTGTATCTGATGAACATTTGTTTGCATCCTATAACTTTCTTCCAGCTTGTTTGCAAGTTCCCATAAAGCAATCTACTTCATTAAAATGCAATCTGGAAATTCTGTTCCCTCAGACATTAATATATTTTCACTTGCATTTGTTTAGAAGAGCAAGATACACAAATAGAAGTAAGCAGGAGGTTGCAACTGTATTAATTGTAAATTGATTCAACAGGATAGGAGTCCTATTGTAATTATAAGGGTCTATGGGAAAATGAAAAAATGATCTTACACTGAATCTATTGAATGAAAAGTCTACTTTTTGCCTATGTCAGTATTAAATTAAATATTAAACTATGTCAAGCCTTACCATCCCTAAGTTTATAGACAGGGAGCAACTTACCATAAAGGAGACAAATCTAGAAACTCTGTGTTTGGTACCAGTCAGAGCAGCAAAAAACTTTTTTTTTTTTTCTGTCTCTTAAACCATAGTGATCTATGCCACCAGAGATATTTTGATAAAGCAGACAAGTAAACTAAGACAAAATCAAACATAAGTAAACCTAAACCAAAAAGTCTTCCAACATGTTTGTAGCAGTTTTACTTTCTGTGAAAAATTCCTCTTGAATTTTTTCAGCACTGTTTTGAAATGGTCTGATCAGGGTAAAAGAGAATCTAGCAAAGCAACTCTGCTCATCATGAGGAACCTCCAGAAAGAGTAGGTGAAAGCAAAACCTTAGACTAAAAAGTCTGGAAGGTAGGAAATCCATAACTACGTCTCGGCTTCACAAATCTACAAGAACCAAGAAATTAGGCTCCAACTTAATATATTGTTGTCAGTGATAACAGGGGAGCTGATCCCTATACATCTTTGCCACCTTTTTCACCTTTTTAGGAAAGAGTTTTGACATCTTATGACAATTCAGTAACACCTCAGCAAGGTAGGCTCCAACAGAAGATCTTCCTGCATTACACTGGAAAATTGTAGTCTGGAAGAAACAATTGCTTCAGGATGTATGGGTTGTTCATGTTGCTATTTCCGTCTAACAATTTATTTTGATCTAATGCTAACGAAAGTGGCCCACACTGGTATGTAAGGAAACTCAAAAGCAGTGGATGCAAACTGGTACTGGTATTTTGCACTGTACCTTCTTAAAGAGAAAGGACATAAAACCACAATGGTGAATCTATACTCTAGGATTTGACCAACCAATGACTTGGGGATTAACTGTCCACTTCCAGTAAATACAAAATTTTATCATACTTTCCCTTTGAATAAGTACATTAAGTCAGATGTTACAAGTTTCTGTTATCTAGACTGCACGTTTGAGATACCCAGTCATTTGCATTATTATTAACCTCTGCATGAACACAGCTCCCCTCTTGCTTACAGAACATGCCATGGTAATGGTAGGTGGCATTTGACTGGCTCTAGAGTTGCAGACTAGCTGTCCAAATAGACACATAACCTGGGGGAAGAAACAGTTCAATTATAAGCAATAGTTGAACACTAAGCATCACCCTTGTTATACTGGTATTGTCTAGGAGCCAAAGTGTCAACAGATCAAAACAGAAAACTGTAACTTAAAGAAACAACATGATATTTTGATAGCACTCATTTTAAGAATGCAAGCACATACCAGACTGATTTTAAGCAAGTTGTTGTTTTAAAACTAGAACAGCTGCATAAGCTTTTCTCTGGATAAGCTTTTTGTATTAGCTGTCAATTTCTTGACTTCTGTTCATTCCTGAAAAGTGTTAGGAGACGTATTTCCTTAATATTCATTTATGGCCAAGTAGTTAGACTGAAGTATCTGATACAGGACACTGATCTTTCTCCTGTTTAAATTTTGCCATAATTGCAAATTTGTGTGATTCAACTCAAATGGCACAAACAGCAGACTTGTAATGCAAACTATATAATCTCCTCATAAAGAGCCTTAGAGATTTTAGAACTAAAAAATATTATAAGCTCTTCCTTCGGTTTTCTGAATATGAGACTTCACTGAGGAAAAGAAGCAATGCAGAAAATACTACATCAAACTACTTCATCATCCTTCTAGAAACCTTTTCTTTTTAAAACAATTCATGGGCATATTATAAACTGCTTTGTCGGTTCCCCCTCTCACTCTGGCTTTGCCTTCTTTCCATTGCAGTATTTTCTTTCTGTCCATGACATAATCTTAACCCTCACTAGGAGAAGGGGGAAAAGAGACAGAGAGAGAAATGAAAAAAACCAACAACAACAAAACCTTCCCTGGCAACAGAAATACCTTTAAGTGTAACATAATTACCATCTCTTTGCCCTTTCTCCCTTTTCTGGGACTATTCAGCAAACCCTACAACATACACTTAAATCTTCAACTTGGTAGAAACACTACACACAGACAGGAAAGATTTGATTAAAATTACAGTGCTTTAGGTTCAACTTCACCTATTAAGAAAAAAAAGGATCTGGTGTTGGACTTTTTTCCCTGAGAAATAACTAGGCCACAGTAATTACAGACAAGGTCCTGCTGTGCACCATGAATAGGATCCCTGGGGTGGTATTTTCCTGTTACCTGTCTATGTAGGGCTGTTGACATCAACATGAATGATAACTATGCCAGGTTTCCTTTTTTTGTGTGTGTGGTTTTTTTCTTTTTTTTTTTTTTTTTCCCTTGTCTTCTTCCTTCCCCCCCCTTAATTCTTTTTATGCTTTAGAAAAAGGGGTGGAGAAAAAAAAGAAAATAAGTTATAAGTGTTGTGATTTGCATTTTTTTGTGTCAAGGATGCATTTATGTAATTTGCTGTACATCTGTGTGATTATTTTTTCAAATAATTTTTATCAAAGTTGAATTTTGGCTTTCAAACAATGAAGAGACCTACACAAGGCAAGTAATTGACACAGAATACTAGACACTGTGGAAGTTTATGTTAGCATTTTTCCCAGTACCTAAATTAGTAGGAGTTAATTTCTGAGCACTGACCTGCTTTAAGACAATTGACATGTACAACTAGATACTGTCCACCAAATTAATTTTATTTACATTTCAAGTCATATTGACATTAAAAGCTATCTTTTTGTTATTGTTTCAGTTGATAAAAGTCCTGAACTAGCCAGAAAAAAAGATTTACTCTGTATTACATTGTACTGGTGAAATGGGGTTGGCTGATGGCACTCCAGGAATTGAACAGAATCAGTGGAAAGTGTATTGAAAGAAAATATCTAAATAACAAAGGTAAGGAAACAGCAATAAACAATACTTTCAGTATGTTAGGATGGGGCTAAATAAAAGTAGTGGAAGGTTAGATTGAACTCTGACCATAACTGGAAGTGTATGTAGGAGACTTATATGGAATTTAGAAAAAAAGATACTGTCTGGAAGTCTTCCAAAAATGATAAAAGTTTGAGGATGAGAAGGGAGAATAACAGCAAGACTTGGAATGGAATACGTTTAATGTTTGAATGTTTGTTGGAAGAAGCAGGCAGAAGGCAGCAAGGACAAAATCCTTCCCTTCTTCTTTGTTACTCTGTGCTTGTGGAAGAAATATAAAGCAATAAACTGACCAGCAGAGAGTCTTGCCAAACTCAGGTGAAGCTCCGACTGAACTAATAATGGAAAGTTGAGACACCTCCTACATCTTGTGCTCAACTCTGCCTTCTAGAAGATGGCCTTCATGGTTTGGGTGTATGAGGAAAAGGCAAGATAAGTGAAACTTTGTTCTGCTTACTTGACTTATATTTGCCTTGAAAGCATCTACTGACGGCTATTTTAAGTAAATACATCCCTGAAGAATCCTGTCTCAAACTCAATTGTTAGAGTCAGTACAGGTAGCTCAGGATAACCTGGGAGATGTAACCTGTTCCCTGACAAAAAAAGTCCTCATTCTGTCCCAAGAGGATCTTGGAGCAGAAGAGAATCAGCACTACTACAGCAGCAAAGTGATTGGCTTTTGTAGATATCAAGGGAAAAAAAAAAAAAAAAAACGGTTTTAAGGGGGATTTTTGCATTGAAAACTTTCTGAGAATACTAATATGCAACTAGTTCATGATAGGATACCTGATAATATTGAGAAAGAAGCTAACATTATTAATTGTTCAGACATGAGAGCTACTGATTGAGAAATGACACATAGGCTGAGCATATACTCTGCTGGTCCATGGAAGGCAAGATGCTTATGTTTCATATAGTAACATAACAGAAAGCCAGGTAAGGGGATACAGAACAAGGAATGACATGGTCAAAGCAACAGCCTGAGAAAATGATGTTTGCAGCAGAATTGTGAATGGATGTGAACGGGGCATAGCTGTATTTGTCAACATTTGAGAAAAGAATGTTGAAGCGATGAAGATGAGAGGTGGGAGTCTGGTTAAGTTGGTTAGATGAATGGGATGAAAGAATCTCAAGAAGAGTTACAGTTTCACTGTGAGGGCATAGATACAGGGCCATGAGCTGAAGAAGGTTCTGATGTTATAGGCCTGAAGGGTAGAGAAGTTTGTGGATACCATCCACGATGATGAGGAAGTATGGGAGAAGAAGCTCTTTCTTTGACATGTTAAGTTTAAGCTGACTAATTTACATCTGCAAAGAGATGTGTTGGAGGTAGCACCTTAGATTTTACTTTGGATAGAGGTAGACAGCAGTGGAATGCGTAAGATCATCTGATATCTTAGAGCTCAGCCATGAAGGGATGTTGTTGACCAGCTGGAAAAAAAAATGTAAAAACAGAAACTCAGTTGTTTTCTTTCTGTTTGCTATAGCTATTATAAATATGAGATTTGCTATTCCAACAAGCTAAAATAAAGATGATAGGATTGCTATGGGAGTTGGAGTATCAGAACTTAGAGAATGAAACTTCATGGTATTTATAGAGGTTACCTATGACTTCAAGGAAGGGTTGAAGAGCAGAAAGAAGTATTTGGGTGAGGCATGATTCCCTGTGTGCCTCTCATGTGGAATGGAGATTAATGTTTATGACATTTCCTCTCTAATTATTGAAAGAGAGGTGGCTGAGAGAGCTCACCTCCAGTTATGGCATGTTGAGGTGCCCCTGTTTTATCACCTGGAGCAGCCGTGAATCTAATCTGTGTTATGCTGTGTTGTGCTTGAGTTACATGCTTCTTTAGGTGATTTTTCAATTCCCTTTGTACTTTCATGGGGTCTTCTGTTATTGATTTTATTTTCTATTTATTGTCCTGAGCTTCCATTCTTCTGTGGTATGTTTGTGCCATTTCCTGTCTCTTATTTGATTGTTCAGCTCTCCTCTTCTTCAGTTACTCATTTGCTGCAATCGCTATTCTTATAGCCATCTTTGGCAACTGAACATTGTATCAGGCTCTCAAGTCCTGAGATGGACTTAACAATATAAAAGCAGAGCAGAGCCCTTTTCTGCCTTTGTTGGCTGAGAGAGTGACTTCTGCCCTTTGAGGCAATTGACAGATGCAAAGAAACACTTCTGAGGGCAAGACTACTCCACTCCCTCACTCTTCTCAGCTTCCCTAGTCTCTTTCCATCCCTTCTTCCTTAGCAGCAATTCAATGTGCCTGGCAGTGAAACAACTGCTTCTGCAACTGTTCTTAGATATCCTTCATATTTATTTATTTATTTCACACCTCCTTACCAAATGTGAAATGTGTCCCCTCGTGTCATAGACTGCTGTGCTGACTAGTGAAAACTACTTTGTTTCACAAAACTTCTTTGACAGAAAGTCCTCAGCACAGTTAAGATACCTTTCATCTGCTCACCTCTGGTTGTTTTTGCAAGGGATTTGCTTACCAAGGATGCGTTTTTGCAAGGAGTCTAGCAGTTCTAATGATAATGGGTTTGTGTATAATGTAGAGTTATGCTGAACTGATCCAATCATATTTAGTTCACATTAATCACACCTTATACTCAAAACAGTGTAGCTCTGATCTAAACCAATTAAGCTACTGATGTTGAGACAAAGAGTTTAATATAGCTGAGAAAGGCATAACCTTTGTCCATAGAAATGGCTTATGATAATGAGTTTTATTCAGGGGGCTGTATTTGTAGAAAGGTGCATTTTGGATGTAGACATCTAATTGTAAATACTATATCTGCAGGAATATAAGCTTGTGCAGGCAGACAAGTTTCGTCTGCAGGCATGAAGATATAAAGATGACATGATCTCAGTTTAGAGCTGATGCTAGAGAATGTGCATGGAATTAAGGAGCATCCACAAAATGAAGAGATAAATAGACAAACAGGTAAAGCATTAAAAAAAAAAACCTTAGTATTTATAAATTCACTTTCTACTTTGTCTAAAACTTTCTTTAATTTCTCAAGTTATATTAAAGACACATACTCTCTTTTTTATTTGTTATTTTTAAAGTTGTGTTACAGTCTCACCGTGGACAAATTCCTGAAATACTTGTATCTCTAGGATACCATTTTTAGTTCAGGGAACAGATGAACTTATTTATTATATCTATACCATAATGTACTTGTGATGCCTGACAACAACTGATATTAGATCAGTTATCAATTTGGAATTAATTAGAATTTAAGGTTTTTTTTTTTTAATTATGCAGTTATAAATTAGATATTGATTCAGTAGATAGTGGATCTATGTTAAAATTCATCTCAAAGAGACAAAGTACTCAGAATAAGACCAGGTTTTAATGAAGCTTCCTACAGTGCTAAGTCATTATTATTAGGATTGATGCTGTGTACCCCAGAAATCTACTGTAAAGTTAAACATCTCAGGTGCACCTAATGGACCATCATGCCCCAGTACCTGAGCCCCTGGAACAGGAAAGAACTGTAAGAAATTACATGATCATGAGAAATTTCAGGAAATTAAACCTACTCCAGGCTGCAGGGAAAGGGAGAAAAATCCAGGTATCCCTACCACTTTGAGATTTTCAAGAAAGCTACATCAATCAGGCATATGTAAATTAAATTCACCTTAGATTTATATTATCTAGTGTGCTTGTCTCCTGTCATAGCCAGTCTGTGCTGATTCAGAATAAGGAAGTTCCCTCCTGCTGCTGAGTACGTCTGCATTTAGAAGAAATAAATCTTTCCTGACCAACTAAAGACCTGAAGTATGGGGTTTGATATTACTGCTTTTCTGAATGCAGAATTTGTAATAATTTAATAGAAATCCTTTATACAGATGTACCACTAGGAACAAAAGTCACCTACTGCATTCTCCCCTGCATGCCTGCTGGGATTTAACGTGCAGTCCATGTGCTTCACTCAGCAATGATTGTTTCCACTTGAAATGTCCAAGCAGGTGACTCAACATTTTTCCCCTCAGTAGGGCTCTGATGACCTGAACATCCCTGCCCAGCTTCCCTGCAGAGTCCCCAACTCTGCCCACGGCCCTGCCCAGTCCCTTCCTTAGCAATGCCGCAGCAGAGGTAGTCTCCAGCTCCCCAGTAGCCACATCCTGTCCTGGCCATGGGTCCCACCAAGCCACTTTCAGGCCCACAGCCCAACCTAGCCTGTCCATCCCAAGGAAGATGCCCAGTGCCAGGGGCTGGGACTGCCACCAGTGCTCCTTCAGCTGCCCTGTTCCTGTCTGTGTGGTGTGATGGGCCCCTCAGCTGCAGGCTCCCTGCCCTAAGGGGTCTGTGGGTCCTTGCTGTACCTCTCACACTTCCCATTTTTGGGACACTTGCTTGCTTCAAAGAAGCCATGAAATTCACAACTAGTATTTTTTCTGCTGGTCAGATCACACTGAGAGCTTTGCTGTATCTGTCCCCTTGTGATGCCTAAAGGGGAT
Source organism: Todiramphus chloris collaris (assembly GCA_025345505.1). Taxonomy (NCBI): domain Eukaryota; kingdom Metazoa; phylum Chordata; class Aves; order Coraciiformes; family Alcedinidae; genus Todiramphus; species Todiramphus chloris. The sequence continues at coordinate 15,263,419 of JANVCC010000043.1, read as the reverse complement.
ATTCCTTATTTCAGAATTGCCATTGCTCACATGGAAGACATTCAAAAACTGTTTTCATCTTTCCCAAATCAACAGGCTATGGCTGCATCTGATGAAGTGTCCCCATAATCAAAGACAGGGTAGGAAGGATGGCATTATAAGATTTGAAACTGGGTTCTAAGCCCAGATTTCCTCCCATATCAATTAAGTCCCTCAGTTGCTTAGAGCATGAGACAGAAACTAACAACCTGAAAGTCCAAGCACTTTCTATGCTGCCCTCTGGTACCATCACATCAAGAAAAACAACATGCCATTCTTCCTGCCTCTTCTTCTCCCTATAAAAGAGATATTCTACTTTTCTTATGAGCAGACACAGTAGCTGTATACTTCTCCAACCTTTAATCCTCCTCCCACTGCTCACCCACTGACCTTGGATAGAAATGCCAACTCAAAGGGATTGAATGCTTGTAACCTATAATTTGTGGTTACGCATACGACGTAAAGAGCAAATGTGTATGGATTCATACACATCAACAAATACCTTGTGTTTTGACACTTGCGTGACTTGGAAAACTACCTTCTAACAGTTTTGGGTAGATTTCTGCTCTAAGGTCTTTTCTTTCTCCATAGTGCCTATCTGCCATGGAGGATTCAACAGTCCAGGCTGGGCCAGCTTGAGCCAGTGGAAGGTCTGTTTGAGTTCCTGTCATATAAATTATGTGAACTCCTTAAGAAACAAAAAAAACCTTAAGCATTCTTTGCGTTTTTCCGATCTGTATAGCACGTTGTCTTTTTTCCTGTAATTCTGCAACTCAATGGGAGCTGTCTCATTATCATTGTATCTTTTGGGTTCACTGAGCACTGTGTTGAATTCCTGACACAGTGATGATCAGTCTTGCAAGTAATTCTCTTGGCTATGCTACAGATGCTTGGTAGAGGTGCCGTTCAGCACCAGGATTAAGTGATACACAGTCTGGTCAATAGCAAACCTTTGCTTTACAAATCAAAATCTGGATTTTTTCAGATCAGAGGTATTTACTGAATCAGTACTGAGAGTGAGGATTCCTGTGAATCCATATTTTTTTGCAAATGAGATATAACCTAGTAAATCTGAATCTGATTTTTGTCTCTATAATGAGTTTAACTTGAGGGAAAACTAAGTATGGTTGAATCTTGTGCTTCTTGACTTTCAGTCGTAAAAACTTATGAATCTGGATTCAGTATAAAAATAGTACAAATCCATTTTACATTAAATGTAGAAGTTTTTTGCAAAACTTTTTATTATAGTACAGTCCTGTGTAGTTCACTCTGTAATAGTGTTTTCAGGTAAGAGCTTAAAATTGGAGGTCATATTTGCTCCTCATGAATATTAAATATCCCAGGATTATTTTCATAATCATAAGGATTCATGGTATGCCCTTGAGCAGAGTTATATTTCCACCAGTACTGGGTAGTTCTGCATGCCTGCGCAATCAAACAAATGCCTATAAGTTGACACAATGCTTTGAAAACAGTCAAATTAGAGCCATGATATAAATGTACAAGAGTATATTTGAACAGTGGAAAATCCATTGCAAAAACACTTGCACAGCATAAATCTCTTGGATTCTGTGAGTCCTCCCTTCCCACTATCTGTTTGCAGAGGAGTTCTGTATGCTTGGACACATCCTTGCTCATGAAAAGGATATGGAGCCATACAGTGCAATTCCTACCTTTTACTCTCCCATTCCCATGAAGGCTTATCTATGGCCTCTGGGGTTAGATTGTAGTGAAATATCCCAGGGTTAAACACTGAGATTGTACTGGGATATTTTCCCTTTCCTTGCTCTGCAAGGAATTTGGATATCATTCTGGGGTTGCTTTCCATAGAAGCTGGGATAACAGGGAGCTCAATTCTTTCAGTCTAGAATTTTTTTTTTTTTCTTGTAACAAATTTTGACCGGGAAGATGGTTAAACTTCTGTCTTTTTATGCAAGTACTTGGAGATGACATTATACTGAAAGGAAAATCTTCTATACTGCAGGAACTCTCAAAAAAGAAGAGTGCACTTTAAGGAGAGAGATGTGAGTCACAAGCATTTGGTCTGGACTGTACTGTCTCTAGAGCCCTGGGCCAAGGAATTCTAAGGATACTTTTAAGTGTAAGTCAAAAGACTCTTCTGGCTCATATCAAAGCTATTTCTTTCTCTTCTTTAGTGAAGAGGATAGTGGGGCAAAATACAATTGTTTTCAGTGTCGAAGAAAGAAAAATTCCTTTTTGTGAAATTATTTGTAAACTTTGTAGACATCTGTAGTATACTATTTGGTACTGGAGTAGACAGGTTTCTGGCTCTGTGTAAGATACATTTACAAATAATGTATAAATATTTGTCAATGTATCTTAGATGTATTTGTGACTGTATCTTAGATGGCATCTTGTTCAGATCCTTGCATCTCAGAAAGTTTTGCAAAACTGACCTGAAAGCATCTTCTATAGTGTATGCATACATTTCCCTCATCTGCTCTCTGCAAATTGAAGCTAGTAGTTGTAACATATTAGAATGCATTTTGTTTGTATAGTCAGCTGCCTATGAACATACACATACACAGAAAGTATTCAGTAGTTTTGTGTCCTTGAGATATGAGCCATTCATCATTGACTAGCCTAAGAATACACATCCTGGTATATTTTATTCATAACACTATATGTGTGTGTAAATATACACATATAGGCAAGTAAATATTCATTTTTGTACATATTACACATTATAATGAGTGTGACTTAAAATTTGAAGATGAAAGGCAGTGGAAAAAATTCTTACAAGTGCCTACTGTTTTCTCCTTTGATACCTTTCCAAATTGATGTTTCCATCTCATTGTTTTTGTATTTGTTTTTAACTTTAAAAGATTTTAAAACGGGGTATTATTTAACAAAGACAAAAACTTTACCACTTTCTCATGTAAAGCTAATGTGACAATAAAACTGTCAACAAGGAGGCAAGATCAGTCTCACAAAAATCTTGAAACCTCTAAGTGGAATTTGCATAAAATAGTTCTGGTATTATTATTCACTGTTCTTTCAGTGACAGATATGTCAAGGCCTTAAAACCTAAAAGAACAATTATGCTATTGTATCTCTCGGAGGATTCAAGGGGTGTGTCTTTGGTGAAAAAGTGCTATTAGAGCTTTGAAAAGCAGTAAAAAGACAGCCCAAGGGGCTCTTTAGCTAGTCATTTTAAAAAGAATGCCTAGGCTTTAAGTGTCTTAAAGTACATTTATTCAACTCTTACTTTGTGCTTTAAAAAAACTGCTAATAATTAATGGCTGTAACATTTTTTTAAACATTTGCATTAGCTATAAATAAAAACTCTTGATAAAACCTTTATTGATTATCTTAAACTGTGATTCTCACGAATGTTCTGTATTTCTGTCAAGCAGATTGCAAAGAATTATATATAAGCTTTTTGGTTAAGCTAATATTGAGGAAATCATTGAACAATTATAGACCAAAACAGGAACTAATCAGTAAATCCATTACTTGAACAAGCTAGCTTAACATAACATGTCTGACATTAAAAATGAGGGATTGATAAGTAATATATCATTACAGCTGGATGTGCCATAAAAGTCAGCAATCCAAATGTAATTTTACATTAAGCGTGTTCATGATTTTGGCTTTAGTTTCGTTGGAGTTTGGATAAAAATATATTTTTTTAAGTTTTCACTAAAGAACATGTTGGAACAAGCCTGCAAAATACAAAATTGCTAAGCAAAGAAATAAGATGTAAAATAAGCATAAACAATGGTTTGGGTTTGAAAATATGTAGAAAAGAGACAGCAAAAAGAATATAAATAGGAAAAATCAAGACCTGAATTAGCAAACTTTAATTGTTGTTGACACTAGACAGATAATAAATGAACTTTAGAATAAGACCAAAAATGGTATGAATTTAATTTATTTCATACCCTTCACTGTAGAACAGTGTAATTATGAACTTGGCAGACAGGTGCTAGATTGGCCAGAGACCAGGTTAATATACAGTATTTGATTATAAAATTATTCATTATAAGTGTGGCAGGTCTATCTCTTTCTTATCAGGATTGTCATATATCAATAAAAAGTAAATGAGGAAAAAGTGCTGGCCTTAGCCAGCTAAAGCATACATTGATACTGCATGCAAAGTACACTAAGGTGTTACTCAGTTCCCATAGTCTAAATAGTTACCGGAGATACACAGGAACTCTTAGAGCAGTCTGTTTAAAACAGAGAAAACAGGAGAAAATATTACACTTTAAATTTTACAGCAGACAGAATACAGCATCTTCCATGAAAATTCTTATAAATAACAGTACAAGTCAGTAACTCCATCGTAATATTCTTCTGATACTTTATATACTAACTACAGAAAATACCATAAAAGCCAGAGTAATGCTAGCTATTTGGAAAAATTAAGCTGTAAAGTTTTTGATGGTGACCACTATAGCAGAGTGTAAGTGGTTAGAAAGTCTGATGAGGTATATATAAAGTTATGTCCATATAATTTCAATTTTGCATGCCAATATTTAGGTAATGCCGGCAGAAGTCAATTTATGATTCTGCATATTAGTCTATATTTTATGTGATATTCACTTAGTGCATTAGTACCTATTCTAATTAAACTCAGTATGAATCTTTCAGGATACAGCATGCAGTTATGCAGTACTAGAGTTTTGCAGTTCATTTTGCATTATCATTGCTGAAGTTTTGTCATCTTGCAGAGATGTAGAATCAGGGCTTTTGTTTTGTGATTTTTGTCACATGTTTGCTGTATGCATGCAAATGTGTATTTGTGCATAGATAAATAAGCAGAGTTATGCTTCTGTATTAGAAGTTAATTTATTGCAACATTCTAATGCTGGCACTTGTGCCCACATGCATTTTATCACACTATTAGGTGATTTAGGATTCAGCAAAAATATATTACGCAAGTGTGGATGGGTAACACTTTATAAACATAAGACTGAACCATTCCTCTTATCTGTCCTTGAATTTTAGGATTGTTATTGACTTTGCATGAAAAATTCTCCCCAGCCTTCCTCAATGTACAGTATTGTTGTCTTTTAAAGATTAGGATTTTAAAAAGCAGAACACAATTGTCAGATTTTAAAATACAGCTAGGCTTTATTTCCATCTGCATTCTTTGTTAAAAGCTGCTTAAATCCCCATATATTTAATGATGTCTTTTTAATGACTTTTCCTGATTTAAACCCTTTCTCCATAATTTAATTTTTCTTCTCCTTTTCTTTTTGTCCTCAGCTAATGTAAGAGCATTCTGACAGGACCATATTTAATTAAGGAAATAGGCCAGATTCTGTCCTTAGTAAAAACCTATTCAGCTTCAAAGTTGTTGGACAATGTAGAGATGGAGTCTGAGGTGGCATTCGTCCTAGATGATAGATTTTGTAAAGAGCTCAGGAAGAATGGGGCAGTGGTCAAGCACAGACCTCACTCTGCAAATCCTAAGTGGACAGGCAGGAGGGGAATCATTTGCAGTTTTTACTCTGAATGCTATAGGCAAATGTAGTCTCACAATCTCATTTCCTACCCCACTTCTTACCAGTCTTTGCTGCACTTTTTTTTTGTGTAGGATTTAATCAGAAGAATGTACTGACAAGGAACTTAAAAGAAGACAGGCAGTGGCCTTGCTATTTGGCTAAAAAGGGTAGCAACGAAGAGACCATTATTAGTCTGACAGAGAAATAGGGAGTCAGCTGTCAAAGCTGGAATTGCTGCCAAGGTGGTGGGGAGGAGGTGCAACAAGGGCCAACTTGAATAAATAAGCAGAGCAAAGCTCTGAAATGGGGGGAAGGAGTTTAAATGTCGCAATCATGGGATTGACAGAGTCAAGGTGTGGGAAAGATACATTTGGTCAGACTCAAAGGCAAGACAGTTATTCCTTCGTTGTAGAGGATTGTACAGAGAAGATAATATGAATATGTGGGAGGTTAGAAAGGAAGCGATGTACTGCATGAGGTAATTGAGGTAAAAGCAGAAGATAAGGGCCTGAACAAGTGTTTTAGAGACATGGTCTGAAAGAAATATCTGATTACTGAAGACACAGTTCAAGGAGAAATGGCAGAATTTGGAAACAGCCTGTTTATAGGGGAAAAAATTGAAAAGAAAGAAACCAAAGAACCTATCAAACCTGTGGGCCAGACCAAGAGAAAGGGTTGTGGTTTTATTATACACAGTAAATTATGTCAGCATGAGATGCACTCATAAGAGCATTTCTGAAATGTGATCAAACTAAAGGGGTTTGCAATTGTGTGAATCAGAGAAGCTGCCCCCTCCCCCCACCACCTTTTTTTTTTTTTTCTTCCCCACTGAAAGAGAAAGGACTTATCTAGATGATAGAAATAGATATTGTCCTGAATCTACCATCCTTGTTCCCACAGAATGCTTTAGGAACAGCTTTTTCAGGAATAGCGTTTCTGTTCTCTAGGAGAAAAGTCTTCCTTTCTCTAAAAGTCTCTAGAAGTCAACATACATGTTTTGTATACGTGTATGTAAGTACAGAATTATATTCTGTATGTGTCAGTACATTTGTGCACTTTGCCATTAGTACGTTTGCCATTTGGTATAACACTTTGCATTAAAAATAGAATCACGTGGCAGGTGCTTCTCTTAGCCCCTCAGTGTCCAGTTCTCTTGAAAGTGGAAGGAAAATTCCAGTAAATACTAATCTGTTCAGAATACTACACTATGAAACATTTATTTGTGTCTTTTAACATCTTGATGTGACTGAGGTATTTATGTTGGTATGGAGAGTGTATTCAATATTTAAGGTTGTGTATAAGCTTACTAGTTTTGGAGCTTTGGGGACAGGGACTATTACTTACAGTATATCATGAACAACATCAAGTACAAGAGGGCCTTGACCTGCTAAATCCTTCAGGAGTTGTTGCAATAAATAGTAGTTGGGGAACAGTCTGTCTTCTAACATGTTGCTGTTACTGTTTTAGTTTAAAGTGAAATTGAAGGATAATTTTGACAGTACTTGCAAGTTCTGGATTTTGGTAGTTGGTATTGTCCTTATTATGGCAAATTCACTAAAATATATTGTATAAAGCATTGACCCTGGCCGTTGCTGAAAACTCCAAACTTCTAATGAATGCAGATGTGCTCCAGGTGGTCAGCATCTTTCACGATTAACAGCTATTCAAATTCATTTATGCACATTTACACACATGCCTCTACAGTATATTAGGCACTATACTTCATCATCTGTGGGAAACAATACTAATACCTGAAGTCTATGATAAAGCCATCACTCTAAAGAGGGGCAATGCCTAAACAAGAATACTAAACTGAAGCTGGGAACATTATACCACATTAAACGTTGTGCTGTGTTTCTCTATGTAGTCTTTTGCTCTTGTCCTGCATGGTCTGGATTGGCCTCCTATTGCATTTCTTGGACTTGCTATGCCTCTATTCAGATATTCTTTCCAGAACTGGACAATGTGAGATGTATATTTGTAGTGGGTGCTGGAGCTGCTCTCCACCATCTAGCACCATTCTCTTTCCTACCAAAATGAAAGAACAGAACTATTCTGCCATGTTTATGGGGTCAGATGTGGGTCTAAGAACAGGTTGTGCTGCATTATCAGTGCCTCAGGAGAGTCCTGGAATTGGTCCTGTCACACAGAAAAATCATAGGTAAGGTGATGATTTAAAAATGGACTGAGAATAGACCTCCAAGTTAACCTTCTCCAAATCCAGCTGAGTCCTTGCCCAAAATCTTTAGTTGCATGTCTTGAGTTGGAGGTAGCTTAATACTTTCTGGGTTTCAGTATTTTGAATAATTCAGATGGTGTCACCTATCATCAATCTATGCATCCTCTGCCAGTCAGGATTCTGACATTGTCTGTGGGTGGGTAATAAGAGTTCTAGTACCTGAAAAGTTTCTTTGTACTCCCTGCTGTTTCAGATCTGAAGAAGGGCTTGCATGCCTGAAAGCCTGTCTGTTCTTTTCTAATGATGGCAATTGATTTAACAAATTCTATTACCTTTCTGTACTAACCCTGCCTCTAGTCTATTGCTCATTGCAGTGTGCTTTTTCCACAATTGCCCTTAAAATACAACCCCTTCCTCTTCAGTTTTCTACTTTTTTTCCTGTCTTCCTAGGTTTATTTCTATCATATCATTTTCATATATTTATTTCCCATATATGCTGCCCTGTTTTAATTTAAAAGGTAGAACACAAAACACAAGTTTAAAAATTACACCTTCCAACTATGCTGGTTATGCTGTCTTGGCCTGAGTTGCCTTTCACACCTGTATAGCTTTGTATTTTTTTGTTCCAGTAATCTTTGGGTTTGAAGGTTTCAGCATTCTCCTAATACCAATTCAATGGTAGCAGCATGTTTCAATGGATAGCAGCATTGCAGGACAGACTCTAAAAAAAAAAAAAGCTAGTAAGATTAAGATTTGTCTTGACAAAAATGTCAGTCAAAAGTTTGATCTGACAGCATTTTCATCTCACAATTTGGAGGGAAATGTACTTTGAAAATTTTCAGAGGAGACCAGAAAATCATTCAGGAGGGTAAATATTGAAGTTTATTTGATTATATTTTTTTTTCTCCAGTCATTGAGAGAACATGCCATTACTAACAAAGGAATTCACAGAAATTATCCAGTCCAGAGTGACTTGTCTGTTATAATGTTCCAGTGCACTATGTAAATACTTAACTAAAAACATTTTTCATCTGGAATGAAGATTAGGAGTATGTAATAGTTTTTATAACTCAAGACAATTCTGTAATTACCAGAAATAAAACTAGGAGTTGAGTTTCCATTTTAAAATATTTGAAATTGCAGAAAAGCACATTCCAGGAATCTAAACATATTTAATTTGTTCTATTGGAAAGTAATGTCACTTGTCTTTCCTCTTTATATTCCTTTCTTTCTTACTATGTAAGATCTTTTTTTCTTTTTTTTTTTTTTTTT
>JANVCC010000043.1:15096799-15254376 GCA_025345505.1 Todiramphus chloris collaris | reverse complement strand
CTTTTTTTTTTTTTTTTTAATTGAGGGCTTCTTTTAGGTATACGTTTTCTAAGAACATGTCTAGGAATTCTTAAGTATTCAATCCTACTATTCTGTGATCCTACTTCTACAATATTATTTAAGTTGGAATGGTTCCTGTAAAACAAACAGATTCTGTAATTTTGCAACTTTTCTGGTGCCTAATGATTTTGCCTTTCCTTAGTTTCTGGGACAAACAAAGTAGGAAACACATTATTTTCTCTGAGAACTGAAGGTTCTTGCTGGTTATATTTGTTAGTCTGTGACTTGCTATATAGATTTGGAGTAGTTTTAAGTATATTGCAGCATACCCCAGCCATTCTGTCAAACTTCAGTGCTGATTTTGAGGATTTTTCTTCCCCATTTTTTAAATGATTGTATATCCTTCATGTCTTCTGGGGGGTTAGTATTTGGAAGAACTTGTTGGTAATGAATCAACTGACACAGCCACTAGAAGTCTAGGTTTTTCTACCTTCTGTGGTTGCAGTGACATCCCTTATGCAGGAACTAGGAAGATGAAGAATCAATAGCAGGAGCTTATAAAGAGAACCTTGAGAACAGCCTCTGCAGATCAGCTTTAGGCATATTATTTTAATCAGGTCTTCATTTCTCTATGGAGAAATGGGTTAAAGAATCAGAAGAGGGTAGGACAAGTTATTTTGTTAGCATTTTTGGTGCAGTCACTGAAGAATGACAGCTTTCTGAGAAGACTGTAGGTAGAACAAACTTTTATTACTCTCTTCTTGGTGAGGAATGAGAACAAGGAAAAAAAAGAGCACATGTCTGAATTTACATATAAAGAAATTAAAAATGGTAAAAAGAGGGAGTTTTAGTTGTAACACACACTTCTGTTTCCTATTTTCTTTCATCCATCTCTTTCATCAAAGTATACATTCCCACTAGTAATTCAGACACAGTTTTGCATACAAGTGAATTGGAAGTAAAGTATTATGACATTTTCAATACACCCTTGAAAAACTTCTTGAATATTCTCTTTCCTGTCTCAAAATTGTTCTTACTTCCTGAAGACATCACAGAGAAGTTAATGTAGAAATGACCTGTTAGAAGATTTCTAAGGTTCTGTCAAATCAGGCACATAAATGAAGGTAAATTTTAAGTATTACTGTAACCTATCACTTCCCCATCATACTCAAAATATCTGTCAAAGAATGTACTGAAAAAGAGATATTCAAACCAACTTGTTGCATTAAACACTACTGCAGCAAAAGCAGTATTATAGAACTTCATGTGACTTTTTGAGAAAAGTGCTCATTTCATGGAGAATTTTAGGAGAAAGTGTCATTTTCATGTAAATTCCAGGGTAAAAGATAGATTGGAAGGTTTTACTTGTGAAGTATAAAAGCTGTAAAAGACGTACAAGCCTAATAATCATGAAAGTAACATTCTTTTACTAGTGTACATTAATTGCTTCAAACCATGCTGGAAAAATACAGAAACATGATGTTTTACTCCATGTATGTTGTAATGCAGCTTTACACTGATTTCTAAAAAGGTCTGCAGGCTCAAATTGTTCTTCCTCCTTGTTGTAGCATAGAAGTATTAAGGTCATCCTAAGTTTAGATGTCTAGCCCATGTGAATAAACAAGTGTTGTTGATTATTTGAACAGACTATGTGAGGCTGAGCTTTCTGTTATTCCTCCTTTCCTTTTTACTCTTTGAGGTTTATGGGAGCATGGACAGAGTACACTGTATGAAAGCAGCACATTCAGCCAGCGGTGGGAACAGTTTACTGTTGAATTTGAAATGAATATAAAATAAAAGGTGAGAAAAATCAGAATAAATTTGGGGTTTATTTAGATTTTCAGTGATTTACATTGCTTCTCTGCTATAATAATGTATAATGTAATCAGTGAGAGAGATGAAAAATATAACATGTATCCTTCAAAAGGGCAGAAACTGTGGAATCTGGATGTGTCAATTCCAAAATTTCATTCAATCTTTCTCTGGAAGTCTTGTCTGCTTCCAGTAGAGAATGCTAATAGCCAGACTGAACCTATCAAAAGAATATAGATAGCTTAATACAATTTCACAAGACAGGTAGTGATAGCTGTTTATATGTGGTATAAGCATTTTACCAATCTTAGCCCTTTAAACAACTGAGGTTGAGTCTGGAGCAGTGGTCAGATTCCAGGTAGATTTAGGCAACTATTGAGCCCCTTGGTCCAGATTTGGGAAGGCTGCCAAAGATGCTCCTTGATGTCAGTACCAAACTACAGATATCTCTAAAGCTAGTCTTATTCATGATGTTTGTCACCTTGAGATGCAATTGCATGAGAACGAATGATACTGCATGTTTTTAACTATGCTGAACTAAAAATAGAAACATGTTTTTGTCAATTTGTATACACTTGAAATAGTAGAATTACTGAATTAAATTACAGGAATTTGCTGTTAAGGCTCCCTCATTTGCTGATTATTAATCTCTCTAACTGTGCTTGAATTAGATCATAAGTAGCCTAAAATAGCCACAAACTAAGAGAATCTTCATAGTACTCCAAGAGTTTCTCTGCAGAGTCACCAAAAAAAAAAATGTCAGAGTCAAAATGTGTGACCTCAGCTATCCCCAAAGTGTTTAAAAAGCACTTCCGGAAGTATGAGGAGATGGACTATAACCTGGGCATAGTGTAGAAAGAAATTGCACAGTGTTTCATACAGAATGCTTAATAGAGAGATGACTCTTTATAGAGCTATAAGTTTAAAAGGTAGGTTTATTGACTTACAGAATACCTGTAAGTCCAGCAAAAGATTAAACATTATCTCAGAGAAGTCCACCATAGTTTAGCAAGAGATAAAGGGTTCCATTAACAATGCAGTAGGAGGTAAAATATATATATAGCAAAGGTTTATGTAGCTCTGATGAGGCCCCCCTAGGGAACAGGAAGAGACACAGTAGGTGAGGAGGAGATAAAGGAGGGGGGAGATGGGTGGGCAATTATTGTTAGTCTAGAAGGAGGAGGCAGAACAAATTATTCTAATGGTAGTTTTTAGGAATACATCTCCAATGCACAAGCTGATAGTAATAATTGAATGTGATAAAATCCTAGACACTGAACTTTCTTTTAGCACAAACATGTCAAGACAAAAATATCTAGTCATGTAAAGACCCTCCACCCCCTTCCTGACATCATGGTTCAACATTAATCATGGTTGGCAAACTTACCCTGAACTCACTGAAACAAATTTTTTAAAAAGCCACAATGGGAAAATGGTGAAAACTGTCTCTTTTCTTTTTTTCTTTTGCATTTTTTGTAGTTGGGAGGACTGTAGTTGGGTCGAAGGTTGGACTAGATGATCTTGAAGATTTTTTCCAACCAAAGACATTCTGTGATTCTGTGACTTCAAGATGTGCATCTTTATTTGTGACTGTTTAATGAAAAAGAAGCAAGAGATAATATTAGCACAGTTCTAAAATCCTGGAACTAATGGAGAGTCTAGGCAAAGAGTCTAGCTGAGGCCATAGATCTACACCAAGAACTAGAATGCTAGAAATATACAATTAATGAAAATTTTGTCTTTTATGATAGTTGTTAGTAAAATCTCAAATTTTAGAATAGATTATGGTCATTTTCCTCACCTGAGGATGAAAGGAAATCCAGTGCTGAGAAGCCAGAGGGACTCACCTTGAGTCACACTGAACTTTACAGTGCTTGAAAAAGTGTTCCTGCTTTCTGCCTCAAATCTTGAGAGCTGAACTGTCCAGCACACTGTGTACCTTCCTTCAGGATCCCAGCACAAATGGTTTCTGTGCCCAGGGCTGAGGCTGTCTATGGATTTGCACATAGAAGATAGCAATTATAGAGTATGATTCTAACCTGGGCCCCAAGATGTAACAAAACTTATAAATACCAGGGAGAGACAGAAGAATAAATATATTAACACCAAATAACTCTTTCAAAATCTGTAAGTAACAGGTGAGCTCACCAGACAGAGAGTAAGGACAACTAGGGCCCTGTAAGGGCTTTGTAGTCATCTGGGTAATCACATACATGCTGTTTGATACAGTGAAACCAATAGCTGCTGGTTACTACAAACTTGACATACCAAAGTGATAGTGATATTACACCTGATTGGAAGCCAACACACATCATCAGTACAGGTCACTGCTTATGAGTTCTGGGTAAATTGGGTAAAGATGATGAACACCATCAACTGCACTTAGCTCACAGTAGAAAGGAGAAAACTACACCCACAGCAAAAGAAGAAAAGTGTGTTTGTATTATATCTGCTACAGACATTTTTTCTATGTTCACAATATTAAACTGTATGATATTAATTGGACATCAGCATTCAGGATCTATACTAGATTTCCAAGGCTTTAGAAAGTACATTTATGGGAAATAATGCCACTTCTGCCTCTTTCTCCCACCTCCAAAAAAAATCCCAGTAGCTTTCGTTATGCTCTTATGAAGATCTAGAGGGTATAACTTTTTATACATTGAGTTTTGTTTATCAGAAAGAATTAGATCCTTTGGCAAATGAATCATCTACCATGCCACATATTTTCTTCCTTAAGTGGGTAGAGCCTTAGGCCTTCCATCAAATTGTGCAGTACACAAGTTTTGAAGTTGAACCAATTTTATTTCTAGTTCACAAATTATTTGACTGAGTCAAGTGCAGTCATGAGGTGGAAAAGTGGTGATAGATGACTATGATTAATGCATTTTGAAGAAAAGTGCCCCAAGAAAGCTGTGCAAATGTATTCAGCTGCATAATATCAGATTTCCATGAAAAGGCGAGCCATCAATATACTAGAAAAACTCCCATTAATGGAATCATAATTAGTGCAAGCTACTTACATCCTATGCAAAGTCAACTTTCCCTTGTCACAGATAAGAAGTAGTAGTATTTTAGTAAAGCTTGATGCTTTGTTACTTTTATTTCCAAATGGACTTTAATTTAAACACTCTGTCAGATAATAATTCAAGATTGGAATTGCCTACTAGATCTCTATTTGGAATTGTCCTTGCTATATGTGTAGTTTATGAAATTCTAAATTGAGTTTTGATGTGCAGTGGTATGGGTTGTTCAAGGACCCTAGGATGTTACTTGGGTGTCTAGTACCATACACTGCAGGTTCAACTGCTGTTTCTGTCAGCATTACCTGCATAAAAGTATCTTGGGAATTTCACACTGAAGTAACTTTTCCATTTGAAGTCTGAATGTACCCACCAAATAATGAAAGCATTGACTGAAAATAAAGAAAACAAGTGATGTCAATAATTTATACTAAAAAGGGGAATTATTTTTTCACTCATAGAATTTTTGGTGTTAGGTTTTGGCTCAAGAATTGTCCCTAAAATCTGAAGCAATTTAGGGTCTCCAAAAAGCAGGAAAAAAATGGATCAGTGTAGAGTGAGCATATTGTCTCCCACACTAGAGCTGCTCTTCTCTGCAATAGGTGTGTGGATGGCTGCACTTCCAATCAGGACAAGGACTTCTGAACAGCTTAAAGCACTGCTACAATGAGCATTCATTTCTAGGACATCAAAGCAGACCTGGTCATTCATATGCCTGAAAACATTCAATTTGTTTTTTAATGGATATATACTTGAGTCTTAGCTGTGCTGCTGCTGGCTGTAATCTCACTGAAGAGTGTACGGATTACAGTACCAGGGTTGAGGTACAAAGAATAGTTGCAATGGATTCAACAGAAGTCCATGTATAGCTGCCAGTTGAGAAATGGATCCTATTTGTAAATATAATATGAATAATACAAATGAAATCTAGAAGATCGAGTTCTTTAAGATTGGTGTCATGCCACTGAAAGCAGTGGAGCTTCTCTGATTTATAGATGACGCACATCTCAACTGTAATATTTTATTATTGCATTGTAGTGGATAATTGAATATGAGGAAACTGTGTACCTTGTATAGATTTTCTTTTTGTAACAGGAAAACAGAATTTTGCCAAACTTTTAATGAGAAGTCGTTCTTAGTGTGTAAATTCCATTATTGTCAGTGTGTGAATGTGTAAAGCATGACTGAATCAATTCCATTGTCTTTATCTTAAACTGATCAATATTAGTTATCAAAGCATTTTCTGTAGTTCACTACCTTGCTCAAATAGCAGGCTTTGTAGCAATATTACTTGATAAGAAAGGGTTAAGAAGTGAAAGACAAAGAGCTCCAAGTGTCATTGTTTTAGTACCAGTAATGTTATGTCTCTACTACAGCACATAAAGAAAAGAAGAAATGCTGACAAGAAAAAAAATTACACTTTAAAAAACTTTCTTGAGTCTGAGGAAGGTACTTTTAAATTTGTGCCAGTTACAGTAATTAGTAAACTTGTTCTTAATAGTGTTGTTAAAATGTAATTTTTTCACACTCTCTCTGACTTTGACACTGCTGCTTTTTAAAACTTCATTTTGCACTTTGTTCCATTGTTCTTTAATCTGCTGCACTTTGCATTTAGTATCACTGAAATTTCGCACTTACTATGTCAATAACATCTGGCAAAATTGCCACCTATTAAGAGTAAGTGTTCTTTTTTCTCCTGTGAGAAATGTGATGGTGTATTATATTGGTTTCCCTTGAGAGGCTAAGGAGACAATTTTAAAGCAGATAAATGCATTAAAGAAATAACCTGAACTACAAGAGAAGGTTAACGAAAGTCAGAAACTTTTTACTTCTTTTTTCAACCTCTTTTTTCCTTTGATAAAAGCATCTTGTATATGTGGGGAGTGAAAAAATAGTTCAGTTATGCAATCTTTTGCACATTTGAATGTATGTTACATTTCATAATGCTGCTGCAGGACACGTTGTTCCCATAGGCTTTTATCTACATCAGTATTTTTCTGCCCATGTTCGATATGTGTCAGTTTAACAATGTTTTTCAGTGGGTGTGGTGGTAAGTTTAGCACTGTTGGATCATTGTTAAAACACAGGAGTGGTTTTCCAGAGATGCTGTAGACAGATGTAGGTCTGGCTTTGAGTTCTCCATCTCCACGGTCAAGCACCATTCCAGTTCACTAGCCCATGGAGCAAACACCAGGCTCCTTCTCAAAGTAGAAATACTCTAGTTGAGGAAGACAGGGTCTATTCCAGTGAAGTCATCACCTTAGGCTCCTCTGTACCAACCAGCCTGTCTAGAAAACTTCCTGACCTTTTTCCCTCACCTGGAGCTGGAAGATTGGCCCACTTTGGACATACTTTCTTCAATAAGACCTTCCTGAGTTATGATTTACACATGCATGCCTGCGTACAGTCTGGCCTTTAAAGTACATAACATTTTCCTGAAATAGATATCTTGAGTATGCCTGTGATTTATATATATATATATATAGTTAGTAAATGAAGCTGAATTTACAGAAAGTTACAGAAATACATTCTGAGTGACTAACTTTCATTGCCATGGATAAAATCTGGGTGAAACTGAGCTACCAACCCTCATACCTGTCATACTCATTCTGAAATGATGCTGAGCTTCAAGGTGAGGAAGAAAAATGTTTCACAGAAGGAAATTCTGTAGCACTGTTTACACTATGGGGTCAATTTGCCTAATACTACTTCCCATGGCATTGCAGGAATGTGAGTTGGGAAGGGCTAAGGGACACACAGTGTCTTCCAGAAACTGTCAAAGACATAGGGAATCTTCCCATTGACTTTAGGAGAGCTTTGGCCTGAGCCTACATTATAAATGCAAACTGCATAGCCTGACTGAAAAAGCAGGAGGGATGAGAATATCGTATACTGAGACATGGAGATGTGGAATTTTGGTACTTTGGCAGATGATGGGAGGGCATTCCATGCCTGTAAATCCTCGTGTCAGGACTCAGTGTTGCAAACACTGTGATATCTGACTTTGCATGTGGGATGTGAATTTTGTATCCAGCTACATGCACAGCTGCAGTTAGCCTAATGAGAACTGTGCATACATTGAATCACAGAGAGAGTAGACTTGAGTAGAAAAAGATCTGTCCCCGTGGAAAAGCAACTTAACAATTAGACTAGAGGAATGGATTGTTCTAAAATTGGTACACTTGAACTTTATTCAGCATATTGTTAAAGAATAAATAGATACATTCTTCAGCTTCTCTGTACAGATAAATGTATGAGAGTTAAAAACATAAATGGCTTGAATTTGAATGTTTGAATTGAAAAGAAATTTTACTTGAGTAAAGAAACATAGGGATGACTTCAGTGCCTTAGTGGCTTTGATATGTAAGACTATTATAGAATACATCTCATCTGAAATAATTTGAAGTAACAATGTTACAGATTTGCTATCTGGCTATAGTACAATGCATCTTGCTATGGTTTTCAATTTGCATGTAATATTTATAATTGCATTTATTCGCTTGTTTCAGTATAAACCTACCAAGGTGATGTGACTGCTTAACTTTGAATGTATGTCTTTGAGGACACAGAAACAGCAAAATAAAGCATGCTTGAACATTTTCACTCTTTTCTTTCTTCCTCTATGTATACACTTAAGGCTGAGATATTTGCATCCGAATTGATCCCGTATTATAATATGGAGTTTACATACCACTGGTTACAAATAATGAGGTGACGAAGAACAGCAGTTATATTTCTCCTCCCAGATTTTGCTTTTTCTTAACTTTTCTCTTCATTCTTTATTGGCTGCAATTTAAAAATTCTTTTCCCTGACATGAATGCATTTTCTTCTGACAAAGTGAGTCTTCTGACACATTTTATTTTAAAATAGTTTTATGTATATAAAAAAGATTGTTTTTAGCAACACACAAATAAGACTCTAGTGAGCACAAACATGAATCAAATGGTCATGTGTTGTCCAGTGTGATCCAGTGTGATACTGCAGGGCTCATAGTTAGCCTTCTTTCTGAAATTAAGTCACCTTCAATTTTCTTAATTTGGAAAAGACAACTTGATGTCTTATTCTGATAATCCACCAAATATTTACAGTTGTGGTTCATTAGCTTTCAGTTTTAGACAGAACTGGAGACTCGAGCAAATTCTTAAGGTGACTGCATGACTAAACTGCCCCAAATATGTTATTTTTCTGTTTAAAGACATAGTAGATTACATGCAGCTAGTTCACGTGAGCCTTGTTCACACTTTGTAATGCTGTTCTTGGTAGGTAGTTTCCATGATTTCCTGGGGAAGATTCAGAGAGTAAGTCAAGGTTTGGCAACTTTTCAAAGTTGAGGTGCCAGATGGTATTTTTCTTTCCCAAATTAGAAGTTAAGCGTGCTGCTAGAAACACAGCAAGAGCTGGGAGATACTGCCTCTCACAGAAGCAAGATGCTGCCAATCACCTTATTGGAGGTATCATCTCTCAGCACAAAGCTGTAGTTTCTCAGCTCCTGTTGAGAATAAAAGGTGGGGAAGCCTCTGCCTCTCACAGGTGCCCCTCTGAAGATGCACTTCGTCTCCCAGCTACCAAGCCTGCGTGATCCCTGCTGTGTGCCATTAAGAGGATGTCTGTGGACCATCCTGGCTGTACATGTTGAATGCTGGTGATCCTTAGAATAAGAATTTTGTTAATAGAGCAGAAATGTCGTAATCTAACCCCAGTCAGGGGAACAGTGGCATCCCTATATGATAGCTGTTTTTCTGTGTGCTCCCTATTTTTGCTGTCCTCATGCTGTGGCTATTTTTGAAGTTGTTAGCTTTTTTCTCCAAATTCAGATTTAATTAGGTGACTAAAAGGTCAGGCCTTCTGACTATACAGTGTATCTTTAGGCAGTTGCACTCATGGAAGATGCTTCAGGAAAAACAAGTTTGCTGTAGGTAGGCAAGTGATTTAGCTGACGTCTTACATTTTCTGGCACCTGAAAGTCAGTAAAGATGGTAGTCTACTTGCCTGTTCAGCTGCAGCCTGTCAGATGAAAATTGGTGCATTTTGTACTTCTGAGTCTCTTTTATGTCACCAGAGGTCATGATCCTTTCGGAATCACTGAACTCGTTTTTGTGGGCAATCTTGCAAACTAGCAAACACTGAATCTCCACAGAGATGCCTCATGGCATAAGGTCCTTTAAGTTTCTTACTTTATGAACTAACAAGAAGAAGAAATGTTAGAAAAATGTCACCTTTTATAACCTGTGAAGTTAGAGATTGTTTTGCACTGCTAACCAGTGTGAATGGAAACACAAACTTACTAACATGAGAGATGGACTTTCTGAAGCAAGTAAACACAGATCCATAAAGGTGAATGGGCCTATCCTTCAGACTAAACATAGGCTCAGCACTTCTCAGCTGTTTGAATGGGGCAGGTGTAGACAGGCTGTTGCTCCTGAGAGAAGTCTTGGTTAGTGCTTACACAGTCCCAGTGAGAGTGTCTTCTCATGAAACTAGTAGGAGCCCTACCGGGTTATCCGGATTCATGGTGGTAGGAAGATCTTTAGAGGACAACATCACTGAACTTCTTTGGAAGCCAGGTACCTGTCAGGTAGCAGAGTGGCTCACTGGTTTCTCAGGCATGAGTGTGTAATTTCTTATGAATGTGTACATCAGCAGATTCAGACCTGAATAGAGATTGAGGCATGTCGGAGGACTGTCATTAGAGGTCTAGAATTTCTTGGCTGCTCCCAACTAACATCTCATCTCCTGCTGTATCAGAAAAAAAAGAGTGCAGAAACCTCTGTTGATGTTTTCTTCATTAACCCACCAACTTAACACCAGTTTTAAACAAAAAGGAACACAAACCAGCTTGACATTTAAGAAGATTGCTCTGATAAAACAAATATGTTGCGAGCCTGAAGACAGGTGCATTACCACTAAGAAGGATTTTGTTATGAATGTTCTCATTACAGAGTGTCATGATAACTAACTGAACATTTTTGTGCCTTGAGGTTCAGCTTTGCTGTTGTTATATTGTTGTCACATGTTTTTTAATATTTTAGATTAAATAGTAAATACAGGAGTCTTTATTCAATTAACAAAGTCATTAAAAGATGGGGATTGAAATAAAATGGTAAGATATATAAATTCTGTATCCTCTTAAATATGAAATTACTGCAGTGAACACATGCAGTACAGTAACTCACAGAACAAAACCAGGAAAGAGCAAAAACAATCTTGAAACCTTCTCCTGCTCTCTTTTCAGGAGGTAAATCTTCAGAATCTACTTAAGCATTTTTACCCATTCGTGTGATATAGGTAATGTATATCCTAAATTCTGCCTGTGAATATTCACATGCATATTGCTGGGTATTTACTCTCCCATTGGTTTCAAGTGAACACAGTTTAAAGACTGCTACTCACTATAACACTCTCACTTCAGGTTTTACATGAAGTAAAATAATGGACTCTTTTCCTGTGTTTACCTACCTTCTAGCAAACAACCCAACTGAATGATATATTTTAGTCCTAGATTTTTGTTGTAACCTGTATTCTGATCAGATTTGACTGTAATAAATATTCTTATTATTTTTATTTAGGTGGTTTCAATAGACTACTAACAATAACCTGGACTAATGTAGCATGTGCCTGACAGCACCACCCAGCAAGGGAGAACCTGCCAACAGAGCCAAAAGAGCAAACTGCAACCCACCACACAGCTAGAAAATGTCTTCTCTGTCCTTGTAACAGGTAGGCAGATATGAAGTATGGCAATTATCTGTCCCTTATCAATAATTAATAATTTTTACTTGCATTCTGTTCTCTTCTTTCTAGTTACTACATCTTGTTCATCACCACACTCACTGTGTGTCTTGTTCTATGCATTTCCACAACTGTCATATGTTTGTTTTCTTGTACAGAAAGGCACACAGAAAATTCTAGATTATTTTTTATAATCCATAGGGCTCTGCATATATATTGCTAAATATTCTGAAAGAAAGATCATAGTCATTATCGTGTGTGTGTGTGTGTGTGTGTGTGTGTGTGATTTTTGCTGCCTTCCTCTGCCAACAGAATGTCAGCTGCAAATAATAAAAAAAAAATTGTAATTGTGAGTCTATATTGCTTTGCAGGTGTTTAGGTTATATTGATATTTTTCTTTTAATAGTTCTCTGACATACCAATTGTCTTATGCATTGCAGCTTCTTTGCATTGAGCAGGCGTGTGCAACCTTACTGTAAATGCCCAGCAGGGCATTTAACTGAGCATCTTACTTGCCTCATCCTCAGAAGTATGTTTGCTGAGGATCTTTACCTTTATCTTGACTGTGACAGCAGGACCAGGACTGACAGAGTTCAGATTTCTCTACCTTTCCATCACAGACAGAAAACGTTGAGGAACCTATATGACCGGTGTAACTTAGCATAGCTTGGTAACAGCTCAGC
Source organism: Todiramphus chloris collaris (assembly GCA_025345505.1). Taxonomy (NCBI): domain Eukaryota; kingdom Metazoa; phylum Chordata; class Aves; order Coraciiformes; family Alcedinidae; genus Todiramphus; species Todiramphus chloris. Next base: position 15,242,128 of record JANVCC010000043.1, on the reverse strand, counting down.
GCTGCAGTCAGACAGCCTGTTCTGGCTGCAGATGGTACCCTGATTTCTCCCTGCTTAAGCATCCCCTCAGCTCACACCCAGGCTCTGTCTGAAAGTTGCTGCCTCCTTGGGTCTACTGGCATGAGTCACAGAATGGCTGTCTTCTAGTCCAAAGCAGTCAAACTGGTGCAGGTTAAGGAGATAGTTTTCATTAAATAAGTTTAGGGAACAACTAGGTGAGCAAGCAGTGGCAGCTGTGAGGAAGCAGATAAAGAGTTGAGCAGGGGAGGTGGTTTCATCTGCAGTGGAAAGAGGGTGCCTGAGTGCCACTTAAGTAGTGTCAGAACCCCTGCCAGTTTTCTGAGGTGGGAAATGGGAAAGGTCTTCTGTGCCCTCCCTTCCTTTTTCCTGAAACAAATCTAGCTCCCGTATCCAATTGTATCAAACTCAGTGCTAAAACTTATTTATTTATTATTTTAAGGAGTGGAACAGCTCTTACCCTGTCACTAAATAGTTTCTCTAATGTGATAGTCACAAATCAAGTATAAGAAGTAGGAAAAACTAATTTCTTCCACTAGCTGTCTTTTTTTGAGTTCTGTTTTTACATAATAGGCTAATTGATGAGATCTTCTTTTTCATTTTCCTTCATCTGGCGAATATCAAAGGCCTACACATGTTACAGAGAACTCACAAACACTCCATTTTGAGCAGCATTTAGCTCCAATCTCAAATGAAGGCTATACATAGTTCTGGTCAGAACTTCAGCAGTAACAGCTTTAGGAAAAGAAATTATTATAGGAAGTGATTGATGTACTGACTAAATAGGTTGCAATCTTCCCCTGCAGTAGGTGGTGCTCACTGCTTAAATAAAATTAAGTAGTGACAGTGATGGGCATACCGGTTTTTGGTTGAGTCCTAAAACCAAGAATGGATGACTGTGATGCGAAAAAAATATATCAGTGAGAGAGCAGAGCTTTGTTTCACAGAGTGCATTCTATCTACCTAACCATAACTTTTGCAGTTGCACTTAAAAATATTCTTCCTAAAACTCCTCTGTATGTTCTCTTGTTGCAGGGACACCTGGTATGTTTTATTGCAGAGTTGGCTGCTTTTCATTCATTTGTGAAATACTGCAAGTATTTCTGTACACTTTAGAAATGTTTCAGAATACCAGAAATGTTCTGTTTTTATATGAGCAATACTATTTTTGGTGAAAAAAAAATGATTAGTGTTTTATATAAACACTAACTTCACTGCTCATCTGATGCCTCTAGACCCTCAGAGTGAAGAGAATTCAGTGAGAATTTGGCCCAAATGTTTTTGAAAAATCCTATAACTTCCTGTATGTGTTTTAGGCACCAAAATACCTTCAAAGATATGTTCTTCAGTGCTCTGTCACTTATATGGCTCTGTGGAGCTTTAATTTCTTCAAAATTCCAACTACCTGCATGTGGCTCTTCTCAGCCCCCATGCTCTGGCAGGTGTCCTGCTGGCAGGTTTACCTGGCATTGCTGCTGCAGGTCTCAACAGATGCTGAAGGCTGTACCTTGCCCTCTCTGGCTTTCCCTGTTTCAGCAGCAGCTTTCTGGATTCCTCAGCAGTGCTGGGCGTTTCGTGAGCAAAGCAGTGGGACTGCAGATAAAGGGTATGTGCGGTCTCAAGTGTGATAGCAAGAAGCCTGTTCTGGTACTACGTTTTGAACAGAAGTGGTCATAGAATTAAATGGAGCCACACATTCTCCTTCATACTAATTTTTTTGAATTAATACTGGAGTTTTGTATCTGGGCCATCCTTAAATTTTTATGAAAGTTTGCATCGAGATTTGAACTTTTGATTTATGTCTATAATGGTCTCAAACTGCAAGCCAAATTTGTGAAGTCTGCCCTCTCTCAGTATTTGGATATTGGTCAGATGCTTGGATATTATTGCCTTAAAACTAAAAAATACTTTTCTGAATAGAGAAAACCTCTGTTTTGAGACTTTTCTGCAAAATAGCTGGCCTGGTTACCATAGCAGAATAAAAATGGGAATTGCATTAAAGATGATAGAAAATTTGTAGTTTGATTTACTATTTATAGATTTGCAGATCATTATTAATGTTCCATAATAATACTTCACCTGGCTATAATACATATTCATTCCTTCATGTTTCTAGAGCCCTTTGAGAACCTAGTAAAGAGCTGCTAGACAAGTGCAAAGTGCTGTTAAATAAGTTTAAATTTCTAGCTGTTTTCCCTGCAATAGATTTTGCCTAAAGTAAGAATGAATATTAAAGAAAAAATACAACTTTTTCTACAGCACATTTCTCAGCATGCTGTCCATCTTTCTTTTTTTTTTTTTTTTTTCTTTTTTTCCTCAATGATACTTAATTTTAGTTTGGTTTAGTTATTACTTCATTATTTTAATAATAAAAATTCACCAAGGCTGATAACTTGTCTCACAAGGTAAATCCTCCATTAAAAATGAAGTAAATCTCTCCTTTCCAGTCAGAAGAATATTCTTCTGTAATGTTTGGGGTGTTTTTTTCATAAATATTGCTATAGTGTTTTATAATGTATTTTGTGTAGAAATCATGCCTCTCTTGAGTAATATGTTGGTCTAAGAGCCTCAGAGATATAAAAATAAAATCCTTAGCCCATTACCTTAAACCTGGCATTTTTTAGATGCGGTGTTCTGCATGGCTTGGTTTTGTTTTGTTTGAAACCATAGTATTTCTATTACTGTAGAACCTTTTGAAACACAGGCTGTTAGCATGCTAATGTAAATTGTAAAAAGGAAACTAATTTGTGCTGTTTTCTTAGGATATAACCAAGTGCTTTTCTTATTTGAAAAAAAAAAAATTACATTGATGTAAAGGTCCACGAGTTAAACTGCAAGCCTTTGTGTAACAAGGAAAAAAAGCCACCTGAAAATACATGTAAAATGTGTTTTAGGCTGCAACAATGAACTCTTTCAAAACAATGCTGTCACTGTTTCAGTACTTTAAAGTGACACTGATATTTTCAAGTATTAATAAACATCCAGGGGGAGCTAGGGAGTAGCAATTTTGCTTTTTCTAATGGTATATAAGGAAATATGAATGCAGCGAAAAGTAGTGTAAACGATTAATTCTTATTTTGGGGTTGTTTTTTTTTTTTTACTAGGAACTTTTGATGAGAAACTGGTCAGCCATTCTGAGAGTGGTGGAAAGCCTGTCAAGGTCACTGGCAAGGACAAGAGAGTCAATTAGTATGCAGATCAGAGCCAAGGAGTTCAAAGGTATTGTTCCAATTCAATCACATTAGCCAGGCCAGTAATGAACAAACGGCATGACCTTAATCAGGGAGCCTGAACCACTCATTGAAGGGAAGTATGTGTGTCTGTGTATGTATTTGGGGGGGACAGGAGGAGGGGTTAAGCTGGCAAAAAGGATGTGGTTTCTTTTGTTGTTGTGTTTGGCTTGGGCTTTTTTTTTTTTTTTTTTTTTTTTTTTTTTTTTTTTTTTTTTTTTTTTAAAGGGACAGCAAGCCCAGTTTGCTTAATTAGCCACCAGTAATGGAAACTTATTTCTGGATCAATATGTTCTGAAGTACAAAATTGCTTTTAATTTTGGGTGATAACAGAAACAGGCTCAAATGGACAGGTGGCTAGCATATTTTGATAAAATGCATTCAGTGATATGCTAAAGGATATGCAGGAGGAGGGAGATAACCTTATGTAAAACACCAAACCAAATTTTGCAATTACAGTTTCTCTCACACCGTGCTGATTTTCTTAAAGTCTACATGCAAAGAAAATTCTGGGTGATTTTTTTCCCTTAGACATAACATAGAGTAATCCACAGTCTAATTAATAAAATAAAAAATATTTATTTAGAACATAACTAATTTCTTTGACACTTTCAGTCTGACAAATATTGCACTGTACATAATTATGTTTTAGATATCCAAATGACTAAGTTTCGTATGTTCAGCACAATACACACTGCACATTTCAGCGTACTCTGGTTTAGTACAGCCAAAAAGCAGCATTCTGTGTTATATTCACCTTAACAAAAGCCCGCTCTATTATAAACATACCAAATCTCTTTCTGCTATTTTTCATACATATACATGTTGAAATACTTTTACAGAAATGTATACATACCCATAAGAAAATAATAAAATGACTGGACATATCTGTACTCATTTATGTATTGTAATGCCTGCATGTTCCTGTAAAGTAGTTTTTGAATGCATACTTAGGACTCTTAAAATTTCTGTGTAAATCAGGACTATGTTCCCTTTTTTCTAAACAAACAATTGAATTTGGTAGCAAATATGTTAAAATAATACTTCAAAAGGGAACATTTTTCTGCATTTGAATAACGGAAATTCTGAACACATACTTTCTGCATAAGGAAAGATTAAAAAAACCCCCAACCAATAAATCAATATTAGCTATTGAAAATGTGAATTATGCTTGAAATATATTCACATGGTTTACCTACAAGTTATTGTTTTGTATTTGTATATACAAAAACCTGTTAAGTTTCTTATATCTCTCTAGGTAACATTTGCTCAACAATTACTTCAACTGGAGCAGTTTATCAAAGAAAGCTGCAGGCTTCATTGGGAAAACAGTTTGCAGAAATAATTTCTCCATAAATGAATCATGATAAGCAACTAAGATTTTAGAAATCAAGGAGGTGTTGTGGTTTTTTCGTTCTCTTCCTCTCTCATCTTTACTGGGGAGGTAGTTCATCATATCTCACTAAAACGGAAGATGCATAAGAGAAAAAGAAACTATTCTAGGCTATGAAGCACCCTGGGGGTTCATGAATGTTGGGGGAGGAACACTGATTATACAATGCAATAACATATTGAGACACTATTTCAGTTTTACACTTGGTATCAAGTAAATACAGGATATCTCACCCATGAAGGGTGATTATCTTTCATGAAAGGAGGAAATGAGTTATTAAGGTCTTTCTCAGGAGCAAAACAAGGATAAGAATCTTTATTAATGTATGAAACAATCTGTGTTGGGGTTTTTTTCCCCCTACAGTTATATACTTCCTTTTAGCAAAGATCTGGGTTTTTTGTCTTTAAATTGTCTATATCTCAGAAAGGAACACATATCAGTTTTAGCTGACACCACTGCACTGCTTGAGAATATTGTTATACAACATGTGCTCATTGCCATTTTTATCTAGATCACAATTAATAACATTTTTAAGCATGCAATGTCTATCTAGTCCTATAAAAACACTTGTAAAGTATTTGATATTTTATTTGAGGATATTAAAAGATTGTTTAAAAATAAACATATACCAGTAGAGCAGAATTTTCACACGATTATTCAGATAGTCAATAGGTCTTCTTTGATCATGTTATTATGATGCTTCTGCTGGATTTCATTCTTAGACAGGCATATTTTTTCCTCTCTCTCTCTCTGTGTCTCTTTCTACCCCCCCTCACCCCAAACAAGGTCAGAGATTTTTTTTAAATGAGGACTAGAAGTTCCAAGTACAAGATTAAGTAAGTTCTAACAGTGTTATAAAAGTAAGTGCTTTTTTCTATAATAAAAGGTGTTTAAAAGGTTCGCTACAGCTTTAAACAGAATTACAATTTACTTCTTTCAAGTGTCCAGGCCATAAATTCTTCTCAATTCCCTCTCTCTCTCCTTGTCGGAATTAATGAGATCAGATTTGATCAGGGCAGTGATGTGTTCAGAGCCAAATCACACAACAGCGCGCGTGCGGTAATGGAATTTGCATCTAATGCATACATAAATCAAACATCTTTCTGGACATTTTCATATGCATAATGTCATTTCATCCAGTTCTCTCTGTGCAGAGAGGGAGATTTTTCTCTCTGAGAGAATGACTTTCTTTAATGCTTTCATTTTATTTTCGCTGACTACAATCCCCGAGAATGCGCTCGGTCGGAGAATCTTTCGGGGCGCGGTTGACAGTTCCTTTTCCAAGAGGGGTCCTTCACATTTATCATGCCTCTTCCTCAGGGGCTTTGTTATGCAAATGTGGCTGAAATTGATAATTCCAAAGTGCTTCATTTCGGTTCCTTGGCGGTTGGAGATGGTAGATAAAAAGAAACTGACAAGACACACTGATTGCCCTCAATGCTTGTAACTCTCTTGCTAACAAGGCTCGATATTGTTAAAAATTCCTATTGTTATCAGGGTGGCAGTTCCATTATGCAGGCCTTGCAAATTTCTCATTTGAATATTAACCCTTTAATCACCCTGCTCCCCTCCCCCAGCTCCAAATCAGTTGCCGTCGAAAGGGAGAATAGGTCAGAACACATAATACTAAATTATTGTCTTATTATTAGTGCAAAATATGTGGTATTTTGGTTTGGTTTGGTTGTTTTTTGATTTTTTTTTTCTTGTGTATTAATATTTTTTCAGATTTGTTTTTTTATCTTAAAAAATTCTTTAACAAAACAGGTTTAACAGAGAGACAAAACTGTTTTTTTTCAAGTTAGGGTTGGGAGAATATTTACATGGAAATATCTGTTTGCAGAACACAAACTCAGTAGCTCATGGAAAGTGGAGAATTTTCATTATTTTTAACTTGTATGTACTTGCACTTTATGTTCTAGCTTAGGTAGGCCTCAGGGAGGGGATAGTGTGTCTTTATATACCATAGTTACACAAGATTTTTAGTTGTCTGTCCTACTGGCTGTAATATCCCTGTCTCAGGCTAACCAGCAACTAACTTCCTACAGGCAGGTGACTAAAATAAAGGAGTAGAGAAAAAGCGAACTTGAAAGCTACAAGAAGTTCTGGAGCTGTCCTTTTTTAACCTCGAAGGACACATGTCTATAACTTTACTTCCACAGTTAGGCATTTCTTATATTGTCAGATTTCAATTACATACTTCGAAAATAGTGTTACTAAGTGTAAGAGAAAAGACTCATACAGGTATCTGATGCTGCAGCTGCTGTGGTTCACAAGAGCTTTGCTGGCATCTACATTGACTGCCACATCAGGCCCTGGAAATGACACACACCCAGGCTATGGCTTGTTCAAGCTAAGGATTAGGTCACACTGCAAAGCAGCACGACTGGTTGCTAACTGATTTACTCATTGATTAATGAATTGCAATGTCTGGAATTTTAAATATCTCTCTCGCATTCCCCCATGTGTGTGTCCATAGAAGGTGAATTCTTTCCCACCATGCACATGCCTTCAGGCTCATATTACAATTATAGGTTAATTTTAGTTTGTCATTTTTCTGGGGACACCTGACACAGTTCCAGTTAAAGTAAATCTTGGTGTGACAAAGGTAAGTACTGCAGATGATGGAGAGAAGTCGAGAAGGGAGGAATTGGTGCTGTAAAATGAAGCATAGTTCAGTGCTAGTACCACGCAGCTGCAACAATATAATATTTCTCTACAATTATGAAGAAGTTGCATATCAAAAAGGGCATGTCAAAGGAACATCAAAGTTTTCCACTTTCTTAGTTCTGAAGTCTTGCAGAGCTGTGTCTGCCAAATTACAGTAAATAAATTAAAAAAAAAACCACTTGCATACCAGTAACCTTTTTATATTGGACCAAGGATTTCTTTTCCTCCCTCTATTAAAAAAAGAAAAAGAAAAAGAAAAAGAAAAAAACCCCACAAAACGTTTCATATTATTGTAGGAACTATTCGGAAGCCCATATTTCTTTCTTTCATTTATAGGTGTGATGGCAGATTAAATCCATGGCAGGAAACAGTGATAATGCCTACTGTAGAGCCGTGTGAGTTACAACAGCCAAGTTTCCCATGTCGATGCTTTTTCTTTCAATTATCTGAAAACACCCTGTTAATTTTTAATGTGTTCATACCCTCATTCTGTTACAAAACCTGCTACCTTTCCCTCCCTTCTTACTTCAGAAATAGATTTCACTAAACCTGTCTGCTGTAAACTCATTATACGATTCTATCATTTATTCTGTCCATTAAAGTAACCAGTGTTAGTGCTTTTCCCCCCACTTCAGTCTGTCAAGTACTGTTATTTATGCTCAACGGCATTAATATCTCTGGTTTTATTACGGCTGTGCACTCAAAATCATTAATATAATCTAAACTTGGTGATAGTGACTGCATTAGGTATCAATAATCAAAAAGTTTCATGCAACTTCTAGGTATTAATAAGAGTCAATAATTACATAAAAATAATTAACGCCTTCTCTTTGTTATAAAGAATCATCAGTAGTGCTAATGGCTTTAAAAAGATCCTTCTTTTCAGAATCATAGACTGTGCCTATATTATGAACAAGAGAATTAAAGATTTGACAGTATGATCTTGAATGTTTCTTATTTTCAGTTACCCTTGACAAGGACTCTGCTGTAACCTGGCTAGTGTTATCTGCTATCTTTAGATAGAAGAGGGCTTAAAGTTGATTTTTCTTTCACTGCTTGATTTCTGTGGGTTAATTCCACTAACAAAAGGATTTTCTGTTTTTTTGTAACAAGAAAACCTGTTAGGTAATTTGTGACCATAGAATTAGAGCAATACAGCTAAACTAATATATATGCAATGACTTCATTATGCATAAGAGCAGGCACTCTTTACTTTGCAGCCCAAAACACACAAAGCACCCATTAGAATGAAGAGGCCTGTGATGTCTCTTCATGTGCAGAGTGTAAAGGTACATGAATGTCCTTGCTTGTTGGCATTTAATTTACCAGTTGCCTCTGTAGTGGAGCCTTGGCAGATTCAGCTTGAATCTGAAAGACAGGCTGTCATACTGAGAGTCTGCTGCCTACTGCTGAAATTGAGAGGCTTGGCAGATATGCAAACAGTAACTGGGTTTGAGTTGTTTTGATTACAAGTTAAACAGAAAGTCATTGGCAGGGCCAATATAAATCTGCTGAGGTTTTTTGGCAAAATCTGTGGAGGTATTTCTATAGGTTCTGCAGAATTCTGTACCACCTTGATTTTACATCAAAGAGTGTCCACCTCTGAACCCATTCTGCAGATAAATGTGTCAGAAACGTGAGTGAACATGTTTAAGTCACTGAGAGCTTCCAGATTCAGAAATATAAAGCACATTAACAACATGCTATACTACACCACCTTTGTACAGTTGCTAAATTCTGGAACCTAATATTTCATTCAAGTTCAGGAGGATTTTCAGAGAAAAAAGTAAGGCAAGTTATAAACAGATGAAACAGGAGAGGAAAACAGGATTTAATGAAAGTTTCAGGTCAACAAATGAAAAAAAGTATCGGACCAGGTCCTGAACTCAGTTATGTTGGTTGAAATGCAGAGCTATTTCACCAAGACTTTTTTTTTTTTTAATGTAATTAATGGAGATTTTCTGAAGTTGCTCCCTTCCTGGCATGCAGTGCTTTAACTGAGTTCAGGTTGGTACTGTTCAGTCTGCAACTGTCTTTTTTTTCCTATTCTTCAATAACTTTGCCTGAAACATCATATTTGACCAAACACCCAGACCTCATAAATTCCAAATGCTCATCCCAAATTTATTTCCTTACAGAATTCATTTGTCTCCCTGCCTAATCTACAGTGCTGAGTTGATAAAAGTAACCCAAACTGACATTGTATATGCAAAAAAAGGAATCTGTACACTTTAATTATATGTGTTTCTACAGTGCAACCTCTGCTTGATTCCAGCTTAGTGTTTGGAACACTAACACATCCTTTACTAAAATTGCCTTGCAATTTTAAGGCAAAACCACGTTAATTTTGGAGGGAGGGAGATGAATACACATAATTGTCGCTCCTATTGTTTCTGACTGGCTGTAGGCAGATTTCTGCAAGGCTGGCTAGCAACAATACGTTGATTTACAGAGGCAAGAATATCTCCACAATTGCAAGAGCTAAGACACCTTTATTTGAAAACTGAGAATCTGCAAAATGTGAAAAAGTTCTTGGAAAGAACCCAAATGTATGGAATCTTTTTTTTTTTCCCCTTCATTGGTATCTGCTACTTTGCCTGTTACAGCTTTGTAGATGGAAATTAAAAAAAAAAAAAAAAAAAAACCCAAACCCAAACTAAACAAAATAAAACAAAACAACACAAAAAACCCACAACAACAACAACAAAAAAAGCACAAACAACCCCACACCAAAAAACCCCACAACTCTGAATTTGCACAAAGTATACAGCTCATGCTACATTTTAGAAGAATCTAATTTGGACAAATCAATAAGAATATAAACATCATTATCTAAATGTTCTTTACTTCCAGATCTGGCAAACTGAACAAGCACATTGTTTTCCTGAGAGAAGCAAAGGTTTGTTTTCTTTGGAAATTACTCTACTGATTTTCTCATGCTGAACATCCCTTTCCCTTGAGGAAATGGAATAAAGGAGTTTTTATGAATGGGACATATTGCACTCTGGATAATGGATAACAATAGCATTTTAGGAATTTCATTTTCAGATCCAGGTTGAAAAAATTCACAGTCTTTTTGCCTCCTTTTGCTGCTTCTCACTGTTCTATATACTCCTCTTCAAAAAAGTGAATTTAGGCACCTTTAAACAGCATGCTCCCCCAATACTGCAACCCAATGCAAATTTTTAGAGAATGCTTACAAATGTCAAATCTCTCTGAAAGTGATATACTTTATTACTCCTCTTTCTTTTAATACAAACATTTCAGTGCAGCTTAGATCTTATTTTTCAAAATACACAGGATTTTGATATATGGACAACAGGAGAATATGTATTTTATATGTAATGCCATAAGTACTTAAAAGTTATTTCTGAGCTGATTTAACATTGAAAATCTCCAGGTAGATTAATTTTATAGGCTGCTTTTATGGGTGTAACATTTCAAGACGAGAAAGCCGTGCTTGTGAAATTTAGTTTCGGCAGATTTCATTGGCACCTCAATCTACATCTTTTATTACCTTAAAGTTGAAATTTAATATCTTTTTTTTTTTTTTTTTTTTTTCTTTTCCGTCTTTCTTCCTGATCTTTACTTAATTCCTGACTGAAATGGCTGTGGCTCTATTTTTGTGATCAGGTTCTGTTGCTTCTATTGCTTTCTCATTATTTACACTCCCAAGGATAAAAAATTCATTACAATAGTGGTACTTAAAAAGCTATGCTTAGAAATTGCAAGACCTGCGATGTTGAAGATTTTTACTGGGACAGGCAGCTATAGAATGAGGTTAAACAGATGTCCCCAGAAAGCCTCTTTCCAAATGGCTGAGTTAATTCATAGTGGTAAGAACAAGCTGCCCTGAAACCAGTTGCTCTATTGTGGTGAAGGCAGAGCTTGAAACTGCATCCCTTGAACAGGCAAAACTTCTGACAGAAACACGACTTTTTAAAGATACACCTATTTCTGACATTGCCAACAGGGGCTGTGTTGCAGTAAAAGGAGAATGTGACTATACAGAAGAAGGATGTTTACTGACATTTCTGTATGACTCTTAATATGGATTCAGCACACACTTCATAGATGTGTACAGTGAATGTCTATGAACAATAGCACACATTTGCATATTATGTATGTTTTTGTATTTCTGAAACATACTCCAGAATGCACTGCAACCCCATTTGAAAAGTGGCTTTTATGCATGTGTTAAGAATGCTTCACAAACCTCAATACCTCAGCCATTTGGCTGGTAGTTGTTACTTTTCTTTTTGCCTGTACTTCAGAGATAGTCTGTATTCTGTCATGATGGCCCGCAAAATTGCTAAAAAGTAGGAAAGTGTCTTTAAATTTCAGAAGTGCAGGTGAGGAGAAAGAAAAATATTTTAAATGAGGAATGCGGGGGCAGGGGGGGTATGTCTATGCACACATGTGCGCATGTTTGGAAGTTCACAAGCTAACACTTCCAGGCTATGGTTTCAGTGTTTATGACTGAATTACATACCTTAAAAAATTGGTCTTACTAATGTAAATGCTGAGAAACTCTCAACTACTGTTGTGCCTGCTGTAATAAAGAAATTCTCTGTGAGAGAATGACAGAGATACAAAACACTAAAGAATAATGATTTCCTCACTACCAATACAATTGCATAATTTAGGTATGCATAAGTTCCCAATGATTTATAGCACTTGAAACTTACAAAAAAATTACATAGGTTTGATGTTTCCTTAGAAAATACAAAAAAATCCCGTGCGTATTCACAGAGTGGATAAAAGAATTAGGAGCTAAATTCAGATTATAGCAGCTGTCTTGTAGAAATTTTTGTATACCCTTTATATAAATGATTTTCTCCAAATTTTCCTTGAAGACATTTTATTAGCTAAACCAGTGTATACTACTTGTTAATTTGGTAAAAAAAATCCTTTTAGTTTTTCTCCTCTTGCCCTCCTCACTGTTAGCCTATTAGTGGAAGTAGCATTTCATTGATTAGACATTTAATAACAATATTCTTCTATATTTGCCCAAATATTTAACTGTTTACATGGTAACTAGTGTAAAGGTCCTTAAGACTGGTACAAGTGAAATAGGGGAATGAAGAAATGTATTGGCTATGACAAGAAGAAGTAATTGCTTTTCCTCAAAGGATCAGATGTGGTATGGTTGTTTGAAAAACAATCTAAACAACATTTTGTTCACCATTTATTTTAAAAGCATTAAAATTAGTTTTTATGCAGCTATACTCATTAAGCTTTTATGTATATTGTGTAGGGTGAATAGTTAAGATGTAATAAAACATTCTGCAGTAAAATATACTTTGGCAGTTGTCAGAAGAAATAAAATACATAGATTCGGAATGTTTGTTTCCTGTGGAATATTGTGATATTTGCCATGTTAATTACAAACCAAATAAAACTATTTTATTTGTGTATCTTAAAAAGCCCTATATCTGTAGATGACTAATACAACTGTTACTGGAAGTGTTGTGTTTGGTGGTTGTGTATTCATACTCGTGAGAAACAAGCAGCAGCCACATATACCTCAACAATTCTTGCATTTTAAAACTATATCTCCTCTTAGAAATTAGTTTTCCAAAATATTATTGCGACTTTTAACCTCAATAAGCAGAATGAAAGTGCCATTCTGTGCAATTTTCTTCTGTACTCCCTTTGGTTTCTCATGTTAATATCTGCATTCACACATGAACTAGTTCCTGTAATTTCATCGAAATAGTTAATGGTTTATTAAAAAGAATAATAATTCTGGAATACAGCAGCAGACTAGTGCCCAAGGAAAGGAAGCTTATTTGGTTATTACTCATAAAAGCATAACCTTTTATTTTGTTTCTCAAAAATGAAGAGAGAAGTATGTGTACAATACAACAACATGCCATCAGAGAGAATAATGCATATAAAAATGAATTCCTGTTATTGTGTTCAGGAGTGTTTGTGAATAAAAAATAGAATTTTGAAAAGTCAATTAAAATACATTTAAATTCTTTAACACCAGAATTCTTTAATGTGAAAAATTTTGCTAGACAGTTTGTCAGTATTGCTGTAAGCACTGTGCTGTAATCATAACTAGTTTCCTCCACCTATGACTGTAACATGGCTCAAAAACACATTACAGCTTCCTGTTCCAAAAGAGGAGACTAGTCTTGAAAATGTGGAAGTACTTATAAAGTAAATAAGCTTTAATTAAATATCATTGTCTAGCATTAATCTTTATAGCTCTGTTCCCTATGGAAATAAAAGTGGATATTCAATTTGTTTTGATTATGCATGAATTTTAGCAGAAGCGTTATTTGTGTATTACTCTGTTCTTCAAGATAGAGCCTTATTTGTGTCGGCATAAGCCATTAAGAAGAAGGTTCCTCATTAATGTAAAATAAGAGTGACTAATTTCTGTTGTGTATAAGTAGATTGACATTTAGAAAACAAAAAAAAAAAAAAAATATTTTTTTTTTTTTTTTAAAGAATAAATAACAGTTAATACATGGCTGATGTAACTTTCCCTTTCAGTCTGAAATTCCAGTTATTTGCAGAGTTATCTATGAAGTGAAATAGTGAAAGACAAAGTGTTTTAATTGTTAAAGAGATATTCTTTGTGGTACCTGCTGATGTCAAGGGTCTTTGATCATACAAATCAAGACATACTTTTATCCTAAAAAAGGGTCTGCATAGTAGGTCTTATACAGGCACAAGAGGGATCAGGGACACCTACTTAAATCCTGCTTTCATAATATCTTGGAAACAAACTCCATCCAACAGGCTATCTTCACTCTTACAAAATTTCACTTAGCCTTACCAGCTTCACTTAAAAGAATTTCATGACAAACAGTCCAGGAAAGTCCATCAAAGTCTGACTCAGTGCTAGGACACTACTGCATCCCACTGCATCAGATTCTTGAAGTGCTAATCAACAGGTCCTCTATTTTTGACAAAAGGAAGTTAATTCACTTTTGGTAAAAATACACCCTCTAGTGCTGAGCTATCAGTGTCCCCTATATTAATTATTGCTGAGGAAAAAATAAAGGAGAAAATGGGTGGTCTTTCCAACTCCTCAGTTTTGAAGAACAGTTCAAGCTCTGGCCTCTAGCAGTGTAGTGAGGAAGACACTTTAGTGATGAATAAGGAGGGAGACCTTAATCTCTATAATAATGAAGTTCTGCATTACGTGGTTTGAGGATTCGTGTCCTCAGTGCAGTAAACTCTAGGGGTTTTTTTTGGTAGCTGTGCTGTAAGACACACTTTGCCACTACTCTATTGCTATGCATTTTCAGGAGATGTCAGAGAGTGTTTAAATAATGTGTAATGGCGTGTTGCTCTTTCATCACCTCAGGAAGTGGCTCTCCCCTGTGACAGTCATTATATGCTCAGTGCTGAGCCTTAGAAAACACTTTTAATCCTGTCTGTTGTGCCCACACAGCTAGGCCAATGCATACATTCAGCACAGAAACTATCCCAATGTAGAACACAATGTTTAGTGCTGAAGTTGAACAAGCTGCACATGCAGACTCTGGGAAATATCCACAGCAGAGCCACAGGCAGCTCCATCAGGGTAGAGAACAGCCCCAGGAGCAGTGTTCTCTGCACCAGGACACAGGCCCTAACAATTCCTCTCACAGACTCATTTTCTGCTCTGCAAATAATCTGGCAGGAGAGGAATAAACAAGAGAAGTGAAACAACAGATAAAAGAAGGAAACAACAGAACAGGTTTTTGAAGGAGAAAACAGAGAAGCAGCATTTCTCTCATTCTTTCACATATAATTTCCATTATAGTTATAAGAAAAGAACAGGGGCTTCAAGAGAGAATGCCTTTGCATGTCTGTTCATGCCATCACACCATATATGATCAGGATCCCAGACTTCATGTATAGTCAAGAGAAAGGTGAAGGGGTTTTATGCTGGTGTTTTGAATTATACTTCAGAAGCTCTACTGACTATGTAGGAATCCTTGACACTGCCAGAATTTGGGTAGGCATTCAGTGACTACATTCCTCTGATAGTCCCTCTCTTTCTTTCACTTAATGGAAGGTAGAAAGCTGGTGCCGGGGATGTTGCCTATGCAGTGATTAAGTTGGGAGTGTCACAGTCACAGGGAAAAAGCATTTTCTCCATAGGTGTGGTAAGAACTTCAAGAACTATTTTCAGAAGCTGGGGAGACCCAATCTAAAATTTTGTCTGCATATCCTAGGCTATAGAGCTTCTCTGGATGAATTCTTTCTTCAAATCTAACAGCTTTAATTTGATAAAACACATATAATCTTTTTCAACTATCCGATAACACTTTTACTAGTTGTAGTGGGGAACAATCTACCTTAAACCTCACTGAGTTGTTTCAGTGCTCTGTGCATCAGATTTATAGCTTTAGTCTTTAGCTATTGATTTTTGTAATCCTTTTTTTTTTTTTTTTTTTCCCCTCCTGCTGAATGAAGATTCTCCTAGTATTAAGTACCTATTATATCTAAAGACATGCCTAAACCATAATCATCTCTTGGATTTCTCTAAGCTAAATATATAGAGTTATTTATGTCTTTCACTCTAAGTCCTGTTCTCCAATATTTTAGTAGCCCCAAAGTTTTCCTGACCCTTCTAAAACTGGTTCCACTGCTGTTAAAAACTCATGTAACTTTTCTACTTCTAGTCTGTGTTCCCCTGCTTATTCGTCTAAGGACCAAGCTAGTCCTTTTAGCTACAGTGTCACACATTAAGCTTGTGAGCAGGAGATGAAAGGGATTAATGGATCTAGGAGTCAATTTTTTAAAGTTTGCACCAGAGTGAATGCTATTATAAAAGCCTTTAATGAGAACGAATCTGTGCAAATATCACTGACGGCACCTCTTCAGCATTTGTTTTACAGTAGAGATGGTTGCACATTAAATGTCTTTTGGCAAAGATCTTAAGGATTCTACTGGGAGCAATATAACATCTACCTTTTGGTACTCTATTCCTTGACAGATTATATTGTTCCGTACTTGAGTAAGCCTATCAAAACCTGCCCTTGCTATGAAAATACATTGGTTTGTTAGCACTCATTTTCAATCTTTCTAAACTTGCTAGTGAAATACATTTCAATGGGTTTAATCAATGTGGTATGAACACCGACAAGAGGATAGTTAGCCGTGTCTGTAAAATAATAGTACAAACAGAACTTGAAAGTTAAACTGAATATGTTCTGATCTGAAACTCAAAATGTTCATTATTTGCCATGATTTGTTCTCTAAATTATAACCAACTGGTTCTATGGCAGATGCTACTTCCCAATGTAAGAGAAACTCTCTAAAGAGTAGTGATAAGTCAGTGAAAGTATATAGAGGAGGGGGTGAAAGAAGCACAGTCAAGAGGATGTGGTGAGAGGAAATGATGAAAGGCCATAATAACATAGCAGGAAACAGCAGAACATGTGGCAAACATACTGAGGACTGCATGCATTTTATGTGTCAAATTACCTCCAAAGAGGTTCTTTGGAATTTAAAGCATAGTAAGAAAGTATATTGCAAAGCTCACAGGACCTAATTATGTGGGACAAATTAGTCTGCAAGACCTTCATAATCTGTGTAAAGTTGTGGGTGTAGTAGTAAGTTAATGAGCAGGTTATTATGAGTGAGTGTCTGAAATTCTGGCTGTGCCACATGTAAAGGAGCTTATGTGCAATAAACAGAAAACTGCTGGAGGTTTCAATGCATACCTGAAACAGTACAGTGACATAAGGGAGATAAGAGGAAAGAGTTCACAGTGGTTCATTTGGGCAAAATGGTCTCAAATGTCTTATGAAGACTGGTGGCAAGCATTATAGAGAGACAGTTTAAGAAGGAATAATCAGCAAATGATATATGGTCATAATCGAACACATTTTCTCTGGCTCAAGTAACTCATGTACTACCTCTAAGTACCTCAAGATATTTAAAAGACCACAGTAGAACTAAGATCTAAGAGCACTTAAAACAGACCCCATACCTACAATGGTAGTCTTCAGTTGGGAACAAACTGGCAGCAGAAGTGGATGATAAGCAAAAGCAATGGCTTGTTGTGTGGAAAATTTCAGATGGGAATAAAAGTGTCTGTGAGACAGACTTGTCAGGGACCCTCACAGCACTGTTTGTCTTCTTGCTGCCAAGAAATGTGGAAGAGAAGTAAAAGCTATAATATAGTTAATATGGTTATTTCACACAAGCAGAAAAAAGAGCTGTGGTGTGACAGTTGCTTTACAGAGCCAGAGCCAAGGGTCTGCAGTCAACACATGGAACCTAAGATGGACACAACACTGCCTGAATCAGAAGTCTGTACTTGCTGTCTTAGGAAATAATTGTTAAAATGGTGAAGTGGGTTGTAAGTACCCTTTGCTGTCCTTCAGTGGCTGGTCCCTGTTGATAGTGGTAGATTACCACCAATGTTAAATTCTCAGCTAGTTCAAGTAGTAGGACTCTGTGTAATTAAACCACTCTGAGAAGACAGACTGGGGATCAGGTTACATTAGTTTTTCAATGTTTATTTAGGGCGACCTAGTTTAAAGTAGATACTGTTTTGGTTTTGCCACTAAAGAATGACAGGGTATCGTATTGCAAGGGAATATCAGAAATCTGTTTATGGCACTATATATACATATATACTACATATGTACATGGGTGAGGGAAGTAGGAAGATGATGGAGCAGTTGAAAAAAAAATTCAAATTAAGTACCTTACAGGTTATATACTAGAAAATCTGATTCTTACTTCAAGCTGAAAAAATGTTAACAACAAACTTTGACTCATTAGACCTTAGACCAGTGATCAAGCCAATCTTCTGCATTGAGCATTCTGTGTGTTTGAAGTTATCTTTAATTGTAAAGACAGTGAAAAAGAGTTGAAAATTTTTGCTCTCATTGTGTCTGTCTTTTTCTTGTTTTCCACTACCTATTTTTAGTGTTTCCTTTAGTTCATGCATCTGGAGATGTGACTGAAATGTGGTCCTTCAGTAATTCTAAGAAATTTTTATCTTCTGTGTCAAGATGTTTAGCCAGCTTGATCTAAGACATAAATAGATTGCAATTCAGCCTGACACACCGTTACATCTCCAGAAAAACTCAGACGGCATACTCTTTGAAGAAAAAGTTTCAAAAAATACAGGACCTAATCCCCAGCATTAGTCCCTGTCTGGCTGGAAGCATGGTAGTGAATAGATCTAGTCTTTTTTATAATTAAAACAATTTCCTCTTGAACAACAAATTACAGGTTTGTATGAAGCAGTGCTATCCAAAGAAGAGGATATATCTTGAGAGGTGGACTGTAGTGATTTTTTTACCTATAATTTTTCTTTGTTTTAAATATACAATTGGTCATAATCACCTTAGTAACAATTTGTGCAGGCTGTAACAATGTTTCACTGGTTTAGAAAAGTGAGAACAAAATGTTCTTTGTTCATACAAACAAAGTGTTAATCCTTGTTCAAGCTATTGATACTCCTCAGTGATTGCACTTCAGTCCATTGCCACAGAACAGCCTGTCAGCTGGGGAGACATTATTTTAAGCTTTTTTATCTAGTTTTAAAACTAGTATTTATAGGGAGTGTACTTGCACTCAGAATGTAAATAGGAGTTTCACTGGAGCTCTTAAACCTCTTACAGTGTCAGTGTAACTCTACACTGTGCACCTGTAGTTATAGATACAAGCTTTTGTATTGTGAGGTGTTCTGCTGAAGAGGTATTTGATATAAGATACACAGCAAGTATTTTTGCATTGTCATATTATGTCCCCAAATCTAAAATGTGTCCAAAATATTTGGACACTTCTATCATGTGGGAACACACAAATCTGTATCTACAGAGTTGCTTGTCTTCTGTTTAATTTCTTAAAGTGACATTTGTTTGGGGGACTGTCTAGAAGGGTATTATGTATTGAATTTTTAAATGTTAAAAAGAAATAAAAATAATTATGTGGAATAGAAATGATGCATTTAATGAATTTGTGAAGCTCTACATAGCAGTATGAGTGTACCAACCCATATGTACTTCACACAATGGCACAAGAAAGTTAGTAAATGAAAATGGAAGCTGTTTTTTTGAGTGAATATTGAAAATGATGCTCTCTTGTGTAGAGAGCACTAGTGCATGTGAAACCCTATGTGCTTTTTACATAACATGCCTCTCTAGTTAACATATAACATAAAGTGTCACAGATCTTTTAGAGCTTGATTCACTATGAAAGAAACACAGCCATCTGTAGTGCGAAAGTTTATGACTCAATTGTCCACACCTTACAAAGTGATTCAGCAAAGACATATCTGGGCCGTGGAAACTTTTCCTTCCCTTATTCCATTAGTTTTTGCTCTGAAAGAATAAAAAGATCTTTGACATTCAGTATGGATTTTAACTCTCACATAGTAAGACAGTGTGCATATCTAAGAACGTGATTTCAATTATTATTGTTATTGTTGTTGTTATTATTATTGCTTCACAAGGCCATTTACTGCTTCTGAGTCATATTTTGAAATTTCAAAGGTGGATTAATAAAATGTGAAAAATGGCAAGTCATTTTCAAAGTGATGGGCCTAAGGATAGATTAGATTAGACAGAAGTCTGGACAGAACCATTGGAGAAATGTTGTTAGACAAAATGGGACTTCTGCAATTACTTCTAGTCCAGTTGTGACCCATTTTGTAGAGGTTAGGCAGTGTTATTTTTTAGCTTTCTTTTTTTTTACAAATGCAAAAACACTACATAAGAGACTCCAATAGTATTCCATCATGATCTCCTCATACAAACTGTGAGCTACTGTCCAAAATCATTAAGTTTGGTGTTGTGGATAAGGTTCCTCTCCTCTCTCCTCCTCTCCCCTCTCCCCTCTCCCCCCTCCCCTCTCCTCCCTCTCACTTTCCCCTCCCCTCTCCCCTCCCCCTCTCCCCTCCCCTCCCCTCCCCTCCCCTCCCCTCCCCTCCCTCTCACTTTCCCCTCCCCTCCCCTCCTATCCCCTCCCCTGCCCTTCCCTTTCTCACTCTGTATATCTACACTGCATAACTTCCCTTTGATGGTAGGCCAGCCTAACTCAGCTTTACTTCATATTTGTTGCAGGCAAACAGCATTCATGTGGATATGTTCAATGGACCAGCTGATACACAGTAACTGCGAGGACTTTTCCATTTGCCCTCTTTATTTAGAGTTCTCACTATGCTTGGCTTCATGAAGAGTTTCCCTTTAGGACTCCACACATTTTTTCTTCTTCTTAATTCTTTTTTTTTTTGATTGGGGTGGATCCACACCTGACATTGTGAGCATCTGAGCTTCAGTAAATTTAAGTCCCACTTCAAGTTTTACTGAGTTCTAACACTTCCTGACAGATTGGGGCAACCCTGTTATATACCCTCTGGAGAACTGGTAAATCTTTTTGCCCTTCATGATAGCTGCCAAGTAGAAGGAATTGAATGCACATCTAGCTTCACTTTGGAAATCACCTTGCTTCAGGAACATGCTATTTCTCTCATTTGATATTAAATCTTAGCCAGAATCCAACAGTTTCAGATGAGCCAATTTTCTGAGATAGAAGAGCAAGAAAAAGTCAAAGGTATCCCTCTTTTTTTTGGTTGTTTTTAATCTTGGCATTCTGTTCGAGGAGAGATCTTTGTTGCCAACATGTCTGCTGCTTCTCCATCTCTCACCCTTCAGGTTTCTTAAAATAGCTAAGAACACGGAGTTTCTAAACCCGAAAAATGCACTAACTGGGAAAAAGGGGCTGTATGAAGTTAAAAAATATATATTTATACTGTAAGCCCTGCAGCCTGGCTTCCTGCCCACGTTTGGGCATCTGTGCTGTCTCTGGATACCTCAACTGACACACGCTTGCCAGATCCAGAGAGGAAGAAATAAAGGGCACTGCTGGCTCAATGCAGTGCCCATGAACACAGTGCGGTATCTTTGAGGGGTGGTTTTTGCCACCATTAGTGTCTGTTCATTATCACAGGCCTCTGGAGGGTGAGGTTCAGTCTTTATTATCTGAAATTAAAACTTCTTTCATAATACATGCTGTCACTTCAAGCAGAATTCATTCATTCTTTTTATTCTCTCACTGCAGATACTCTGGAGTATGTTTCAAGGTGAGCACATCTCCAAGTGCTAATCCAAAGGGAGACATGCAGGGCATGGCAAAAGAAAGATTTGATGTATTAAATTACCATCTACATTCAGGTATCTATAGTTAGTACTGAACTCATGGAAATAGAAAGAAATGTTTCAGAAGGGAGAATAGCAATTCCTCAGGTCCAGGCACAGAAAGTAAATTCTCCTCTGAAGGAAGGTGATGGGCTTTGAGAAGGAAAAATTCAAAATGGAAGAAAGAATGCTGGCATATGAATGAAGAGAAAAGACAGGAGAAGAAATTCTTCAGATATATGATAAGCTTCAGAAAAGCACAGGGAGTTCGGAGGGCTCAAGGAAGTGTAACTGAATTCAGAATGCAAGATGTGTGCTGTTTCATTTCTCTGAACTACTGTCTTCTCTTTTTGAAATTTTCATAAATTTCACAAAGGACTTTATTTATGGTCAACAGAGATGAATATTCAGCAAGAAGCAAAGAGAATTTCTTCCCAGATGGAGGAATATGACTAACCTTCTTGATTGCCCTAACTGAGAGTCCTGAAGCCCCCCAACAACAAATGACACTCTCTGCCAAAAAAGATTTTTAATAGTACTGCTTGGTTTTGGCCCATCTCTTACTACCTAGAAACACTTGGTGACCAAGGCTTTTGGACTTCACAGGGTTTATGCAACACAGAACTGTAAAAACATAAAGATTGTCAGCTCCAGAGATATTTTTATCCTCTCAGCAGGATTCAAGGATATGTAAAGAAAAGTTAGCAGATTTATGGTAATGTGTTAGGAACCATTTCTACACTGGCTGAAAAGCTTGTTGAACTTGTACAATACAGAGGGTATGGGATAGGTGGGTTGTGCCATCTGCTTAGAAGGAAAAGGCAAGGGAGAATTTTAACAGCTGTTTGTTGAGTCAGATACTCATCCCTGATTGTCTGTACCACAGTGGCAGATTACTGCCAAAGAAATGCATCCCCTGTTGCTTAATAGACCTGACCTGGATGTTATAAAGTTACACCTGCTGGAAACAAGCCTTATGATGTACTGCTCATAAAATGCCAGTGATCCTACTAGAGAAATGTCCTGAAATCAGCATGTTGAGTTCATCCTTGTTTTTCTTTGTAGTCAGTAGCAATATAGCAGAAGGCAGCAGGAATATATCCCAGCTAATTCTCCAAGGTGATTAGGGCCTGAGCATGTTGTTCATATTATATTCAGGTTTTCCTTGAGTATGCTCAGTTTTGTTGGGTATGACATACTGCATGTGAGTCACTCATATTCTGCATGAGTCATATGTTGAAGTGTGAAAGCAATGCTGTATCTCTGCCGTTGTTACCCGTTGCTCAGCTGCTGCCATACCACATAGCTCAAGCCAATTGAGCTCACCTTCCCAGCTTGAGCCAGCTCTCATCAGCTGCCTGAGCCCTTTAAATGTGATCCAAGGTGTTGCTCAACATATAGCTAACGTGAATGCCATATGTGTTTGGGTTTGGGCTTTGAGTTATGAGTCTGTGGATTAGAACCTCCAAGCTTTCTTCTGAAAAGATTGTAAAGTGTCCAGAGAACCTGTAGGCATCTTTAAAATTTATTTTAAAAAGGAAAATAATTTAAGTAGTCTTTTATAATACACACACTTGTAACATTAGGTAGATAAAGTGTATTTGTCTTCCTCAAACACCCAACATTGTAAGACTACAACATTGTTGTGTGCTTGGTGGATTGCTTAAAGATCAGGTGAATCAAGAATGGTTCATATCTTCAAAGTCTGAGAGACTCTGGTGCAGTCATACCCTGGAGGTCATTCGTCAGACATGAAACATCCATTGTGGACTAATTGAGGTGGACTTTTTTTTCACTGATGAGAAATAGACCTTCAGTTTATAAGTGAGTGTCAAGAAGTTGCAGAATTAATTTTTGCTGCAGCCATAAAGTTCTTCCCTGCTGTGGCTGTGGTCATCACATAGAACCCTTAGTTATTTGTGACATAGAAATTTTATTCCAGTTAGGTGGTAATTAATGTTTCTGGATTAAATCTGTTTAACAAAGACTACAAAAGAGACTACAGTTATATTATACCTGTCATTTGTAAGTGTCCAGTGATCCTCTAAGTTTGTGTAATTCATGGAGCTGAAAGAAATAATTTGCCTAAAAAATTATTAGTGCTCATTCTTCCTGCAGAATCCCTTAATTCCTGTTACACGTGTCAGCATATTATGACTGGGAGCTGTCAAATTCTAATGACTAAAATTTAATTTTTCTGTCTTCTCATGCGGTGTTTGAGAACTATAGGTTGGGAATAATTCCCCAGCTAAATTTCTTCAAAAGGTAAACTCAACCGCTTGCTTTCTCTCTCTCTCACTCTCTCTCTCTCTGTTTACATTAGTGCCTTTCTCTTTCCTTATGTTTCTTTATAAGAAAAAAAAAAAAAATTGATTTTCTTCCCAGAACCACTGGCCATTTTAAAGAACATAATCTGAGTTGACAGCAGACAGATTTGATGCAAAAATATTTTTTTACCCACTGATTTGATCAAAACATGGATTATTTAAAAGAAGGAGGAGGAAGAGGAAAGGTTAGTAGGAAACAAAATGTACAAAAAACTCTTGCCATTTCATGCGGTTAAATAACCTTGACACTGGAAAATATTTTTGCCATCCTCCTTGAGACAGGAATTTGTTGACACAATGTTCAATAATAGAGATACGGGACTAATGTTAACATAGTGCCAATACAGCATCAAATAGTATCTATTGATCCACCTGTTATTATGCTTGTTACTAAAATGCTGTATGTAAAGCAAAGGAAACCAGTTTCCAATTTAAGTCATTAATAGATTGGGTTTGAAATTTATGTTACACATGTCCAACAAATCAAGAATAAAAGCATGTGAAAGGCTGTGTAGTCTGTATTGAATTACTCATTCTTCCCACAGTAAAAGCCTTTAGCTAGAGATTGACCAAAGAATTTTAAATATCTCATTATATATATGTCATTGTTCAAAGTGTCCCTAAATGGGATTAAACAATAGTCACTCAAGAGTTTCCTGCAGTGTCTATTCCCCGCCCTTGCCCCCCCCCACCTTCCTCACCTTGACTTAAATTAAGGCTAATGATATGTTTTCAGAGTAAGGTAAAAGAAGGATTTTCCTTGAATGACTTTCCAACATTTTCAAATCTAATTCATTATAAGTACTTCTATCAAATGATTACTTATTTCATCTCATTGTCTTAGAGGATTTTACTCTAAAACACACATATTTGATATAGACTTAATGACCATGTTATAAGCTGAAACCAACTGAAGCAGTGTTCACCTACAAATTTCTGTTTGTGCTCAGAATTAATAATAGGACTATTTTCCAAAGAATAATAGATTGTTTTAAAAAACTATTTTTTCCCTTTGTGTGAAATAGTTTTTCTTGGTTGCTGATTATTCCATAAAAATTAGAAGATAGCAGGGGAGAGGGAGGGAAGGGGACAGCAGAAGGAACAGTGGAGAGAGGCTGTATTTGGATAAATGCCTACTAACTGAATGACACTACACATTTTTCAACAAAAGACATATTTCAAAAAACATTCCCCTTTCCTAATCTTACATAAAAAAGATTTATGCAACCACAGGCACAGTAACACTAAATATTTTTATAAGAAGGGAAGAAGCAAATAATTTTGGTTTCTCACCAAAAAAAAAAAAAAAAAAAAAAAAAAGGATAATTAAGGTAGCGAACATATTGCACTGCTATATTGGTTCAGTCACCTGATCTGTCTCTCCGATCACTATTTGCACGATATACATGGTTTTGACGGGCTTGTGATAGACTGCTGTCTGAAATTCTTTAATCTGGGTCTCCTGTTTGGCAGTGCAGCAGACTTTGCTATTTTGGGTTTTTGAAACAGAGCCATACTCTGGGAGGATAAGAGATAGCTGTGACTCTGTACTGACTCATCAGTATGAAGGAAAGCCAGGTAAACTTGACAATGGTCCTGTTTGTGCTACCATTTGTGCAGATGTGAAGCAGAAGTAATCCCACAGAAATCTGTGGCATTACACCTGCATACATGCCTGGACAGATCTGAGAGTCAGGCCCAAATATTTCTGTTTAAGGATACCATAAGAATAAATGAAGCATTTAAGCCTGCAGAAGAAGAAATATGACCCTTCGGAGGCTTTGTTTCAGGAAGGGAAACTGTTGAAGTCCCACTCTGAGGACAGCCTGTGTTGTTGCATCAAGGATGTCTTTATCACAGGAAGATAAATGCTGCTGAGCCTGTCTTTGGCCTGTGTAGAAACAGAGAAATTCATTAGTCATTTACAACTCAAGTCTCGCTGTGATAAGAAGAAAAACTTCGCCCTCTGCTCCCAGATCACAAAAGATAGCGAGGAAGACATAATTTTATTAGAGGAAAAAAAAAACCAAACCCCTTCTGATTTTTTACTACAGATAAGGATGAGAAGAACATCTCAAATACAATATACAACCACTTTAATATATTCAGATCTATATTTTACCATAGTTATTTGCATTCTGACTTCGAGTCAAGTGGAATGTGGATTTCTTCTTAGTGACCCTGGCTATTGTGTATAACTCTCCAGAGCTCAGACAGGACTGAAGGAAGGGAGTGCAAAATGGGGGAGAACTCAGGGATGAAGGGCTTTGATCCCATGGTCATTCTAGCTGGGTCTGTAGACATTGCCTTAGATTTTTTTTCCTTTGTGACTTAAGAAAGAAAACTGACTAGATGGATTTCTATGCATGAGTTTGAAGAGGTGTATTGCTGAAGGTAGTTGGCATTTAGGAGATGGGAGCTGCCAGTTCCCTGTTGCTTTCATTTGCAGGGACTTACAAGGGTGTTTTAAAATGTTATCTAGAATTTTTGGATTTTGGAGATGAAGAATGAATGTACAGTTAAAAGAGCAAGTGGACTCTGCAATGTTTATGCAAATACGCTATTAACAAGAAATCTCAAAATCAGTCTGCACACGAAAATCAACTATATGGCTTGCTTTACTTTGATTTAAGTCTGTTAGTTGTGGTTATCTCCTTATTGTGTGCACAAGGTGTATAAAGAACCTCACTTCTTTTAAGCAACAGGATACTGCTGAAATCTTTGGGGCAGATCCTTTTCTTCAGCATTCACACTGTGTCTGTTCAGATAAAGGTGCAGCAATTTGAATACTGTTTTGATGGCAAAATCCATTATGATGTTCCCCATTCCTGTTCTCTAGCTTGCTACTTTCTAGGTTGAACAAGACCAATTGTGAACATGACCTGTGAAGTGATTCTTTGGCATAGCCTGTGTTTAATCCTTGTTTGTGACCAAAGAAAAGAGCATATCTTCTTGCTCACATCATAGAATCCTGTAAGCAATCAAAGTAAGCTTTTTTTAACCCTTCCCTCTCTCAAATAGAAAACCAGAAAATTTGTTGCAAGATTTTTCTGGCTGTTCTTACCAAACAAGAATGAAAGTTTTTCAAAGGCTGTTCCTATAAGACTGGGTTATTCAGTACTCCTTTACTCCTATTGACTCCATGGGATTTCCCTTGCAAGTTACAAAGAAATGTATTAGATCCCAAACTCTTTTAGAGATGTTATCAAAACACATACACATAACAGATTTTCTACTGTATATCCCCCAAATCAACTGTGAATAAAATTGCTGATTTTGTTTTCTAGGAGACACAATTTGCTAGCTGTGAATGTGTAGGACAACTGACTTGTATTGCTGAAAATGCCTGCAAAAAAGCAAAAATTCACAGAGTTTGCAGTGAATGTTTCTCAAAATTTGCATGAGTGTGTAATTTGCCTCTTGTTAATCGTTATTTTCCTTCTTAAAATGTTTCAGTTGAGTAACAGCAATGATAGTATGATGTGGATTAGCTTTACATATTTGTTTACATTTAGTATTTATATTGCAGTCAAGCGTAGCAGCTCTCCTCAGGGACTGATCTCTATTCACTGCCTCCAGTGCAAATTGCTGAGTGCTTTTGTCCTGTTCTGGTTCTTGTAGCAGAGCTATTCTTATGCTTGGACTTTTCTGCTGGATGGCAGCAGAGATGATCAGCATCTTGTAACTCAGGTCTGGTACTCCTTACCTTAAGGACTTTATAGGAGCTGGTCCTCAAAGGGTGCAATGCAACAAAGATTTATGTGTATCTGAACAACGCATCTGAGCCGTGGGTTATGATAGATAAGATGTTATTCTCTACTTCCCACCCACAGGTGTTGACGGGTTCAGTCCAGGAAGCAGGGCTCCAGGAACACGTAGCAGCCACTTGGAGGACAAAGCTGAATGCCCCCCCATCCTCCTCTTGCCCTCTCCCTTTATAGCTGAGCTGACGTCCTGTGGTATGGAATATCCCACTGGTCAGCTCAGGTCGGCTGTAGCCCCTCCCTGATCTTGCCCCCCCATCCTCTGGTGCCGTGTGAGCACAGGCAGTCATAACACGGGTGTGTTATCAACACCCTCCAGCTCCCAGTGCTGCAGCATGAGGGCTGGATGGGGAAAAGCAGCTCAGACAGACCCACTACACCTGTGAATGAAGTAACAAACACAGAAGATTGGCTTCAGTTCAGAAAGGAGATTCGCTAATCATATGCAAAATGGGGGCAAGAAAGGACAGGTTGGTGATGAGGGTAATGAGAAACAAATTCTTAGTAAATAATTTCATTTGCTCAAATATTTCTTTTTTGTCAGAGTATAATTTAACTGCATGGCATTCAAAGTTATAGAGAGGCTCTGCTACAGAAGAAAATGTGTGAACGTGAGCTTCAAGGGTAGTAAGCAGATCTGTGAAGAAATCATTGCCTTAATGTAATATTTATAGGAGCTTATTTCCAAGTAGGTAATAGTGTACAAATTCCTCAGGACCAAAGATGAGTTAAAGGAAGATGTCATAAAGGAGGACACTGTAGAAAACAACCCATCAGCTGCTACCCCACGTGACAGACCCAGAGGCAGCTCCAGAGCCATTAACACAACTGCCTGGGGAGTTTGACAAGGAAAAAGATTCTGACACTGGAATAATATCTGCCAGCACTTGGCATCTGTGTCCCATGACAGCCAACCATCCTCCATGGGTACTGACTCTGCTGCTGGAATAAGGAGGAAAAGGAGAGCAGTAACAGAGAATTATTGTTTCTCCTATGAACTGGCAATTTTCACAGAAATTTAGGTAGAAATGGGACTTGGAAACACAAACCATTTTGCTTATGCATATTGGCTTTTTTTTGGTTTTTTAAGAAAACAAGGAAGTATCAAAAATATGTATTTGAAAAGTATGTATTTGAAAAATTCTGGGAACATTTGATTTTATAGGTATAAAAACATGAGTGGCAATAATCATTGAAATAGTATTTTTTCAGGTTTCACAGAGCATACATGACCTGACCCCTGTGCTAGCACTAGTTTCTAATTTCTAGGGTAAAAATTATTCTTATTTAAGCAAAGTGTTTCGTTTTCATACAGATTTTTCCTGTTTGCAGTCAGATTGATAATCTGAACATCAAACAAAAAGCAGTAGCAAGAACTGCATCTGGAAGTTCTGATATTTGGGAAACAGGCAGGGCCAGAAGCAATTTCCATTTTGAGAAGTGCCTTTTCAGCTGAGATGTTGCAAGTGTCTGAAGCTTGGACACTGCTCAGTATTCTGTAATGCTTCACTTACAGGGAATACCTCAAAACCATTGGAAATCTGATCACCTGACAGTTTGAAAATTGAAAACTTTTGTTCTGAGTATGTTGACTATATGGAATCTTGATCCAGTACATAATTTATATTATATATAATTTCTGGATATTTTTTCTACTACTACTGAATCTGGCCTTATGAACTTCCTGAGGGATACAACTTGGTATTTGTGCCTGTGGTTTCTGATGTGCGTGTGAAAGACTGGTGTAACAAGTGCAGCCCCTATAGACTTTTGGTTGAACATGTACTTTCATAAGCTTGTTGTGCTAATATTTTTGGTGGAAAAAAAAACCCCGAACAACAGAACAACAACAACACAAAAATGGCTGTAAATATACTTTGAGCCAATTTGCTATTTTTATCTGAACTCATATATGAATGCCTATGCAACAGCAACATTTGTCCAGCTCTTGTCATCACAGTAGGATACAGCCTGAAGAAAGGGAATGTGTGGTATTCATCCTCTCTTGAGCCAGCGTCCGCTTTGCACCTTACGTTTTGAAAATTACCCGCCCCCCCGCTCTGCTCCCAAACCATTTGTCTTATTTGTTGCTCTTGTAATGCTGAAAGAGCTCCCTGATTGTCATGGCTGCAATTATCATTATGGCTGAACCACTGGTACTGGAAGTAAGAGTCTGGCCCTTGAGAATAGAAGGCTATAGCCTCTAGCACGTTGTTCCAGTCCACTGGCGTCTTAACTAGACAGCTTCAGTTTTAGCATAAAATCCATATTCCTAACCTTATGGAGGACTGATGCAGGTTCTGGTTTCTTTTTCCTTCTACCAAAAACATCAAGCAGCCCCCCACAAAGTTCATGAGATTAAAGAATGTTTTTCTGTCAGCTATTTGCCCCCACATCTGTGTCATTTACCTGTACCTGTTCACAGGGTGCGGTTCACTCTGTAACCACAAGAAGTAGTGAGAGAATAACCCTATCCTGAGAATAAACTGAATAATTTATTATTTAAATGAGATTTTATGAGGTAAAATGATGAATCCAGTACAGCCCCCTTCTGAGTTTTAAACGTTTCTTCGAAGGCATAAATTTGCTTTGCAAAGGTTTCTTGATCTACTGTAGACAATATTCCTACTTACACGGTGACAAAACCTAAAGAGGGAGTCAGATGTGTGCTCTACAGTACTTGAGAATTTAAGTTAAATCTGTAATTTCCCCCCCTGCATTTCCTCAGAGAAATTAGCTATTCTATTCACTGCATAAATTTTCAGGTTTTGCTAGCACGACACTCAGGGTGTTGAATTTTTTATGACAAAAATGCTGTAATAATTGTTGAACAGATGTAAGTGTTGGAGAGTGGGCTCTGGCAGACCTCATGAAACCTCTATTAGCAATTTAACCCTGTCGTTACTTGAATGAAATGGAAGCAGAAAAGGACAGAATTTTGAACCATTTCACAGAGCACAAGAGATTCCCAGGTGGAGGTAAATGACCTTTAATTAGATGTATTCCTAATGAAAGCAGAGATTAAAAAAAAATCCTAATGAGCTCTAACTCCATACTGTAGCACTATTAGGACTTTTGACTGTAATGTGTGGAGCTAAGAGTAGATATGGAAGGAGATATCACAGTCCAGAGACCTGTGCTGCCTGAAAAGTTCGTAGGACCTAATCCTTTAGTTTTAGACCAGTCTCTGTAATACACCTCCCCTTCACTGCAGCTGAATTAGTAAGAAAAACTTTATGTCCAAGAAACTGGAGGAACTTTGGAATTTCCACACGTCATATTCGCTAAATGGCTTTTGAAGCCTGCAAGGCAACATTTAGCAGTTACACTTATAAAACAACAACAACAAAAATTCCACCCCACCCCCCCCCCAAAAAAAAAAAAGGGGAAAAAAAAAAAAGAATAGAAGCATTTATGGAAACACCCTTGATTCACTGACTAAAAAGAGAGATGTCATTAGGGATTGCCCAGGAACTTTGCTGCAGATTCTTCTAAATCAGAAAATGATACTAAAAGAAAATTGCAGCCCATCAGCAGCATAGTCGCAGGTCAGGGCTAACTGAGGGAACTACCCTACAGATAGAGAATGTCAAAAAAAAGACTCTTTTCTATAGATTTGTACCTGAATCAGAGATTTTATGTATTTATGTGTACATACAGACACACACTCATACAGGTATCCACATAAACACTCATTCCTGAAAACATGCACAAATTAAAGAAGCATTGTTAAAGAAGTCTTATCTTGAAATAATAACTTATGATTGTTAGAAGACAGTAACTATCAAACTATTTCTGGTGGAGTCCTAAGACCAAATTATCTGTGTGCCTGGTGAGGAGAGCTAGACATACATAAAACTGCACCACCCATGGGCAATGGAAAAGTAGAGGATTGTTTTGAGATACTCTATAACATGCATTGTTTTCTGAAATTTTCAGGTTAATAGGGTTGGTATGGTGAATTGCACTTTACTATTGCAATTCCAGTCAGGAAAGGAGCTTAAAAAAACCCAATAATATTTTAGGATCTAGAATACATGTAAATATGCAGAATCGTATCCTGAGTGATGTTACCTACCTCAGAAATTAAGTTACTTTTCTGCTTTTTGGCTTAAGTGTATAAAAGACTAAAACTTGTTTGGGTTTTCTTGTTTGTTTGTTTGTTTGTGTTAATATATATAAAATCTATGTGTGTGCCTTCTCCATCTGCTTTTGTTTTATATGCCCCTGTGGTGCTTAGTGAGGCATAGGGAACTTTAGTGCAGTGGCTCAGAAGTTTGTGTATAAAAGAAGGCAAATTATATTCTGGCTCTAATTTATGGTACACATGATAGCATGCATCTATAGGGCAAGTTACTAAAAAAAACCCAATGTTATTTTGTCCAAATCTGTGTATGTATTACATGTGCTAACTGCACTTCTCCTGAATGGTAATATTTTCAAAGGCTGGAAAGATGTTTGAACATCTGGCTATTTCTTTATACACATTTACCCAACCAGTTATGTTAGTGAGTAAAAACAGGTATTTCCAGTGCATCTACATTTTCAGAAATGTATTCAAATATTCATTGGTGGACTGCTTCAGAGACATACTTTCACAGCCCTGCCCTGTGTGCAGCTTATTTGCAACCTGGCATTTTTTCTGCTTCTTTTTGTTGCTTTTTCCTATGCTGTGTTCTCAGAGCCTTTTAAGTAAAACAGTCTTTAATAGGAAGCAATGTCCAGTAGAAGTGCAGCAGAAAGTAAGATAATGGTCTAGAGAAAATGTCACTAGCAGATTTGATTATGTTTTCAACTTACCTTCTTCCTATTATCTATATAGATATAGCAACTCAAAAGAGTTTGTTTTGAGTGATTTATTGGAGAGATACTGTTCTCATCCCTGGAACACAGCCTTTATAGTTATAGTTTCATTTCAGATTTAATGAAAGAATTCTTGCAAGGTGCTTAGAGTTGAAATGGGGACTGTCTGTGGGGTGCCACTCTGTAAAGCTGATGTGATGTTGTTATAATTTATGAAAGAACACATGCAAAACTGGCTCCACAGTTAATTTCACCTCCCCTAAAACAAAACCCTAACCCCAAAATGTGACCACTGACACTGCGAGATATCTTGTGTCTTTAACAATTTTGGATAGTCAGTTCTTAGAGAGGGCTCATTAATTTTGTTATCAATTTATTAGCCAGTATTGAAATCTGGTCCTATTTCCAAGGCTTTGAAGAAGCTTTTTATCTCACCCAGACTCCTAGAGAGATCTTTTGCACATATTACAGCTATTTACATTATTTGTTTAATCAGGAAAAACATTTAGGAAAGCATGACTCACCTAAAGCTGTCTATCTTAAAGTAAGTTGGATACGTGAAGAATGGACTTGCAAGTTTGAATTCATTGTTTCTAAAAGTACATTTTCGTTCCTGTGATTTCCTGGCCCAGACATAGTTTTGCAACCTGGTGTAAGTGCATTGTTCATTGAGCTAAAAATACACAATGTCACACTTACATTCAGTCATGCAAAAAAGAAAAGATGTCTTCAGTAACTATTCTGTAAAACTAGCAGCAGGGAGTATTGCCCTTTAGAAGCCTATATAAAAATGTTTTTATTGCTTAATGCTGCACTGGAAGAGTTATCAGGAATTAACATTACAGATACATTGTAATATTCTTGTTGTCAATAATCAAACATACAAAGAATGTATATGGATAGGAAAGATATTAAAAAAAATAATCTGGTATTTATTATCTGTATTAAGGTCATAGTAAGTTCACAGTTGGAAACTGAAAAACTAGAAGGAAGCTGCTGAGCAAATGTACTTGCTACTGTGAAAAAGGCTGGATAAGGATAGTAGAGGACAGATGCTGTTGTATGAGGTTATGATGTGAACAGATGAAAAATAACTTGGTTTTGCTCAAAACAACAGTGCCACACAGGTGCAAAGCCAAAATGCCACCCCACACTTCCTAAAGAGGCTTCTGGGTCATTTCTGTTCCCTCCAGTGTAGTACAGCACTTGGACACCTGGATGACAAAACAGATAGTGTGTGCTGGTTTGGTACTCTGGAAATGAACCTTTAGTTAAAAGTAGTGTGAAGTGATGGGCAGCACACTCTCTGCAAGGAAGGATGTAGGAATGTGCTGAAGGAATAGGGTACAATTAATGAGATGAAGACTTTTTTCAGTGACACTGAAACCTGAACGCTTGCTAAGCAAGTGAGAGGAATGCAGCTATGGGTTGATCATCGAGTGCTCTCAGTAGCAATATCCAATATCTTATACACTCACAAGACGGAAGTAGAAGTGAAGTAACACTTTTCCTTTTCTGAAAAACCTGCATACCCTTTGCTTGAGGACTGAAGAATGGGAAATATAGCATAGTGTGTTCCTGAGACCAGGTCATTAGAAAGCTGTAGATTAGAAACTGTAAAAATAAGAGTCCTGAGGAAATGGCACTTAAGTTAATGAAAACTAGAAGACTCTTGTCATAAGTCAGAGAATTAATCTAGAGAAAAAGTTCAAACTTCATTTTAATCATGTCATCTGCTTATAAGGGTTGACTGAATGGTTATTGCAGAAAAAGAATATATTCCCAGAATTTCAGCTGTAATTCAATCCAGCCTAATTGGAAAGTGATCTGCATTTTGAAAAAGTTTAGTTACTGATTTTCAGTGTTTAATTTTTCCCTATAGGAATGAAATCAAAGTGGAATTCTCACCTGTAAAACCAATAGGGGGGCAGGGGGAAAGTTAAAAACAAAGCCCAGGCCTCAAAGAAAATTGCCAGTGAAGTCATATACATGATTGAAGCATGGCATGGGGGAAATCCTAAGATCAAGCTCTCTTCCCTTAGACTTTTGGCTCAATACTCTAGTATGACACCTGTTGCCAAGCACAGTGTTTGTGTACTTGTATTGGTATGGTAAAAGAAAAGGTCATTTAAGTAAAATTAATTCATTTTTGGTTTGGGAGTCTAGGTTTTACTTATTTCTTATTCTCTTATGTATGATGAGTTCACCATCTCTTTTATTTGCCACATATGATGACTTGGTTAATTATGATCTTGAACTTTGTTCTTCCATTGTCAATGCTTCTCACCAGTCATGCACTGAGTTTTTCTTTAGACAAAAAACCTCAGTTGATATGGATTCAAGGGCAAAAAATTATATAATTTTTCTACAGTGTATGTGAATCATGTCTTGCCTAAGCTCAGTGGAAATCTAGGGTCAGTTGTATTATGTGTAAAGCTCTCTTTATACCATTGGAGCGTGTCTGCATTAGAAGTTTATGTTGCTGTAGTTAAAACAGTGTAACTTCACCAGTGCAGGAGTCAGTGTAATTAATGCTGGGGGCACAACAGCCCTATTGGTTTTATTCATAATGAAGACGAAAGATGGAGCTTTCAGAAGTGCTGAAGTGACTTACAAGTGAGACTTTTGTTGTATCGTAGGTCACAGATTCATTAATCACTCTTAAACCATGTCTACACAAGATTTTATCCCCACCAGCCACAGTAGTGTAGTTATATGGCTATATTTGTAGTACAGAAGTAGAACTGCTATTTCAGAAAAGAAACTCTGTCATAATTTATTTTTATGGGACTTATCTATATAGCATATGCATCCATATTGCAGCAGTTGCACCTCTTGAACTGAAACAGCACAGCCCTCCCTGTGAACAAGCACTAGGGGATTTTGATAATCCCACACTTCAACATTGTTGTTCCTTTTGCCAAGTAGTCAGGATTTTAGATCTGATCACATTTTGTTGATGTTTTTTCAGAGGGATGAGGGAAGAATCTATAAATCACTAGTGTCTGAAAGAAGAAGATTTGAAATCACACAGCTTACTGGTTACAGACTAACACACAGCTGGCCAGCCCTGTCCTCATGAGCAAATGGCACTCAAGTTACGGGGAATCTATATCAGGTTTCAAGGAAAGGGTGAGTTTTTGAAAGAAGAACATTTTATTACTAGAGGTTACTGTATTTCTGCTAACAGTGCTAGAAAAGCAAGATTAGTAGATTAATAGAAAAGCAAATGAGTAGATTTGCTGATATAACTGTTATTTGCACTGTTTATATTCAAATGTCCTTTAAAAAGAACCATCAAAATTTACGGGTAGTAAGAGTGTGCAAATCAGAACACTCATCTACTTTTTATAGACTAAAATCAAATTACTCCTCACATTTTTCTCAGTTACAGAATATTATATTACAGTGTCTGCAAGTTACTTGCTTTTTTTGAGAAATGTATATTCCAAACCCCAAATTGAATATTACATAAAGACTTTTTAATATTTTAAAAAATTCTCAGTAATTATTACATGTCCTACTGTATTGACCTTGTATCGTTACTAAACCTACCCATGGTGATGGAAAATAGCTCACATCATGATCAGATTCTTACTTACTTACCTTGTAGCCTGCTATCTTAAAAATACAGGTCAAGAAATGGTATGTTAACCTTTCAAGTTTTTTTTTACCCTAATAAAATAACCAACTTGTTTTGTGACCTGTAATTCTGAATCTGATTGAGTTTTCAATATACTGTAATTCACAGATTTTCTCCCCTCTAGCACTAGGTTTGTATCTGTCACATGGTTTTCAGTGTTCCTAATGAGCTGTTAACAAGCTGTCAATTACCTATGCAAATGAGGCAAGCAGAAATGTAGGGCTTGCTATACCTAGAGTTAAAGTGTGCTACCTCGGATTGTTACGAAATAAATCATTTCAGTTTTAATAGCCGTCTGTGCCCATGTGGCTTGTGTCATGTAGGCACTTTTTCATTATATTATTTACCCAGCAACAAAATTCTGCAGGGGACTTTGGGGGTGATTAAAAAGTTGAGGGGGAGGGGAACTCACACAAGCAGCTTCATTCTTTCCTGGTTTGCACCTTCTGCTCTTCTTGAGTCTAGGCTACAAGGCTACAAGCTGTCAGATGCCCTTAGCCCTGTTGAAATCAATGACAATTCAGGAGTTTAGGCCCGAGCCTGCCAGAATATTTAACAAATGTCATTGCTAAGGTAAGTAATAGAACCTCATGAGTACATAAAGTTAAAGAGTTGAAATCTTGAATTTTGGAGAGAAGGGTACATTTTATATATGTACACTCACTCTCCTAAGAGCTTTCTACAGAGAGGCCTGTCAGGAGAGATCTTGCACTTTTATTTGTGTTATCCTGTATGGAATTCTTTCCCCCTTGCTAAAGTCAATGAAATTTTGCCTTTAAATTTTCTTTCTCTTTGCTTTAACTTGTAATTGATGCTTACTTCAAAACATTTTGTGATACTTTGTATGAAGGATGTTACATAAAATGAAATTACATTGTATTTATGACCAGCACTATAATGATGGTCTATCAATGTTTCCATTATAAGCCCCTGTTGTTGAGGGCTTTAAAACTCACCCATAAAAATTCACTCAGGAATGCAGCATGGTCTACAAAGGATAAACAAATGCCTTTGGCTATTTGTGAGTTAGAGTAAGTGAAAACAAGAATGGAAGTTAGACTTTTAGAGGTTTCCTCTCGTTTTGTTGTGTGTGTGTGTATATGAGTTTTAAAAGATGGGTCAGAAACAATGTTTCCGTTATTTAAGAAAGTCTTATCAAAAGGCACCCAGAAAAATCAATGAATTCTATTGTTTTGGTCCACCCCCTACCTAATCAAGGATGCTTGTTAAATCTTCTGTCAGAATCAGACTTAAATTCTTCCACTGTCATTGATTTCAACAGGGATAGATATACCTGACAGCTGCAAGCACCAACCCAAGAAAAACAGAAGGTGCAAACCAGGAAATAATGAAGTTGATGTGTGATTTCCCCTCCCTCACAACTTTTTGTTCACCCCAAAGTTGCAGCATTTTATTGCTGGATAATTTTGCACACTCAGCTAACTCAGCTAAAAGGTCATTGGCATATGTACTTTTCTTCTGTCTTTATATCCATTATGCTTAGAGGTTCAAGGACCTGACATTGTGCACACTGAAGCTAGGAAGCTTGGGGCGTAGCAGAGAGAACTGTTATGGTAGTAAGCCAGAAAGAGAGGAATTTTAGAGATATAATGACATAAAAGCCAGTAAATATAAATTAATTAAATAAAAATCAAGAATACCTTTTTTATATGGGTGAAACCCTAAAGAAAGTCTGCAGGGGAATTAGTAGGCTAAATGTTTCACTGATCAATCCTGATGGAAGCTTTCTGGTCAAAATGTCAGTGGTAACTTTCTTTTCTGCTGGTATGTACAATAATCCTTTTGTTCCATCTGCAAACACTAGGGGGTAAATTTTTAGTTGATGCTTAGGGATTTTAGCTGTAGGACTCCCATTAACGATAATGGGAATCATGTAGCTTGAGCACTCTGCATCGTGCTGAATATTTACCCCTCAGTTCAGAGCACTCTCTCGTTGAATTTTTAATTATATTTACAGATAAATTCCATAACCAAATATCATCAGCTCTCAAGCAGATTGTTTTATTAAAAGGTGCAGATTTCCAACTTCATTTTGAGCTGCAACCTACAGTGATTGGTTTAGCAGCTGAGTAATTTTTTTTAAGTGTCTATTTAATAATGCTTGATTTGTCAGCTTCAGAACATTTGGGAGACAATAAATATTAGAAAACATCCCACCCTGCACAAATGTGCCAGAGAAGTGCAAAACATGAATATTCTACCTTGTACTGAGCTTTCAAAGGGTGTGTCATGATCTAGCTTCTCTATAAACTCCCTCTAAGAGATACTGCTTCTGCATAAATGTGTGGTTACAATGACTAGTAATATACAAATATTCAGCATTGATATGACATAACTGTGTGATGAACCTCATGAGGTTTAGCAAGGCCAAGAACAAAGTTCTGCACTTGGGTTGGGGGGATTCCAAGCTTAAATACACAATAGGCAGAGAACGGATGGAAAGTAGCTCTGTGGATAAGGATTTGGGAGTGTTGGTGGATGAAAAACTGAATATGAGCCAGCAACAAGTGCTCGTAGCCAGAAAGCCAATTGCATCCTGGGTTGAGCATGAGCAGGGGAGGGAGGTGACTCTGTCCCTCTACTCTGCTCTGGTGAGACTCCACCAGGAGTTCTGTGTTCAGTTATGGGGTCCCCAACATAAGAAAGACATGGACATCCTTGAACAAGCTGAGAGAGTTGGGATTGTTCAGCCTGGGGAAGAGAAGGCTTTGGGGACACCTTATGGTGGCCTTCCACTACTTAAAGGGAGCCCAAAGGAAAGATGGGGAGGGACTCCTTATCAGGGAGTGTAGTAATAGGATGAGGGGTAATAGTTTTAAACCAAAAGAGGGTGGATTTAGATTAGATTTTAGGAAGAATTTCTTTGCTGTGAGGGTGGTGAGATGCTGAAACAGATTTCCCAGAAAAGTTGTGGATGCCCCCTCCCTGGAAGTATTGCAGGCCAGACTGGATGGGTCTTTGAGCAACGTTATTTAGTGGGAGGTGTCCCTGTCCATGGCAGGGGTGTTGGAACTAGATGATCTTTCAGTTCCTTTCCAAACCAAACCATTCTATGAATTCTATGATTCTATGACATAGGCTGTATAGTTTTATCTACATTTGTGAAGATAAATGCTAAATGTCAAAAAAGTTTGGTGATTTGCCCAAGGCCAGAGAAGTTAATGTAAGAGAGCATATTAAAACTCAAGAGTCCCTTGCTTCTCTGCTCTATAGCCTATGCTTACATCAAAATATAACACCAATATAAGCAAATATAGAAGAGATGCTATTCATACTGATCTGCTTAGCTCCTCCCTAAGGCACACTTACAGTTGCTTTTGCAGCTTTTAATTCCTGAAGTTGCTACAACCAGCTCTACTGTGGCCCTGTTGAAGTGACCTGTGAAGTAATAATGATTCTGCTGGTTTAGTTTGTCTAGCTTGCTTGGACAATAAGGATGTTGTTATCTGTCTTTCTATCTGTTTTGTGAAGGAGAATTAAGTCTGCTCAGCTAGTCATGGAAGGCTGTGGTGTAACTTTTTTTTCGGTGCAGCTATTCTAAAGGGCCTCATTCCAGTCCTCAGCTGGTGTCAGCAAAAGTGTTATGAACAAGAGCACAAATTGTAACATCTTTTTAGTGCCACTCATGACTGATACATTTCATGTGCCACTTTGGCTTGCACCAGAACACTGGGCTGACAAAGAGCAATACCAAGATCAAAAAAGCCCAAAGGTATTTTGACTGAGCCTTGCAGTCACTTCCAGTTTCTTCCAATATGAAAATTATTTGTCCTCAGTTGAAACAGCCATTTCAAAGTGGGTGCCCATAAATGCCTGCCTTCATATGAGGTTGTCTTTGAAGATTTTTTGGTATTCTAAAAATGGACCCAAGAATTCTATAAACTTAAAATTTCTGCATCAATCAATGAACAAGAATTGCCCTCATGTGGAAATGCCTGCTTTGAGTGCTTTAGGAAGTGTGATGTTTTCTGTGAAGGGGCTAACTGCATTCAAGCAATAGACTTGAGAAGAGAGACCTGCCCAGGGTATGTTTTTACTTAATCCATTTGATTCATATGGCAACCACCAAAGTTCAGATAAAACACATACTGCTTCCTAACCCCTTCCAGTATCGTACTGGTCTGTTAACCAGTGATGCAGAGCCTCTGTGTGCTCCCAGAGTTCAGGTCTGCATTCCTACAATTCCCTTCCTTGGTGTGGCAGGACTGGCGGACAAACCATTTGAATTTTGTAGAACACAACTGAACACCCATCCCCATTCATGGCATCAGTCTTTGATCAGGATTGAGTCCCTTGATAAGTCAGTGGAAATCCCCATTATGGTTGATAGCTTGAGATCAAACCATAACATACTTTGGAAAAAAAAAAAAGAATAGTGATCAGTCTCTCCTCCTGATGCTGGTGACTGACAGTACAAGACAATGGGAGAACCTCTGCAATATTTTCCCCAAGAAAACTTTTTTTTTGTATGCTAATCTTATATCTGAATATATAAGCTAATCCTAGTATTCATTTCTCTGCCCTCAGTAATCATCAGCCCATCTCTAATGTTTCTTTTGTTCAGAAAAGGTAAACTCTTCTCACTTTTCAGTAGCAGATTACACAAAGGGAACTTTATGGTATATATTACACTCACAAAGCAGTTTTCTCCATTTTGCAATCACTTTAAAAAAAAAAAAAAAAAAGAACTTTCTTCTTATCTCATCTTGCTTCTTGCATGAATGTCTGAGATAATCAATGAAGTTCCTGTGTAGAGAATAAATTGAGCTCGAATGGCTCCTCTTAAACTGTACAATCAAAGAAAGAGTAGATTTTTGCTGATGATTTTGATATTCAGTTTAACTTTCTTCACCAGGCTGTCAGCTCAGTGAAAGTGAGGTCAATCTGACCACACTCTTCCTAAAGGATCCTCTTCTGAACCATCTACTTGAGTACACATCTCCTGACAAATCAATGGCAGAATCAAGAGGTATGTACTTTGCCCAGAAACCTGGGGGCTGATTGTCCTCTGCTGTGCATCTTATGAAGCCATTTAGGTGAGTGCGTCATGGGTGTAAGACAGTGCTTGTTAACAATAGTAATGTCCCAGTGATATAAATGCCCGTCTGAAGATGCAGTACAACAGAGGTGCAGACCTCTGTCCTACAATGCAAGGAGTTTCAGATCATGGAAAGTGTGGGGGATATGGGCACTCACATTCATACACATACAAAGAAACTGTTTCTGTGAAAAGATGGTAAATGAGTGACAACTTTAAGATTCTGGAGTGGTTGATTCAGAAATCTGAGGTTTTTACAGGTAGACAAAATACTAAGGAAAGTATAAGAACCTACAGAGACCAAGAAACCTGCCCTTCCTTCTTCCCATGTAATTTTGCATTTCTTGTCCAGGAGCACTTGCTGCAAGCTCTGAGGTAGGGGCTGTTGTGTTCCTGTGAAGTTATAGCATGGTAGGGCTGTTGCACAAGAGCAACACAAGTAAGTGTAATGAATGTGATTAAAGAGCCCCCAAGCATTATTTTGCTAAATTGTCCAGATCCATCCAAATTTGACAAGAGTGAAAAGCAGTCGTTTGAACCAATTAAGATCTGTCTCTGCGGTTCCTGCACATCCAGACATTTACCAGTATGGGATTTTCCTGCTTGAGATGTGAAGGGAGGAACAAAACTCAAGGGCAGGTCTGGAGTGCTGGAAAACTGGTTAGCTTGAGTTCACTTACATACAGTGCCAGTGAATGTACTCCTTGAACGTAGGTGTGCAAGGTTTTATTGGTGAATCAGATAAATCTCTTCATGGATAAACCCTCATTCCTCATCCTCCCCCTTTCCTCCTATAAGTTTTCTTCTGAACTTGTCTGTATCCTGATGTGAAATGAAGTGGTATGTATGAGAATAAGAGCATTACTTCCTAGGTAATATCCATTATGTTGCTCTCGATTAGCTCTCAATTTTAGGAGTGCATTACTATGTTATTTCTTTTGTGCCAGCCCTATTTCATCAAGGCCAGTGCTGGATTACTCAGTTGTATCAGTGATTTCTGCTAAGGTAGCCCAGACAATATGTTGCAATATATATTATACTATGTGATTTTTATATCAGCCTTGCAAATGTATTCCAAAAATTTTGCAACTCTTCAGACAAATCCTATTGCCCATATTTTCTAATGATGATTGCTGATTAGCAGAAAACAAATGAAGATGTGATTTTTATAGACATAAAAACGATCAGCTGAGTGAACACAATCCTTTAGGAAGCTGAGGAGTGAGAATTTTGTTTTGACCAATATTGTAGAAAGCTTTTCAGTTGTCTTGTAAAAGAAGTAACAAAATACATTAAATAATTTTGGAATTGTATGTATTACAATACTGAAGTGTCAAAAAGTCAAATGTGAATTGAAACATATTTTCACTTACTCTGAAATACAATTTTTTTCATATGAATAAATTAATTAAAGTTTATTCCTTCAATTTTAAGAGAAATAATGCTACTTTTGTGTTTTATGAATGTAGTTTTAGACAGCTAAGATCACATTTCCATTTTAGAAGCGTTACAGTATTTTAAAATAATGTTGATATTCAGGAACATTTAAAGCTTTTTTTTATTATTATTATTTCTTATCATGCTTATATTCTTCCCAGGAAAAGTTGTCATTGCTGCAGTGCTTTAAAAATTCTTTTATATCTCATATTAGCAGCGAATTATGTTAATTTACAGTTGTTTTTCTTAGCAATGTGTCTTGTATAGTCAAACTTTCTATGAATGGTGAGTGATATTTGTTAACCTAAACAGTCTGAAGCCAAATACAGGGCACAGCCTGATCCAGACTGGGTATTTAACCAATCTGTCATTTACAAGCAGAGAGGGCAAGGCTGTTGTGTAACTCACCACAACTTGGAAAGAAGTGCAGTACTCTCAGCTTCAGTTGCACTGTTTACAGCTGCCTAGGGATTGCTCTGGTTTGTCCTAGATAACCTGGAGTGTATACTGTGGTAAGTGGGCAAAACCATAGCAGATCATATGTTCCCACACTGAGAAGTGATTCCAGAACCCTGAGGAGCAGGAGTGTCCTGTCCCAGCTCAGGTTGCCTTGTCTGCATTGCCTTATGCTTGCTCTGTGCACACAGGCATAGAAATGGTGGTATTTTTGAGTGGCCATGTTAAACAAAGCTGAATTGAAGATGTGCAGGACTCAGGCAGGATTCCCTGTTGCCAGCCATTCTCCACCCTTCAAGCCTAAGCAGAAGAAGGTTAGGAAGTTCCCTGCAGTCAAACAGTCCTGACCTCTTGCTATAACCACTCAGCCAGCCCAGGTGCTTTTGTTTCTGTTGGGAACACCTTTCTACTCAAAGGTGGCTCTCACCTGCCTTCTCACACTAAATTTGCACAATGTTTCATTGTATACTGGCCAAAGTCATGCTTCATGTTTATTTGAGAAATGAACCTTAACAACAGAAGTGTATGCAAGACAAAACAGAGAGAGGGGTAGAAGGAGAGATGTTGGTAGGGATGGATGAAGAGCAGAAGGGATCCAGAATGTTTATCAGAAAGACCGAGCTGAAGGGCATGTTAATCCAGTTAACAGCTTGAAAACAGGTAGACACATTAAAGGAAGTGGAAATAAAGTCAATTAGTGGCAGGAGGCATTAGTTGGGGGTGTCAGCTGGTGAACAGTGACTAATTTGATATAGTCTAATCACATAGTTTGGCTATTTGATTACCAAATTGAGGTCCTAACACTGCTCCTTCCAGGGCAATCACTTCAGAAAAGAGGGTAGCTGGAATTTTCATGAGATCTGATCCATTCCTTAATTGAAATTAGCTTAAGATATCTGCAACACATGTAATGTAAAACCCAAGAAGCAAATAGTTGCTGAGACAAGGTGTGAAACATGGTCGCTTGGGGAAGCTGTGGATACGTGGACAAGGACTGGGGCTTGGGCTAAACTGTGAATATGCATATGGAGGTTCACATGCACGTGCACTAAAAGTGAGCCTGTAAAGATATTTCCCTGTCTGCTGTGCTCTTTAGTTTCTAACTCACTCTTCATTGACAGTCACTCCTGTTTCATTTCTCTCAGGAATCAGTTCACTTTTCAGTGACTAGCTGGTAGAGATGAACTTATGCATATCCAAAGGTCGTATGTACCTTGAACACTGTCATAAGAGCCTGGACAGCTTCTCCAGCACTGTTTACTAGCTGGTATTAACAAGAATGGATGGCTAGGGGAAAAGCGGAGAAATAGGAAACATATAAAGTGATTTTTTTTTTAATGTCTATCAATGGTTTAGGAATTTCCTGAATCAGAGGTTATATCCAGACTTAAGAAACTATCCTCCATGATTTTTTTTCTAATATTTTCAAATCTAATAGGAAGGGTGATCCTTCTTTCTGATGCTGTGGGAATCAATCTCTGCGTGTTTCCTCTGGACAGTTTGTAACCTTACACATCTCTGTCAAGTTCTCTTTATTTATCTATCTTGCTCAATAAAAAATGTGAATTTCTCACATATCCTTTGTTATCAGCCATGCTGCCCTTCCCTCTACCTCATCTCTTTTTCATATTTGATGACTGGGTCAAGGCATATTGTTCAAGACTTTTGACCCTCTGCCTCATTTGCCCGTTCAGTCATTGTCATTATATATGCTGCAGGAAGAGAAATGACGTCCAGTGGAAGAGGGCTGCTCTGGCATTCCTGGAAGTGTTTTGCCCAATATGGAGCTTACCTTCAGGCTGGACACAGCAAAATCTCTGGCCATACCATAGACAGTATTTCTGGTGTCTGTAATTTGTTAAGTGGAACAATAGAGTCAAGTGCGTATCTCCTTTAAAGGACCTGTATGATGTTACACTGTGTCTGTAATCATAGAGGACATGATTCAGTAC
This sequence comes from Todiramphus chloris collaris, assembly GCA_025345505.1. Classification (NCBI taxonomy): domain Eukaryota; kingdom Metazoa; phylum Chordata; class Aves; order Coraciiformes; family Alcedinidae; genus Todiramphus; species Todiramphus chloris. The sequence continues at coordinate 15,197,268 of JANVCC010000043.1, read as the reverse complement.
AGTTACCCATCTTTGTGCAGAAAAACAGACTCAGTGAGACGTTTTGAGTTAGGCATGTGCTTAACTATACCATAGTGTTTTAAATCACTGATGTGAAGGGTGTACATAGGACCAGAGAGATGCAAAAGATTTCATTCCCGCCTGTTAGCACACAGCATAAGTGCGGACAATGCCAAATTTATGCTTTAGAGAAACAGAAAATCACCCCCCAAAATGCCTCCCTGTATAACGAAGATGCTCCAATTTGCACTAGAGCTGAAATATAATCTGAGTTCTTTTTCTTTACACATAGAGATGAATATCAGCTGAGGACAAAAAAACAACTGAAAAAGTATCCTAGGCAATTTTTGCAAAGACTCTTTTTTTAGGTTGATCTGGGGATCATCAGGATTGGACCTTAGCACTAGTAACCTCCAGCAGACTGCAATGGCTCTGCCTTTAATACAGTTCCACCCCTGTGTGTTATACAGCCGTAATACTGAACACACGAGGTAGACAGCTGCCCTGAGGCATTCTCCGTAAAAACTTTCATATCACAACGGAACTGAACGTACCATTATAACACCACATCTCCTTTTCTTCACTGTAAGAACTGTTCTGAAAACCAGGCAATGTCATGGAAATGTTATAATAGACACATCCAGAATGTATGGGTGAGTTAGTCATCCCCCGTGATACATTTAAGCTGTTCCTTTTACTATATGTAGAGCAGGTTAAATATAATTAACACTGGTCAAAGGGTCCTTTCAATTTACATACTTTATGAATGTATTACCTCAATTATCAGGAAGGGAAAAGAGAAAGTGCATTTCTTAAGATCTGCTGGTATAAACTCCTCTAAGTCATTCCCTTTGCAACATACATTTTTGCTCCTCAAGAAGCATAAATATCTTCTCTCCCTCTAAATCCCATGATTGTTATATTGCGACATTAAAAAATGTAAATAATCATTCCCCTCTTCATAATAAATTAGATGCAACCTGTCTAGCTCTGAAAATGAACATTTCAATATCTTCAGACACACAATGACATCATATCAATATTTAAAGTCATTTTATGCATGTATTCCAGGTTGTCCAACTTCATTAAGGGCATTTATCAGCCCTCCGGCTACAATGTATTCCCATTGGAGTTGTAGGCCTCAGGCCCTACCAAACAGAAATTTAAACTAACTTGCCTTTTTAATTCACATTATTCTCAAATACTCTCTTTTTTAACCCTCTGACATGACTAAGGCATGTAGATCTGGCTATGATTTTGTGCACATCAACATTTAACAGACAAAATCCCCATTTTTATGTCAGAACTTGAGTACATGAAAATAATAATCTTTCCCCATTAATTTCCTTTCTCTTTCCCCATCTGTGCCTATTTCCCAGGTGCAGTAATAACTGTGCTTCTTTTAATGTATACTAAGTTAATAATTTCAAGTACAGGTTTATAGGGATATGGGTTTGTTGGGGTTTTGTGTTTAAAAATTTACAGACATTTCAAACATATTAAGTTTCACACTTTTTCTTTCTTTCTTTCTCTTTCCAAAGTAATATAAAAATGTGCTCTTGATCTATATTTTACACAACTGAAGGTGTGCAGCATGAATACATATCTCTACTAGTGGCATCAAACACTTGTATTAGTATACAATTTTTTTTTTCCTCACAAACAAAACAGAGTCTTCCCATTGTACTGGCCTATGGGAGGATCTACTCCCTAAGATATTTAATGACATTCAAAATTCCCAGGTTAAACTAACACATGCTAAATGGCACAGGAAAGAAAATTGTGAGATCAAAAAATCTTTCTTTGCTGCTGGACAGACAATGTAGATTTGGCTGAAGCTTCTGGTTTATCCTCCCAAATTTCTGTGGAAAGGGTTTAAATATCCATAATTTGATACAAAAAAAAAAAAAAAAAGGATGGAAGCATGTGTAAGTAGACAAGTTAATACAACGCACATCTGGGGATGAAACAAGCCTGGGAAATATATTGGTGACTGAAAATGTAGAAGTTGGTGTAATATGTGTCAGTGTTACTAGCTATTCTGTCCAAAATGTTCTGACCATGTCATAATTGTGTACACGGCCAGAGACCTGACAGGTGTACACTGATATGTTATGACCCATTTGCCTCAAAAAAGGAAAGGTGAAAGGAGAAATTAAAAGAAGATTAAAAAAACCCCAGAAACTGCAGGGCCAGCTTTTGTACCTTTTTCTGTAAGTAGCATTATTTTAAACAACTGTACTGCTCTCAGTTTCCTTCTGCTCTCTGCAGCTCTCTTGTCTTTCACTCCCTGCCTAGTTTCAGTGTTCCTGCAGCCACTTTTTTCCTTACGTCACTTCAACCCTCTTCCTTTTTTCATTTTGTTCCTCTGTCTTTCACAACCCTCTGGGTTGAAGACCTCTCAAAGTTATGACACACAAAGCAGTCTGTCAAAGTAAGGGAAGTTCAATCTGCACCAGTTACCTAGGGTTCCTTTGGCAGTGGTACAGCTAATCATTGTCTATGTAGTATCCTTCAAGAAAGAAGAAGGTGCTGTCTCTTCTGTTGAATGCCTGGATACCATTCCCACATGGCAAAGCTCTGAGACTCTGTTTCTCAAATATATAGAAATCCACAAAGGCCAAAGTTTGCTATCTGGAAACAGTATTCAGCTCAAGGAAAGTGGAAGCCAGTCAAGGGCTTCCATAAAACTCTACCTTACTATAGCTAAGAAATGAGCTGCTCCTACTGCAGCTCAGAAAGCTCTACAGGTTTGTTTGTTTGTTTGTCTTTTTTTTTTTAAATCCCTGATTATTATTAGACTTATTTAAAAGTACACAGGAAGATGTCCCACTCTCCAAGCGTGAGGTGCTCTGAGTCATTTTGCCTCCTGTCCTAGTGGGGATTGTCTTTATTGTGGTGGAGTCTGCAGTGGCAGGCATGCCCAGATACCTTCACTTACACTCTTCATCTTGAGGGCAATCCTAGAGAAGAGTAGTGCTGGTCACAGCCACCCAGTCAGGGAAGGCAGTCTGGAGTCTGCTTGTTTTGTCTCTACAGTCACCTGCCAACCTGATTATGGTAGGGTTGAAGCTCTTGAAGAACTTTGTGTCCTCTGAAGCTACTGACAGGTACACTGCAATAAATGTGTTGGCCTCTTCTCCATAGACTCCAGTGCAAATTGCCATTGGAGCCGAAGACCTCTTCTCCCAGCATATTGCAAGCACAAGCTAATCCTAACTTTTCCACTGTCAGACAGTCCCTATGCACAGAAAAAGAAAAGAGCTGGAAAAGAGAAGATATTTGAGACAGGGAGTGACCATGACTGTTTAAGTAGATCACTGAGAAGGGTGATAGTGGTAGTGGTGGTGAAAGGGCAGTCAAGATTGATCTCTGGGTACTACTGCAGTAAGGTATACAGATAAGAATAATAACAACAGGCGAAGAGAAATAGAATGGGGCATGTGGAGTGATCACATTCAGTTTTGAAAACAGCTCTGTGAGGGAAAAGAATCACCATCACAGAGAATAAAGAGAGAAGGTAATGGATAAAGAAGAAAAGGTGTAGGGAAAGGGCAAGCAGACAAGCAAAGAAGAGAAAGGAGGAGACACAGAAATACAAAGTAATGCAAAGCAGTAGAATATTAGAAAAACTGGATGTGTAAACTGAAAAAAGTCTGAAACAAGCTAAGTGAGAATAAAGAGGATGGAAAAGGAAAGAAAAAGTTAAGGAAAAAAAAAAAAGAGAGAGAAGGCCCAGTAAAGAAATAAATGTAGAAAATGTATTTAAAATTAAAAAACAAAAGAAAAAGATAAAAGATGGAGAGAGAATATGAGTGGGAAACTAAGGACAGTTTTCTATTTCATAAAGTACTGGAAACCTGCCCATAAAAATGGCTATATAAAAACTTGTCATTACTGTTTATTATTTATTGCCCTGTTCTCATCAGGCAAGCTACAACAGTGTAGCTATGTCCAGGCCTTGGAAAAAGATGATGCCACTTTTGATCCCGGTTTAGATAAAGAGGTCTGTATTTATGTTTGCAGATAAATTCTTATTTTCCTTTGTAGCTGTGGCATCCTTGTAACTGAGGCCTGTGTAGTGCAAATGAATGGAGTTTGCTGGACTTATGAAGCAATGTTTTCCTCTGGGTCTTGATCTCTACATCCACTCTCTACTAGGACAGATACATCCCACATGTAATACCCATACATGTTGTTGACAAGTCTCTCCCCCTGTGAGGTCATAGACATTAAAGGGGGTAGCATTTTGGGTCAGGCTTGAGGTACATTGGGAGAGGAGGGTGTGTGGAGGAGGCTGCAGAATGTCAGATTGTGCTGCACTGGGCTATGGCCAATGTTTTTTGCTCTCTCATTTCCACAAACACATCATTCATTCATAAATTTTTAAAGGGGAAAGAATCATTGTTTAATGAACTTTTGTGAAGAAAACAGAACAAGGGAGAAAATAAAAGAAGCACTGTGAGCTCCTTACTCCCTAGACTTATGACCTGCATAACTCCAATCATTGTGTTATTTAGACAGCCTTCCTATTTAGCCGACATTAAATTTGTATGCTCCCACATGGTTGAGTTGCTACTTTTTTTATCCATGCATCTGGGATTCTCTGAGGGAACATGATGGACCAGGGGGAGGAGGGGAGGTGAGGACAGCCATCTCCAAAATGCAGTGGCTGTGCCTTTCTGGCTCTACGCTTGTTGCACTCAGGCAGGTACAAGCTGATGGGAATCGGCGGCAGCAGCGATGCGAATGAGGTCAGAGTTGGTTCCTCTGTGGCTTTTTTCTACTTCCAAGCAGTCTGAAAATGTGGGTCTGCATGTTAAATCTGCCCTGTGAAGCAGCTCTGACATGTGGGGCTGCCTGGCACAAACACAGCACATAATAACACAAAGTATTTGGCAGTGTTACAGGGCTAATCTTTACGTAACTGTTCCCGAACAACTTCTCTAGTGCACTGAGCACAAACAAGCTTTCCATCAGCCTTTGGCTGCATGCAGATTGTCTTGTGTCACCTGCTTCTCTGCTGGCTGTGATCATGGCAAGGAAAACCTTCCTTTGCATTTGTAACTTACTATCCCTAAATCGACTCCTTGTTTTCCCAAGATATTAATGAATCATAGGCATTTGTCAAGAACATCCCATTTTATGAATTTTTTCCTCTTAAGAACACATGTTTGCAGAAACTGATGTTGTGGATTGTTTTCAGGAGAGCTGTGGGACAGCAAGGTCTGTTTTTTTCCCCTGTTGGCAAAAGTCATAGGAGGATGGATGTCTTTTATAGTTAAGACACTGGTGTGGGATTTTGGGGACCTGAGATTGGAGCAATAACATTTCATTCCTTCTACCCTTTGCCCCTCTTGTCAGATTTCAGTGTAAGCTCTTTACGATTATCTCCTACAGATTTTCTGCCCAGTTCAATAGAACCAGGTCTCCATTGAGGCTTTTGTGCTGCAGACAGCAACACCAGGGCACATACCAACAATAGCAAAATCAGGGAAAAAAAGAGCCTACAGCTTCCCAAGCACCTTTGATCAGTGCTCGTAATGGGTCTCCTGCTCTTGCACAAAGGCAACCTGGTGCAAATGTTTTCTTTGTCAGGTAGAAGATGACTGTTTCTAGCTGTGTCCCCCAAGCTCAGGTACCACCATTCGCCCAGTGCCACTCGGTAGCACCTCCCCGTTTGCAATGCTCCTTGATTTGGGTGCTCTTTTCACTCAGCGTTGCACAGCCACAACACATGTGCTGCTGCACAGCAGAGCCACGTGGCAAATATATAAAAGTATGTACATTTCTGAATGCTGGAAGAAAGCCCTAATTTTGTTGGCAGTGAAGCTGACGCTCCTTCTTTCCTCGGAGCGGGGCCTGCAGCATTCCTCAGTCCCACAGACATAAACCCTCCCTGGATTTCTCCTGGCGCGGCGGCGGGTTGCCAGCCTGTGCGTTCGCCCTTGGCAGCCACTCTGGGAGGGGCAACGCCTCTGCCTCGATGAGCAGGGAGGCTGAGATCCCGTCTCCAAGCTCATCTCACTGTCTCCAATGTAGTGTAGTTTGAACCAGGGACCTTCTTCTCACTCTCGGTTTAATCTTACCTGGTAAGGAAACGTTGCATACCAAGAAGGAGGCAAAGCAAATGGAGATTACCAAACATAAATGATCCATAACTGCAAAGATGGTTTCTAAATACTGAGCTTTAAAAATAATTTTGTTTGAAGGGGGAGGGGTGAGGAGGAAGAGATCTTTCTCTTTGCCTGCTGGGATTTGGAGTCTATAGTTTCCCGGGGACACATTTCCAAGTTTTTATCATCAACTACATGGGCTAGAAAACACACTCTCGTATTAAATGAAAGCTGAATTTCCCCCTAGTCTTACACACTGAAGATCTGGATCTTTAACCCTGGCTAAATCACAACAAAATCTTTAGAATCGGCCTGTGCAAGATGTCTGTCACCAAATAAAGAAAAATCCATACAAAAAAAGTTGTTAACCAGTCGTGTGCAAGTGCAACTGTTAAGGGAGCAGGCACACAGATATAACCAGGAAGGAGGAGAGGCATTTTCTGTGCTGTGAAGGAAGTTCATGTAGCCAAAGGTTAGGGGATAGGGTCATCATAGTCTATTCCCAAGATTATCCTATTACTTCGGTGGTGTATAGATTTGTGGATCTCTGCAAAGCATACAAAGCAGGTCAGAGATGTCCCTACAATTCTTTTTAATCCCTGGAAGGTATGTAGTTTTTTCTTCTATTGCTTACTTTTTTTTGTTCAGCATAGTGCATGCCCAGAACTCAAATCCTGAACTCAAATGCTTCACTTTATTTTTTTTTTTTACTTTTTTTTTTTTTTTTTTTTTTTAAGACCACTTAATTTTGGAAGTGAATAAAGTGCTCTGGGAATGGGCACTAAAGACCGATTTATATTTCTTAGACTGATTCAGTAATCTGAAGAGTACTCCAGTCATTTTTAACTATTCTCAACACATGCCTACAAACCCATTCTTTTTTTAACTGAAGTGAATTTATTTGGGATAAACTATTGTTCATTTGAAATTGTCCCATTTTTCATATTCATAGACTTCAAATTCCAATATAAAAACTTAATACAACATTCTTCTGTGAGAATGTGTTAACACTTCGTGCCATAATATTATTAGTCTTGATTTTTTTTTGCAGAGCCATATCACTCCTGCCAGTTTGCTGCAGAAGACAGTCCTATAATGAGGGAAGCCAATGTTTACAGTTTTGGGTTTCTTCCCCCCTGTGTTTTCCTGTATTCAGTCCTGAGATTCATTTTTTAAAATGTTTTTTTAATCCACAGCTCAAAATGCTTTTTCAGGTAATTAAAACACCTGGTACCTTTATGGCACACATATTTTATTTTCACTTTTGGTATGGAGTGAAGTGCATCACTAAAGATCTCACAGTATCAATGGTAGAAGCAGGAAATAGTAAAAGACAAGCAATTTTAATCCTTTTCCTCCCTCCTCTTGTACACACTGCACTTGTGTCACAGAGGGTACAGCAGTTCCTGGTACCTACACTATTGTATCTAGACTGTTACTTCTTGCTCTTCTTCAGGGAGTACTTATATTTCAAACACCACCCAGAAGAGAAAGCTCATAGGCTGTTCTGTTAGGTTTCCATGTCCTAATTCCTTCCCTTGCCTTCACCTTCCTCATAAAAAGAAGTTATTCTTAATTCATATTTCTATGAAAGACCATCTGCGTTTCTAAACACAAGCATCTTATTCCAGGGAGGTTCTATGTTGATGTAACTAATTAAAGCTTAACAGTAGGGCAATATGTATACTTTGCAGTCCACCTGAGGTTGTACTCAATCATGATCTAACATTAAAATTATTGGAAGGCAGCATAGTTTGCATTGATTTGCTGCTGGTATAACTTTCTGCTAAATGAGTATTCATCTTTTTACAAGAAGCATTAAGAGGACATGAAGTACACATGAACATGGTCTGGATGTTTTCAGGAATCATGCAGGCATAGGATTAGTTCTTCAGTACTAGATACTTTCTTTTCTTGCCTTAGGAGATTTCTTTCTAAATGTAGTGTTTCAAGGAAAGAAGTAGCTCCAGTGGCAAGTGATGGAGAATCGAGAACCTGTGTGGTATTAGGATTTCAGTCAATGATGGTTATTTATTCTGCATGTCTGTCCCTGACTTGAGGGGCTGTTTCCCTGCTGTTTTCAAGATGGCATCTTTTGAATGTTAACTTGGTCCTAACCACTTAAAAAAAGTAAAGATCTCATAGCTGAAAGAGTGGTATCTTATGGGAGACCATAACGGACAGTCACACACAGACCAATGTGATCAAGCAAATGCCGTTTATCATGGGTTACATAGTTGCTTATATATCTCACTATTCCTAACATGCACTACTAACCTCTACATGATTGGTCACTTAATAAAAAGCTATGCACTCTTAATTATACATGATTGGTGACTTCTGTCTGTCAACACGGCAGGCACAGAGCAGTCTTTTCCCTTATCTTCCTTCTTGGATTCAGGGAGTTGTTCTTCTCTTAGCTATCTTCCACCTTCACAGCTCTGGCTGACCTTGAGGCCTCATTCTTGCAGTAAATTCTGTTAGCTTATGAAGGCTGGATTGCTCACATGTCTGTTGCTAGACAAAAACTCCTCTACAGTATCTCAATCAACTTCTGATGGGTGATTACATTCTCCCTACTTATGTTTCCTGAAATTAAAATTAGTTACAATCTTTTTTTTCACTTAGAGTAATCCTTTTTTCTGTGTCAAATGCTTTCTCTGTTTCATCACTGAAGAAGCTTATTTTCAGGAGCAGCTAAAGAACTTTCATCATCTACAAAGATATGTTGTTTGTTATAGTATTGTGGCATGAATAAGAGAGGGAAGAATGATTTGATGTATTTTAAAGAAGAAATCAAGAACATATTTCTTATTTCTCAAATAATGCTTCTAATGAGATTCTGAGTTGCACAGTCATTTTCTCATATAAATATTAAGGAAATGTTATTGCTAAATTATATTTACTACACTTATGCTTTTAAGATCAAAGATACAGGTTCAGAAAAAAAACATCAAAACACAATATTGTTCACTTATGCTCAGCCTTGCAGAACTCAATTTTCTTTTGTCTTTTTAAAAAAATAAATCCATGGACATCAGTGAAGTACTGTATTTAACTCCAGAGTAAACGAAGTATCATTACAGACCAGTTTCCTTCAGAAACTTATATGTGAAGACAGCATTTGCTAATATAGTGATGCATTGTCATTCATCCTAGTACCTGTCCAGTTAGGCATAGATCCGCCCAAGCATAAGACACAGTGTAGGAGGATTCCATTCTGCAAGATTAAATATTCAGTTAAATAAACCTGAAGTGGCTTGAGGTATGCCTGGCAAGCTATCCCATTGAGAATCAGTTAAAGAAAGAAGAGGGAAGAGACAATAAGCATGTCTTCATAAGGCTATGTCTACAAACTAAAGACTACTCTATATATATCATACTGATTTCCTTGTACTTCTGAGCAGTTGGAATGTTTTTAAATCTAATATATAAAATAAGAATAATCTCAGTCTACTCAGTAGAAATAAATGACTATGAATCTCAAATGAAAAATAAGAGTCATTCCTTCCTGCTACACCTGTTCATGTCCCCTAAAGTATCAGCAGATACTTTAGTTCATGTAGCAACCTCTATACAAAGAAACAGAGGGCATAGTCTTCAAGTTACTCAAGAATATGCAGAAAGATAGAGAAACTACAGGAAATTAATCAGCTTTAACCTCCCAAATGATGTCTGCTTTTTAAATGTGTCTTCTTTTATAAAAGTACACCTCCAATTTTATTTTTTTTCCCCATGCGTGTTTTCTATCTGTAATTGTCTCTCTGTCAGTTACAAGGTATTGGAACTAAATGAGAAAAACCTGCTGGAGTCTGTGCAGAATTTAAGATGCTTTCCATAGGGAAATGGTTTAAATGGCAGTGGTTCCAATATGCAGTTCTCCATTGTCTCCATCCTTGGAGATATTCCAAACCTGACTGGAGAAGGACCTGCTCTAGTTGACACTTCTTTGACCATGGGATGGGACTGGATGATCTCCAGATGCCCTTGTCAACCTCAAACAACCTGAAATTCCATGACTGTCAGTGGTGAGAGTGATAAAACTAAATGGTTGCATGGAAAGTTTTTCTGGAAATGTTGTGAGATATTAGGTGACTATGTCTAAGAGACTCTAGACAGAAATCATCCTATAAAGAGATGGGACTCATGAGATGGGAGGAAGACAGGGCGGCCATAGAACAAGTGCCAGAAAGATAGGAAGCAAGACCAGGGGCACAAGGTGGAACTAAAAGCCCAGTTTGGGGGAAGGGAGCTAGATGCAAGGAGGTGTTACACATTACGAATTTTCTCAGGTAAAACTTGACTACAGAAAATTTGGGAATTGTTGGTCTATGATATACAGGCCATTTTGGCCAAGTTGTGCCAGAGGAAAAATATGTATTGGCAAAAGGAGTCTTTTTTCTTCAACTAGCTTTTTGAGTGACATAAGCCATGCCAGCAAAGGGATTCTTGCATCTATACAGAGGGTGTTGCTGGCGTATCTCTATCAATTAAGGGTGTGATTTTTTCATGCTTGTGACTGAAACAGCTTTGTCAACAACACTTTATAATTTAGACCTGGCTTGAGAGCTATCCTGGCTCTCAAGCAATTGCAGAATGTTGGGGATTTTAGAGTGAACTCCTTTATTGTTGGCAAAGAAATAAAAGGACTCAAATGCAGCATAGTCATTTTGAATAGATTTTTTTTTTTATTGTTATTCACAGCACAAGCAGAATTCTCTTTTTGTTTGGAAAGGTGATGACTGAAGAAGAGAAAATAGCACCCTCATAACAGCTGTGCAACTTCATGGCAGGGCATCCACTGAGATGTAGGCTTTCTTCGTAATCAAAAGCCAAAAGGTTCTTGTTATGACCATTTCCTAGCTAGTAAGGGCTTGTGATATAGCTAGACTGTCAGACACTTCCATTGGAGGCTAAGTTTACAGTGGAACAAAAAAGGCTGATAAACTGATACAACTTCCTGAACAAGATAAGTATAGGGCAAAAGTACTCTTTTTGTAGATAAAATGGCATATACGTCAGGGGAGTTGCTGCCGTATCAGTGCTGGTTAGGAGAGGAAAGTGTGGTTTTGCTTGTTTTTTGTCTTTTTTTTTTCTTCTTCACAATCGAATCAACATTGCAATGCCAGCAGAACTCAACTGCCAGGCTGGTGTATTTCTGTCTAATTTATTCCAACCTGAAGCAAGCCCAGCTGTTTTTGTGCAAGTCTTGTCTCTCATTTTTACCAGAGATCCCTGTATTTGGTGAGAACAATAGCCCTGATGTAACCAAAGTGATAACTCCAAGTGCAGTGACATAACACTGTTTAAGGGGGTAGCTTCATCAAAGAACAATCCTAAAACCCTGCTGACATTGAGAAGAAATAACCTGACTTCATCCCACCTTCTCATGCTAGCTCTGGACCTTATTTGATGCCCTACTAATCTACTTCCACTCACTATTCAGACAGAAAATGTACACAGTAGATAACAATGCACCATTTTCTGCCAGTTTAGTGAACTAAATTGGTTAGTGTAGAGATCAGATGAACACAAGTGTCTCTAGCAGCCATGTACCTCTGACACCAAGGGATATGAGTGGAAAGACTCTATTTTTTTTTGTCAACATTAGATTGATTTAACTGTCTTGCAAAGCTTCCTACTGCTGGCTTAAACCTGAGCCCCAAAATGATAAACCAATGCAAAAATGTCTATCCACACTGAAATGTGCATTTGTTTAGCTGATTCTGAATAGCAGAGCTCTTAGGCTACTCTGCACTTGAAAGTATTTCTCAGTGTGGCTTGACTGGCACTTTCCCATCCCTCTGAAGAGATGCAATTTATGAGAGTCACTTGCTGAGGCAGCTCAAACCCAGTTCCAGGAAAGGACTTCCTTTTGATATCAGCATTACCAAGTCTGCCTTAGGCTCCTTGTTGCCACAGCCATTTTGATCAGAAAGGTGTTTTTGTCAGTTTTGTAATCAACAGAAATGATTATCATACTGGTAAAACAGCCAAATGGAGACCAAGTTAAAAGAAGTGTACTTAGAGCTCTTCTGCTGGATAAGAAAATAAGCATTTCCTTGATCACACAGAAAAGGAACTGCTGTCTTTAAGATGGTGTGCTTAGCATTTAGCAGCAGACCATACAGCAGCTTCTGTTAGAGCAGCAGTTACAGAAAGTGATGTTTCTTTTTCCATGTAAGGTTGTTTTGGTTTTGTTTTTTCTTTTTTTTTTTCTGTAAAGCTATTAGATTTGGATTTTTTTTCTGTAAACTGATAGACTGTCTACCTTCAGATCAGTGAATACATAGGGAATTTTTTTAATTGCATGCAATACTTCACTGTTACCTTGTGTGTTATGTATGCAAAATCAACCCTCCATAAATTTTAATTGGAGAAAGAAATGCATTTGGCTAAATGGGGGTAAAATAATTTGAACAAAAACCAATTTGTAGGGTGAATGTTGGAAGGTAGCTCTTCTTTTGTGAGTCACAGAAAGTCCTTCCATTGGAAATATTCAGACAGCTGCCCCATGGCAGGGTGTGAATAGTTGTGAATGCTGAAAGTTGCACAGATATTAATACAAATCACTGCACATCTGCAAAATTCTCCCTAAAAATACACAGTCCGTTGCTTATTATTAGTTGCTATGTAATAGTCATGCATCTAAAATCATCCAGCACAGGAGAAGAAACAATTCCCTGGATTTGATCAATTTCTCTGTAACAGCAGGGACTAAATTTACTGGATACTGTGCCTGTCATGGAGCAGAGATTGGAATATTTCTTACCTTTACCTGAGGGGCTTTTTTAACAGTACTTTTTGTGTCATAAATACTGTGTATTTAGCACCAGAATAGGAGTGACTAGTGAACAGCAGAAGCAAATAATCCACAAGCTGAGATGGTTGGGTGAACCATTCAACAAACACCTCTGACAAATAAAAGCAAAATCCATTTGCAAATTATTTGTTAATCAAAACGAGCTGAATCTTTAACTAGTATAATTTGTAGCTAACAGTTTGTGAAGCTCTAACAGGTAAACAAACACTTGAAAGAAATGAAATACCCTGGCTGGTTTTAATTAGATTTTTTTTTTACTATTAATTCACCCAGAGATATTAATTTGCTTCTCATTATGAGTGAATTAACTGAAAAAATATCAGGCCGTGAAACAATATATATGTATATTTTGAATTACAGACATGGGAACTGCCAGAGTGAACAAGAACTTCTGTTTGCTGTCTAGATACTTCAAAACCTAAACACCCCATTATGTGTTACAGTAAAGACGTATGGTTCCCGGGCAGTCACAGTACCTCCCAAAGTCCTTCAGAGGCATCTGTGCCCACAGTTCCCAAAGCCCTTTTTCTCTATGAGAACTGGCATATTGTTCCTGAGTCATCTGCCAGGGCAAAACCACTTCCTACCCGTCCTTTTAGCCACATGCAGCCTCAAACAGCAATTCCCAGGCTGTAGTCATTGCCGAGTGGTTTTGCACAAGGATATAGCAAGAAGTTTGCAGAGGCTAGCTGAAGACTATCAATTTATTACATCTATGTGATTACTCTGATGACTAGGAAGTTGAGTTCACAAGTTTGGGAAGCACTAGATGGAGATTTATTTCTCAACCTTCGTGAAATTTGAAAAGTGCTGTCACAACCACCTAGTATTTGTATGCATTTAAATGCTTGTATTCGGAATCTTAGAGGTATCCTGAAAAAGACAGGAATGCCCTTAATAATATTAACTGTAGGTGTCATTTAGGCAAATATTTACATGGTTGTCTGGCAACTGAGAATTTTAGAAGTATAATTACCTCTTGCTGTGAAAGTAGAACTTTTATTCAGGTTGGGATGTTAGGATCAGAACATGCTCTTTTAAGGTTTGTTGAACAGAATGTGCATCACTATATTCCAGTCTGAGCCACTATTGAAGTAGAAACCAAAATGGAGTAAGACTTATTGTAACTTACAAAAATTTTATTTCCATAGTCTCTTCAGTTTCATTTAATCTGTGTTTGCCTGCCTGGTGTATATGCTCACTTTCTTTCTCAGACACGGATGCAAACTGCAGATAAGAGTATGCACATTTTTTTCTTCTTACTATGGCTGCTGTGAAGTTACAGTTGCAATATAAAGATGACAAGAAGTTCAAGACAAGATAAAGGACCCCAGTGTGATTGGACACTGAGAGGTGCACCAGACTTCCTCCTTTTGCTTGGCACTTCTCTTTTTATTCTTTGATTAAAGTCTTTTTCCTTTACTTACATCCTCCATTAAGATGTCTCAGTGTCATTTAGGGTGTTAATTGAGAGGAGGTTTAAGCTCATCAAGGCGATTATAAGTGATAGTTAAAAATTTCTATATATGGCCTATGCTGGAATCAGCACAGTAGGATGCCATTTTTCTTTTATCTTACTGACATTGGTAATAATAGATGAAATTATTACTAAATCGCAGCTGCAGAGATGATATCATGATTTTTTTTGTGTAATCTTTGATGAAAAATTAATTTTTGAGAGGGATAATTTAAAATGATTTAAATAGTATTATACTGAAGTCCTTACTGGTAATTAACACCAATCTTGTCAGAAGTGAATCCACTTTTGCAGCTGTTTCTAAAGATACCTACAGTATTTGTAACTTTTCTGGGAGTGAAATTATAGTGTTTGGACTTTATTTTTACTGCATAAGGACCATTAAGAGAAAAGGATGCTAATAGAGAAGGCTTTGTTCTCCAGTGGGGCCAGATTCTATTTCACATTTGCAGTGTTTCTCTATGTGTGCATTTAATTAGCTATGCTCAGCATGTAAGCAGAGTTTAGTATATGCAAAGTAGACTTTACATGGTATTTATATGTTATGTATTTGCATGCTAGTGTACACATAGATATGTATATCTTTATGGGTTAGCTATATACATATACACAACTTTATTTGCAAGAGGTTTAATTGGTTGAACAGATGGCTGATCAGAAATGCTTCTTCATCTTCATCAGTGACTCGTCTTTCTTTCTTTGCATTGACTTTCATCACAGTGGCAAAAAAGTGCTCTAACGAGAAACAGCTGAAAATAGATTTTTCTTTGGTACTTTCATCATGCTTTAAATGACAGAAGTGGATTTTTTTTTTGTCCTATATATAAAGACCTGCAGGAGAAGGTTAAAAAAGGAAATATAGTGAAACCTAAATAGAAAAATTTGAATGAGAATGTGTGAGAGCCTCAGATTATTCCTCTTATCTTCATATTTTACTTTCTTCTTTTTTAAAGTACATGCTGATTTTTGACAAGATATATAGTGGTGGTTATTCACGCCAGCTACAGTACCTGCCAATCAGTTTTTCTTTTCCTCGAGTTTGGTGCAGAAAGGGGGAGGGAGGGACAGGAGTTGAAAGATGACACAATGGCTTAGAGGACTGTTACTTTAGGTATTCATTAAAATAGGAGTTACATGGCCAGCTTCTGCTGTTTCTGCAATTTTATTATATTCAAATCAAAGTCTGTCTTCTGTAGGCTTTATAAAGGAAACAATGTGCCTTATAAACAGAGTGCAGGGTTCATGGAGGAATGATTCACTTACAAGTAGATTCATGGCTTGAGATTATGTACAGATATGTGAATAATCTACCACATCTTTAATTTGAAAGAATAACTTATCCAATATTTTCCTTCACCAGCACTGAAGTCTTGCAAACAGTTGCTTTTACTCTCTGCATTCCTATGCATACATCACTGTTACTGTATCGACTTTGCAAACTGGGAAACGGAGCAATGCTTTGACTGAGGGAACTGAGAAAATCATGCAGCTGGCTGAGAGTCAAAAGCAGAAGTAGGACTTAGGGATTCTGGTCTCCTCTCTCTCTTGTCCCCAGCAGTAGACCACAACCACTGGAAAAAGATCATTTACAAAGGAAAAATTACTCTTTGTATTTTTAGATCTGTTTGAACTGAAAATGGAAGAAAGACCTCATAGTTTCAGTTTAATAACCCGGTGTCTTTTTCTATGTAAATCCTAGTTTTTGTAGTATTTCTTATAAACTGAGTCAAGAATCTAACCTTGTGCTCAGTGCAGCTTTTGGAGGAACCATGGTCTGTGACATGGAGGAACATTTTAGTGGCAAGATGTGGTGGAGCCTGGGTCTGCAAGCAGAAGTTTTTTCATCAAAGAAGGAACATCAATAGAAGAAGACTACAGTTCTTCAGTACTGCTGGAATAGGTCAATCTAATGGAGATGAAAGGGAGAGATGTGTCAACAAGAAGTTTCTGGAGGTTATGGATGTGTAGGGATCAGTAAGTATCTCACAAGCATAAGATACACAGGCAACTCCTTAATTCTATTATTAAAAGAGAGATTGGGATTCTGGTATAAGTATACATGACCACCATCTGTCTCTTTAGTTTCCATTCTTTGGACTGGGACAGCCTGGAGATAGAGAAGATATTATTAGGACTGTCACCTTACAGTTTTGATGTGGCTGATTGTGTGCTTAAAACAGCAGCCAAAAGTTCCACCAGAATTTTCCCCCTGGAACAGTTACTGCAAGGTGAGGTGGATATTTGTGTGCTGGAGGAAGCAAGAAAAGATACTGGGAATAAGAACAGCAACTTCAGATTTTTTGAGCCTTCCTTTTCAGATTGTGACCCCTTGTTTGCAGGCTTTGAAACCCTGATAGGAAGGGCGTGGGTTTAGGAGGAGGTAATCTTGGCTCAGGAGGTCCGGCAGATGGTGTTGGCAAATGGCACTGTGGGCTCCTGCAGTGTGGTGCAACACTCTGGAGGTGGGTAGGGGAGCAACGAGGTTGTGGGAAGCAGCTGGTGGCAAATACACTCAAGATGGCTCCAGTGAACAACCACAAACAGCTTGGTAGGGTGGAAAAGGAGCAGGGTACAGCTCAGAGTAAACGAACTAGTGCTGCATTTATGTCCTACTGCAGGACAATGTGTGAGAAGTGAAGGTCAGTAGCTGACAAAAGGAGGGTAATGCATTGCTGTCCTTTTCACCTCTGCCTCTGTGGGGTAAACCTTTCTTAATGCAAGCATAATGTCTTAGAACCCAGAAAAGCTTCCGTTAAAAAAAATTTGGCTTCACAATTGGAGGAACTCAATTCCCTTTCATAATGATGTAAATCCATAGGCTTGCCACTGAAGGCTGTTACACACCCTGATGAATCAAGGTTAAGTAAAAGCTGGCCAGAGAACTGAGTTGCCTTCCTTCTCTACCTCCCTCTCTCCCTCTTTCCCTCTCTCTTTTAATATTAAAGATAATGAAAATCCATGAAATTCATATCAACATCTTCTTTCTCCAAGGAGATTAGCAGCTAGGAAAAAGTAACAGGCAGTTTTTTCTCATCTATTGATGCTGATATGGCTTCAGCTAAAGAGGTTTTTAGGTGGTACTTGGGGATAAAGCAATAGCATGAAACTAAAACAGGCAAGAAACATACACTTCTATTCTGATTTGTTCAAAGCACTAAGACAGGGAAGAAGAAGAGATCTGCAGCATTTACACATCAGGTAGCATCATCTAGGAGCTAAAATATTATGGGCATGTGTTTATGCAAAACAGCTTCACACAGCTTTGTCAATGCATCTCCATCCAGAGCTGTAGTATTTTTCACAGCTGTGGACCTTTGCAAAGCCTTACAAAACTGATTAACTTACTTTATATACTTTGCAAAAAGATTTTCCACTACAGTGAAAATAAACAACAAGAACGTCACTAGTCTCCTGCATTTCTCAAAGGCTCATGATATCTCTGGGTATTATTTACCTTACGTCCCTGTCTCATCATGATTGTATTTTGCTTTCTAAGTGCATCATCTTCAATAGTGGCTATGAAGTAAATGGCTATTAGGTAATAAGGCCAGAAGGCCTCAGGCTCCTGGCTGCAGACATGGGGAAGGCAGACAAAAAGAACTTTTGGTTGGCTGAATAGGACATCTTCATTACAGTCCTTGAACTTGGGTTCACGTCAAACATTCTATTCTGTTGCTTCCAAGATAGGCAGATGGAGACCTTATAAAATAAGATAGGATGCTCATTCCTTGCCAGTGTCTAAGCATGTTGCCTCCATACCTGTTCCAGGTGTTGTTGTAAAGGAGAAAGGTTACTCTCTTGCACAACATACATAACATACTTGGTTAAACAGAATTGAATATGAATTGTCACATCTTCTCCTGTTGCAAATCAGTTCCATAATTCTTCAGTCCATCTGTAATTACAAAGAAAGATTATTAGTTAAAAAACTCCTTAACACTGAACTTTTTGAGATCATATCTCTATACATTAGAGGTATGTGTAGGGGTTTTTTTAAAGTGATTTAAAGATAAAAAAGGAAAAAGTGAATGTGAGCTTAAATTATATTTTTTGGTACTTTATTAAATGTAAAGAAGCTTGACAGTTGTGGGTTGGGTTTTTTTTTTCCCCCTCTGTTCCTTCTTTTTCCTGTAACACATACTCAACTCCATTTGCTATGATCTATGTCTGAAATGCTAGTGAAATGATGACATCATAACAGTCAAAAAGATAAAGGGAAGGATGAATCAAGGAAAGTAAAGGAGTTTTAGTGATAATTCGTGTCACTTTTTTGTATGTTTCTTTTGCTAACACCACTGAGATGTACTGCAGTATAACCTTTTGGAGAGGGTAAGTTTAAAATTTTTCTTCTTTCCCCATCCTCTGCAACCATGCTGGTATGTATTTTTAAATAACTAATCAGTTCAGTGATTAAAATAGAGGAATACCAAAACTGACATTTAAAAATATCTCAAAGAAAAAAAAAAAAAGAAGCTGAAAACCTCACTTAAGTAACAAGAATAAAATAAAACTTTTGGCATTCTTCATTAATTCATCATGAAGTAGGAGATATATAAAACTCCTGGTAAATAATTTGTAGGTCACCTTTAAAGAAGCTCCTGAGATAGTAATGTGTCCCCTAAAATGGAAAGACAAATAGATTTTCTACTTTTTATATGAGGCATGCTTATATTTTAAAAACATATTTACATTGAGTTTAAAGAAAGGTAAAGATACTTTAGTGTTATGTGATATTCCAAGTAACAGCCTTTTCTAGTGATCTTAACTCCACACGCAAAAAAGTGCAAAACCAACCTTGAAAATGCTTTGGCAGACTTCACACGTTAATCACTGCAGAATGGTTTCAAATTAATGAACAGAGTGCAATTGTTTCTATGTAAGTGCCTCACTCTGGGATGTAAGTGAAATAGAAATTTAGTGTAGTGGTTTGGGAGACAATGATTAATATTTACATTTATCAGCGGAAAAGCCCCAAAATGTTATAAAAAGGTAAATTTTACAAAGTAGAGTACTTGTTTCCCTGCTAATAGGCAGCACTTAGCCATCAAAAGTCAGTCTCTCTCTTTCTCTCCCCTTCCTTTCTTCCCAGAACAATTGTGATGCTGACTGTAGTGCCAAATTCATGTATGTTTTTCTTCTTGTTATGCCATTAAGATGACTCATTTACAGTTAGACTATATCGCTTCCTCCTTTTTAAATGTATTTTGTTATTTCACAGTTGTACTTTACTTTTTTTAACATACATTTACTTGATTTGTATGTTTTTTAACTCCAGACACAGGGCAAAACCCCTTATTTATTCTAAGCTGTTCATGAAGAGAATTTAAATTCATCACAGGATAGGTAGATGAACCCAAACATTCATCAGCAAACACACTCCAAAATATTGTTGTACATTTTTCCCTTCTACATATTCAAGAGATATTTGATCCAAATGTATAACAAATATGAAAACATATAAAAGCTTTGAATTTTCTATGAGGAAAAGAAAATATGGAGAAATAGTATGATATTGTACTATACTTAGGGGCACTGGTTAGGGTATTTATGCTGGAGAAAATAGCAAAATACACAGAGTCTGACTAGTTTCTTGGAATCTTACACTTTATGCTTCTTCAATATGGAAATCATGCAAAATTACTTGAAAATGGCTGTCAAATGTTTGATCATAGCAGCATAGAATCCCCAAGAAGAAAGAAGGAAAAAAAAATACCAGTAAAGTTTAGAAAAGGTTTGAATATCAAGTAACAGACTGGGCTGCTGTCTTCATACTTCTGGTGCATTTTTAACTAGGCTACCTTGTGTTCTTTACTTTCCATTCCAAACCCAGTATTTAAAAGTCCCATATGGCAATAGATATTGCTGGAATAGAATGCATACTGTTCTGGAATCAATTTGATCTGAGTTAACTTTCTAAATTTTAAAAGGGAACTGAAATATTTTGCCTTCTGTACATTTAATTTTGACCTAGGCCTTATCCTCTCTCCATCCGCCTCTCATCTGCAGCCCTCCATATGGGTATTTATGTAAGATAAAGAACTTTCTTTTTCAATCCTGTACAGATGTAGAAGGGAGAGTGGGGCATAAGGGGATAGTATAAGAATTCTTCTGCCCATTGGCATACATGTTTTTATAACAGACAGACGGTTACTGAAGGTGACATATTTTATATGTGAGGATACCAGAACAGACACAGGTAGGTGCTCTTCATTAATGGGACAATGATGGGAAAGATTGTGACTAGAAGAAACAGCATTTTACTTGGAATTTGTTGGTGCCAGAAGCATTATTTAACTTTTGAAGAACAAAGTTGACATTTAAACTTATTTTTCCCCTGTGGTCTGGGCTGATGACTCTGCCTTTTACTGACTGACCCTTATCATAAGAGCTAACTCATGCTCAAGGTCAATAAAGAGTCTGAACGAGGATACTGTTAGGGAATAATCCAAAAGCATGCTTGTTTTACTTCATATCTTGCTTAGCAGAGAATCCACTGCTCATGACTGACAGCTCTTTTCAACCATCAGAGATTTTGTGTCAATAGGTCAATAGATTTAATATCCTGAGGATATCCCCTTCAGATTGCTGTTCGACACCTTACAACAGCCAAAGGCCTGACCTCCGACCATTTGCAGATTTAAGCTGAACCAATTGGATGTCGAAGCAGGACTTTGGAAGCCTAATCAGTACAAGGTGCATAGTCTAGGTAGTACAGACATGATCTTAACTGGGCAGATGCTGAGTTCACCAGGACCTTTTCCTTCTGTAATAAAACTTCAGAGAAAAGAAATCATGTATTCTTGAGCTGTTCTTTACTGTGCAAAGATGTTTGCAAATCTGGGCTAATATCTACAGCTGAAAAAAAAAAAAAAGTTTGAAAATAATTGCTACTGGGAAACTGCTTACTCATTTCTTAATGTCTTTTTAATAGTGTTTTTGATTGATACTGCATATATAACACCTGTATACTCTCTTCTTGTAGCTGGTGTCAAAAGAAAATAAATGTGACATGTGACATTATTAGTGACCAATAAATCACAGAAATATTTTATCAGATATTTAAAATTTCTGATCTCATCCAGCTAATTAAAAATATTATTTAAATACTTATGACTTCCATCTTTCTTGAGAAATCTGTAGTTAGCCAGATTTCTACTGAAATCAAAGCTTAAGAAGAGGTCTTTCTCAGATTTACTTTATTTTTTTTTTTTGCTTTTATTTAGTTGTGGGTTCTTTTTTGCCCTAATGTGCCTTTTGCCCGTCTGGTTTATTGTAAGCCAGCTGATGGGGATTTTAAGGTCCAAAGACAATGCATTCCCACAAGTTTTAGGAAAATAAGCAGAAAAATAGAGAAGGGATGCCCAAATCAGGTCCCTACTGAGAAAGATAAATTTTTGTAAGCTGAAGTGCATTATTAGTAAATAGAGAGCACACATGTTATATAGACATTAACAATGCCCCAGTAAAGGCTTTGGATTCTGCTTGAACCCCATTAGATACAGATAATACAATCATGAGTCAGGAAGCCACAAGGTTCATGAGATGTATATCTCATTGTTTCCTTCCCTGAGTCCAAAGGAAGGTCTTGTGCAGGGTCACCAGAAGCTCAAGGATGTGACACTGACAGCTTGAGGGGAATTGGAGTTGTTAGCATGAGTAGCACTGTCACAGGAGGATGTTTTTTCTCTGTTCCCAATGGATCTCCAGAGCTTCCATACACTAATTAATGATGGAGGCTGCTGTTGTGGGAAAATAATATAAAGGTCCAGATTTTCTGCTGCAGGCAAGGAGCAAGGAGTGCTAATTGGGAGGGAGGTGTGAGCAAAGATGCCACCTTGCACTGACTGATCATTAGCCAGCTTTTGTCCCTTGCCATAAGTTAGAACAATCTGAGGGTGACTGTGAATTATGTGGACTGCTAGTGGCACCAAAAGACCATTATGTTAGCTAGGCCTTGCTGGTGTGTGAGGTATACTTACTACAGTCTATGTATTATCTCCCAGGAAGCAGAAGTGGAGAATACCATGCTTTGATTTTGAGAATGGACTAAGGACTAGTTTGGACAAGTGGGACAAAGCATTAAGTCAAAACCTAAGACCTTTATTGGGATTTCTGCATTAATTAAATTCTTCAAATTGTTCAGATGCTTAGAAAAGGGACTTTTTGCAGAATTTATTGATAAACAGAAAAGGCTCCCTGGCTAAATATATTGCAACGCTTAAACTTATGCTACTGCTTGAGTGTAGTGGGTACTGCATCTCCTGAACATCCTATGCAGTGCATTAGGCTGCAGCTCCAGAGCAAAATCAAACTTCTCTGATACTCTGCGTAGAAAATGTCTCCTGAATATCTATACAGTGTCTTTTTGACAAGCTCCTTTACACCTTAGTCTTCTTCCCATGAATCTGTTTCACAGGTGTGACAGGATTTGACATATATATATATGAATATACACATATATGACCAGTATGCACAGGTCAAGGATGACACGAAGAGGCAAAAGAGGCAACAAATTACATGCTCTATGTGTAAAAAAATCAAAGGCCAGTCAAAGATGTGGAAGTCTTACTCTGAATAGGGTTTATAAGATCTAGCAGAATTATGAGCTGTCCTGTTAGCTTTGCATTTGATTTTTTTTCAGATCATATTCTATCACAGAGTCAGTGCAGAGAGAGTCATTACTTTTTCTGCATGTTATGGTACTTTGGCACTAGGCCATTTTGTTCATACACGACAAGATGCTTTTATAAAACCATTAAAAAAGCACTACTAATTAGATATTTAAAGGACTAGATATCCTGAAGGTTAAAATACCAGTTAAGCAGTTATGACCACAAGTGAGTGTTACATAAGTAAGCCCAGAAAGTGTTTTCTTCACTGATGAAAGTAAATGTTATAAACTTTTAATTTTATTTATAGAATAGCTCAGACTGATAAATGTTTTTATATGTGTGCTTCTATTTCATACATTTGTTTTCATTATTATTTTTTTTCAGTCATATATAAAGGCCCCATAATCATACCTACTACTGCACACACAAAAGTACAGTCTTTACATTTGCTTCTAATCTTTCAACCTTTTCTGTTCACAAACACCAAAAAATATCTTAAGATCACAAAAAAAATGTATGGCTGATAGGGAAGGAATGTGGGCATAATGAGAAAAGTCTTTTCCATATCCTGCAAACTTTGACATATACTAGGCTACTTAACTGGGAAAAAAAAAAAAGATAACCAAGGAGGGAAAGCCTACTATCATGAATAGCATGGAGAAAGTGTAGGAGGAGGAAACATTCAAAGAAGCAGAACTATTGGGGAAATCAGTGAAAAGACCAGTGAACAATTTAAAAGCAAAAAGTGGACAGCTACTTGTACTTTCTCACAAAGTTGAGACTGGGAGCTTAGTATATTCTGGGGACCAATAGTAAAAATGGTTAAAAAAAAAATGAATTGACAAAGTCATATAGGTCAAACACAAAGTTATTTTGTCGTCCTTTTGGGATTATTATACATGCAACCTGCTGTAACTACCTAAAAGGAATTTGTAAGTTGCCAAATGCTGGAAGCATATATTTAGGGAATGATTCTATTATGTTTCTTCCTGAAACATCTGATACCATCAATAGTCAAAGACAGAATACATGGACCTTTGGTTTGATCCAATTCAGCAACTCTTACACATAAGATGCTGATCCATAGGTATAGTTGTGGCTGACAGCCTATGTTAATAGTGGTGATGGGCTTTAGTCCTTTTTTTCACTTTGGATACATTTTAGAGACTCTAGTTCAAAGCTGAAGAGTGGTCTGATGATAGAAGCACTAGACCTTCACTATAAATATGAGGTGGAGGAAACACTCCTGCAACATGAGATGGGGTTACACTCATGGAGCTCTGCAGTCCATCCTCCTCTCCCCATTCAAATTTTGTTCATATCCTTCTCTTCCTTCTCTGTTAATAGTAAATGTGAATTCCTTTTGAAAAATTAAAAACATTCCAGGAAATTGGTCAAAATCCTTCCTTGATGCAACATTTGGTCACTCACTGTATTAGCACAGATTTACACCTTTGTGTATAATTAACAGGCCAAGAAGTCTGGTAGGTGCTCAGCTCTCAGTTTTCTTGGGCCATCATCATTATACGTTACTGACTAGTTTGTGCTTTGGTTTCAGAAGGTGATGAAAAGAGAGGCTGTTTTTCCAGCTGAGTGCAGGGTATAGCTGGAAATAAAGGTGAGCATATTTCTGTTACACGTCCAGCTTTTCCTTTGTGTTATTTGATATTCTGACACTGCTGTTCTGTTTCCCAAATAACTTAAGACCTGTGCATAAGCTGTCACAATCACTGAAAAGAAGTATAATATAAATCTAAATATCTGAGGTTCAGGGTAAAGTTATAGTCTGGGCTGTGGTAATTCACCCTTGTTGTATTTACACTTACACACTAGTGAGTCAACACAGACACAGGGACACACAGACACACATACAAACATAGAAATGGCAGGGGGAAAGGAGAGAAAATTACATATTAATTACAAGAACTAATGGAAAACAAGGCGATGGAGTTGTGACAGTGTACCTACAATGGTGTTTGATTCAGAGACTCCTTGACTTAAATGAAATATATTATCAAAGTTATCCTGTGCAGATCTCTCTCAATTTTTGTTCCCTGGATTTTGTAATCCTCTTTCAGCTTGATACCTTGTTTTCCTTAGCTGCAGGGTATAATATAATAAAACGGGTGTGCATCCATTTCTAAGTTGCACTTAAGCTGATATGTGCACTGTGTGTACATATACATAATATTTTCAGATAATACATAAAAGTGGTACATATATAGACACACATATATATGTGCACACGCAAATTAATACTTTGATGTATTTAGCATTTTCAACTAATTATACCTTGCAGTCTTATGTTAATTCCCATTTGAAACATTTGGCATTATTCCTCCTAATTCATTTATATTAATGAGGGGAGGATCCTCTGAGCAATAATCAGTTAAAAATCATGACTAGCTTTGTTAATAAATACCAGATTGGTACATGATACTGTATTGGCTTGTCCTTAATTAGGAAGCACTGGAAGGAGTACCAAGAGGGAAATACTCATAAATTTTTCTTTCAAAGTCTAACTGCTCTCTTTCTGGTATTTGCAGCTTTGAAACAGATAGAAAAATTATAACTTTGATTTTTTTCAGTTTTCCTGCACTCAAACCATCTTATCTTTGATTAAGATACACATTTGATACAGTTTTTTCCAACCGAGTCCATGTAGGAAAAGAAAAATCAAGAGAAACATAAGTAACATTGCTAAGTAGTAGGGAATTGAAATGCTCAATTTAAGTATTAGAGAACTAGAAGTTTTATGAAACATTTGGGGAGGCTGGATGTCTCAGGGATCTAGTAATGAACTAGTGAAGTCTTAATTTCTAGGTGATTGATTGCAATTTCATCTAGGAAAGGCTTAAAAGTCATTCCTGAAATCCTTATGCAGCAGTGACTGGGTCCACTCTCACAAGCCAGGGTCTTACTCCCAGTGGGGAGTCCAGGATTAAATGGGCATCAAAGCAGAACTGGAAGATATTAGCAAGGACAGGCATGCAGTATCTTTGGAGCTTGAATGGTCTGGGATGGCAATGGGTAAGTTGCTCATATAGTCATTTAATTTTTCCTGATTTCCATCTAAGAATCCCTTAAAGTGGCAACTTCTTCTGGCATCAATTACAGGGATTTTTTTCCCCTCATGTCTTCTAAATACTTAGCATCACTGTAGGCTTGCCAATGTGCAATCCACTGATGCTTGTTTATGCCAAATACCTCCAGCATGTGTGTGCTTATTTTATCAGTAATATGAGCTACTAATACAGGAAAAAAAACTTAACTAATAATGCCTAGTTTTTGGGATCTACTGAGCAACATAACAGCAGGGTCTGATGGCTCTGTTTTATGCCATAGTGGAAACTGAAGTCATCAATTTTATCAGGATCTTTAGAATAGGTTAGAAGCATAGAGTCATAGAATCATATTGGTTGAAAGAGTCCTTTAAGATCATCAAGTCTAACCATTAACTCATCACTGCCATGTCACCACTAAATGATGTCCCTATGCACCATATCTACATGTCTTTTAAATAGCTACATGGATGAAGGTTAGTGCTTTGAAGCCTGAATCATGGATAGCAGATGTGGAATGTAGCAGCCCTGAACTCTGCTCCTGCCAGGACTGTGCTGCTGGACCGGATATGTCAATATAAGCCTGATTTGTGGTGGTAGATGGGATTGAAGAAGACCTAACAGGGAACTGTACAAATATTGCTTATCTGCTCATTTTATCTTAAATCTCTTTTTCAGTCCATCTGTAGCATACCCTTGCAGGCCTTCTTTCTTCCATCCATTCATTCATATCTGTACTTTCAGAAGAGGTCTTTGCATTAGGACATTCATGGGAGTGGGGAGGATGGGAAGGTTAGTTGGGGGCAGGCACTTACACAGTGCTTAGTCTACCTAAGCACTTCCAGTTTGAAAGGCAGGAGATCATCCTGAGGCACTGCTGTCAATTTGTGAAGATGCGTTTCCATTTTCCCCTCCAACATTTGTTTGTCCAGGCTGTTCATCCTAGAAGCAGCCTGGGGCAGAGGCTGTTTCTTACAGTGTATGTATACAGCTCCTGGCACAATGAGATGGGCCTTATTTTGGACCTCAAAGAATTGCTAAAGAACAAAAAGTCCTGCAATGGCAACAAGAGGAGAAAAAAACTTTAGTGGCAGTGTCTGGAGAGTGGCACTGTGCGAGGGATGGGACCATCCCATGTGAGTGTGAGGAATGATTTTCCAGCACGAATGAGGGGCAAGCTCACTGAAAGGAGTGAGGTGGTGACAATGACTTCTGGTGTAGCTGTGCTAAATGGAACAAGCCCTTGGTAGCTGGCATGGGATAGTAGGCCCTGGGCACTGCAGTAACAAGTGGAGGGCTGTCATGAGAAGAAAGATGTGGTGAGTGTGGATCTGTTTTAAGAAACTGGTTTTCAGACATTTTCTGGTATCAAAGTTTCTCCAGATATCTCTTAGCCCTCATTACACCTTGTCTTTTCAACCTCTATTGTCTTTACTCACCTTCTATTTTCTCTTTCAGGACTTCATATCTTCTGAATCAATAGTTTACAAAAGCTGCTGTGTTTACAACCAGAGATGCCTGAGGAGATTATTGCTGAAAGCTGAAGAACCTCTTATGGGACTGGGTTTTGTCTTCTGATCTAACCAAGTCTGACCTCCTGCTGATCTCCCCTTTCTCTGGTGATAAGACACAACATATTTTCTCCTGGGTGGTGAAGGGAGGGTGGAAGGGAAGTACCAAGGGATGAGGGAGAACAAGATTTTCTGGGCCTGGGCAATGTGGGGTGGATGCTCCACTGAGCACTTCCTAGTCTAGGTTTCTTTGTCACCTGAATCATAAGTAGGGTTTATGACTAAAGAAATTAACATCAAATCACTACCAATTTCAAACTCTTTTTAGCAATCCTGAGCAAAAAGTCTTTTTGTCAAATAAATGTGAAAAAACAAACAAACAAAAAAATAATTGAAAAACTAATTAATTTTTACTGTCTTTTAACTTCATTAAAAAATGATAAAATATTTCTAAAATAATAAACTGAAAACTGTTTAAAAAAATTACTTGACAGGATCCTTTCAAATTTATCAGTTACAGAATTATTATAAATGTATATCAAGCAGCTGCTTTCAGATGCAGGTAAGCTGCTATTGAAAAGAGATTTAATGCTAACTGCTTATGCCAGCTTTTGATGATTGTGCAGTGGAGTATTGTTTTATTTAATAATGTATTCAAGCACCTGTTTAGAGAAGGTATATTCCACTATGGTCCAAAATGAAAACAACCCCATTACTTGTCGGGGTTTCATTCATAATTCTTGTATCATGCTCTGATTAGAGTATACATTGAACCTCAGATGAGCATTACCTAAAGCACATTGAGTTAAATGCACTATATAAACTAGGCACAAACCACAAAGCTACCTTTAACTTGCACAAAACAGCAAGTAGAAATTGATTAAAATATGCATTCTACTAATATAACGGCTGGTCTCAGTATAAAAATTAATTAATGCTAATAGAACACAATCAAAACTGCTTTTAGAAATCTTCTTAGAACATTAACTAAAATGTTCATCTTTTTAATGCATTTGACTGAACCTCTGAGACTAAAAGCTTTGCTTCCTCCATGCAAATGTGAAAAAAAATCACAGTCTGAATTTTCAAGTGGTTATTTTATAGCAACCTTCCCCAGCCACTTGCTTTTGGATTTCTTGTTAACCTGAGCCTGGTCCCAGGCCGTGTGTGAGGTTGTACTATTAGCTACTACAGATTAAGGTGGCAGCCCTGGGAATCGAGGCCAATAACATATGCAGATTGAGCCAAGGAGCAGAGAAGGAGATAACTAAATGAAAATAGGGGAAAGGGTATTGCGTTTAAAGAGGCAGCTCTGCAATATTTCAGGCTTTCAGCTCACAGTTATTCTGAGCACAAAGTATGAATATTTGTTAAAAAAACTCCAGGGCACTCTCTTCCCCACAGTCCTGTTTTGTTTTTTGGTGTTTACATTTGGGCAAGACATTTCACTTTATTGGGATGAATTTTCCTTAGCCAGTTTCATTTCCAAAATATAAAACTTTAAAGAGCCACTGCTGTGGGCACAGCAAGGACCTAATCCACTGGCTCCCATGGGATCTTGTGAGAGGTGCCTTGGACTGGTCTTGGACTTTGAACCTCCAAAGCAAGAGCTCCCTTTGGATAGTGTCAAATCTGTCAGTATCATTGGTGTGTTATCTCCAAGAAAAAGCATTCCATCTGAGGTATGTGTTATTTAATAACAGAAGTGAAATTGATACATGTATTTTATATATATGCACACACTGGCACACATGCATGTATATATATATATAAAAATAAATATAAAAAATTATCATCATTTACATATATCAAGTTATTCCCTTTCTTCTTCTCACTATTTGTCCCCTCTCCTTTCTATTCCATCTGACTTTTCCTCTCTGTTTTAATTCTTTCTCAGAATCCACCACAAACTTTTCTGAGTTTCTAGTCCTTTTTTTTTTTTTCCTCATTTCCCCAGATACCTCTGCATCTTTCTAAAAATCCAGAGAGGCTTAAAAAGAAAAATGGCTGGACTCAGAGATGCGCCACCAAAATGTACAGAGACAGCAATAGTTCACATTGTAAAATGGTTTTGTCTGGACCTTACCTGTCAAGAGCTCCAACAAGAACTCTCAGAAAACTGACACCTTGGTGTACATAGTTTTTCACAATTCTAGCACCCATCATCTTTTCTCCCATTTAGGTTTTTAGCAATGTATGGTGATGTAATTTTATCATATAATCTTATTTTGAACGATATAAACATAAGCAAACACCCTACTTCATGTGCTCAGCATTCCATGAAAACAGGAACACTGGAATCACTTTTTAGTTCCTACATGAGTTGGAGATAATTGCTGCATTCCTCTTTAGCTTCCTGTCTTCAGACAAAAGGACCACAGCTTTTTTCTCCTTTGCTCCTTCTCAGTTTTGTGGAACTAATTTCGGTTAAGTTCCTCATTTCCATGAGGAAACTCAGGGAAGTTCATTCAGAACAAAGTGCCTCCTACCTTCAACACCTGCTCCCATATTCTTGTGTGCTAGTACGGTCAGCTTCACAGTGGCTAATTTGCCATCCTCTCAGCTTTGCTTTACAAACGTATTTCATTGTCCTGTACTTTCTTTACAGGTACAGCATATTGTCTTTGTTCTCTTCTAGGCTTACAGTGACCTGGACCATCTCAGCCATGGATATCTGCCACTGCTGTCAGAGAGATCCAAAGTGGTGTTCCTCCATAGAGAGATACTCTCAAGGCAGTCCCTGATGCTGTCTGTTCCATTCTTTTTTACTGTCCTTATACATTTTAACCAAAATATTAACATACAGAAACATTTTGTCATAAGCCAGCTAACTAGCTCTTTTTTTTTTTTTTTTTTTTTTTTTGCATTTCTTCTAAGTTTGAAAGACAATTTAGCATTGCAAAATCTGAACAGATGACTTAAGGAAACATTACTAATAGAAATATTAAACAATTAAAGTAAAAACTTTAAAGTAATTGAGCATAATGTTCATCCACCCTGCCAAAAGGAGTGAGTAGCTACAGGTTCTGAGACGACAGATGTGTGGTAAGCCATCTCAGTTCCTGGGTAGCTGGAGATATCATCAAGCTATCTAGAAAGACATAGATAAATGTACCTGTGGGATAACTAGGGCTAAATGGTCCTAAAAGGATGACAGTTTTCTTTCAAATGTACTTACTGTCACACATGAGAAAAATTGGTAATTATTAATGAATTATATACAAGAAGAAAATACAGGCCATGATTAGGAACAATTTCTGTCCAGAGATGAACTATTGGTAGTCCTGAGAAAGGCTCCTTCCAAATACAGATGCTTCCCCAATATAGTCTCACAGTTCCTGGTAATATGTCATGCAAGGGGATTCTGAGCTGAATGGGACATCTGATATCTCTTGAAAGACTTTTCTTTCGTGGTTTCTGACTGTTCTCTGAAACTATTTATACTTCTAGCATCCAACACATATTCTGGCAAGGAATTCCACAGTTGCATCAAAAGATACTTCCCTTGTTTTTATTAAAATAATAATTCTTGATATTTCACTTCAGACTGGCAATCCAAATTACTTTGTCATCTTTTTAAAAATTATAATAGCTAGTATAAGACCTGTAATTACTTATCTTTACTTTGGAGTTTTTTCCTTTGTATAGACTTGCATTTTATTTGCCATTTCACCATCCAGCTACTCATCATTGTATTCTTCTCTCCTAAACTTAACTCTCTGAATACCAGATATCTAGTCTAAGGTAGATCTGCCCTATGACAAATATGTAAAGCAAACAGAATGAATCATTAGTTGGAAACATCTTTGCTTTATTCATTGCTTTTAGCATCTCCGTTAATTGATTTCTCTGTAAGCCTGTTAATTCTGTGGGCTGTTTTTTTTCAATATTTCCAATGAATTTGCCCAGTAGAGTAATTAGACTTATTCCTGTACACACTTCCCTTCCCCACTCCAAAATGCTTTAAAAAATTTGTATCATATTTCCCACCTCCACTCCTTTTGGTACTGCGGTCAATTTAAGCACTAGGTTACACACCACAGTGAGTAGTTTGGCAATTTCATATTTGAGTTCCTTTAGAGTTCTTGCATGAATGCCATCTGGTCCTGATGATTTGTCACTATTCATTTTATTGATTTGTTCTTAAAACTCTTCTATTGACACATTAGTTTAAGACAGTTCCTCTGATTTGTCCCCCCATAAAGAATAGTTCCAGTGTGGGAACCCCTCTAAACTTCTCTGCAGCGAACACTGATGCAAAGATTTCATTTGGCTTTTCTGACATGACCTAATCTTCCTGCAGTGTTCTTACACCTATAGGCCTTATTGACTCCCTGTCAGGTTTCCTGCTTCTGATGTATTTGGAAAAAACCCCCAAATTATTATTATTTTTATGCCTTTAACAAGTTATTCTTCCAATTTTTGTATCTCCTGCATTCCTTTTGTTTTGTTTATGTCACAGTTTAGGGTCAGGGCAGCCTGCTAGACCTGTAACAGGTGTTCTCTGCTAACCCCTCCCTCCCCAAAGGGGAAGAGAAAGGGAGAGAGACTTAGAGATTAGAAAAGGAAACTAGAACAGCTTTAAAGAAAATCAAAATAATAGTAATAAAAAATTGGAATATATACATACATATACACAAAATCAGTATCAATCCCAACCCCCCTGATGGTAATTATGTTACCGTCACCGCTGATGCTGTGGAGCAGGCACTGGGAGAATCCCAGACTGGGCCCAGCAGCAGACAGGAGATGTGTTCAGGAGCTGCATTCTGGTACCAGATTCACGAGCACACAGACCAGGATCGAAGGCAGAATGGACAGAGTCCTTCTCAGATCCTTCTCAGAAGAAACTGGAAGAAAGCCTGAGGCAAGCCAAGCAAAGCTGGCAAAATGGACCAAGAGGGGCAAGACCCTACTGATGCCTCAGCTTTATACTGTATATGACATATATGGGATGGAGTACCTCATTGTTTAGGGTCACCTGTCCTGTCCGCTTCTCCCTTCAGGTGTGGCCTTTTACTTTCTGCACCCCTCAATGTGGTATACAAAATCCAGCAGTGACCTTGGTCTGCACACCAATCCTTAGTAGGAACTTTAAACTTGGGGTGTTATCACAGTTAGAAGCAGACCCTGCCTCACTGTCTGCGAAAACACGCTTCTAACTTGAGACAGTGCAGTTAGTCAGAAGAACTGAGCTGAAAAGTAAAATCAGTGAACAGATTTAGTTCAGTTCTCACTCAAACCAGGACAGTTTAAGCTTCTACAATTTATATACTTTTCCATTTCTCTTTGTCAGGAAACAGCACAAGACACAACAAATAAAGGAAGCAAACAAGTAGGTTATTTGGGAGAGGATAAGGAAGACAAAGTAACAATAATACAAGACTGTTAGCTATTCTTAATCAAGAACACCACCAAATGTCATTGTTTGCCTGGTCACCTCCAGGTATTGTGAAAAAGCTGAATTCTACTAACAGTTAGAGGGATTACTATCTAATATTTGACAGGTTCAATATGGATCTTTGGGGGAAAAAAAATGTTAATTTCTAATTTAAATTTTTTTATCAAATTTGAAAATAGTTGCCTGGTAATTCTGATATCCACCACTCTGTGGAAAAGCCACATCAAAGGGTAGTAAATTTTTTTTAACAGAAAAAGAAGTGATTTCAGACCGAAGAGTTATTGCAATAAAGCTTCATAATTGTATTAGTAGAAGTCTCTTATTGGTTGGCTTCAAATATTTTCATCCAGCTTTCAGCTCAAATTTACAGTTCCATTTGTATGTTCTCTCAGTTCATTGTCACCCTGGATTTTCAAGAAGGCTTCATTAATGTCAGCATATTTTTGTCTTCTCTTTCTCTCTCTTTCTGTATTTTATTTGGAGAAAAAAAATAGCTGAGTGTAAGTGAAACTTTTCCCTCTTTATCTGAATTTCATCAACTAAGCAATAAGATACATAATGGGAAGGACTTCTATGCAGAATGCTGCTGTATATTTGCTAAATCAGTGACATAAAGATTGCAGAAATAGTGCAAAAAAAAGATATATATAAGAGAGAGAGAAGGCTGAGAGAAAGCTAACTATGGGTTCCCTACCGATAGATCTTTTTTTTGCAGTAAATATTTAGGAGCAGGCTAGAAATATGGAGAAGGAGAAAACAAGGAGAAGAAGTAGCTGAAGGTAGATGTTTTCAAGCAGTTCTGCTCATGCTGCTCACAGAGCTCATTATGAATCCAGGACAAGGACAAAGACCCAGGACAAAACAGTAGGGTGCAAACATAAATATTTTCCTCCTTTTCCTTTACTCTGTGCAGAAAAAATATTGAATAGTGTGAACCATAAACCTGTAACAGGTAGTCCATGTCATCAACACCAACTATGGAGCTACACAAGAAGAAAACTATTTGAGAAATTTTTAAGGGGAAACTCTCTCATCCACATGGTTTCTGCTCTGTAAATCTCCTTTACACCATGCCTGGTGGCCAGAGTTTTGTCATCTAAACATCTAGGTCTTCACGTGAGGAGTCAACAGGTTTAAATTTACATCACGTTTTTAACTTGAAATTTACTGCATTAACATTCCTGAAGAGAGACTGAAAAGTATTTGTCTTTGTTTACTCTTTTCACCTTGAAAAGGGCAAAGAGCAATCATCAACGTATGTATTATGGTGCACTATGAGCACAGGAGCATTCAAAGGCTTGTTTAGCTCATTTTCCACTGGTTATTTCTCCAACAGAGCTTTTAATGGACAGAATTTGCTCTTTGCAGTTATCTGCCATGTTTAAAACTTGAAAGGAGAATAAATCATTCTCTCTTGTTTGGTTTGGTTTAGTTTGGTTTGGTTTTTTCCCCTTTACCAGTCCAGCAGTAAATAACAACTACAGAAATCCTGTTCTTGTAATAACTTCACTCATGCAAAGTGCTTGACTTTTATGCTTATTTTAATTAATTTTAATGGGGCTGATTAAGTCAAGAAGGTGTCATCACTTGTGGAATAGTTTTCAGGATTAGATTTTTGGATAACATGAGGTAGAAAAACCCTATGTTGAACACATACGTGAGGCAAGACTGAAAATCACAGTTAAGGGTGTAATTCTTGTTAATAGGCTAGTGCAAAAATTTTATTTCTTCCCTTAGTCCATAGCAAAATTTTGCTATGTATAAATATTAAAACTAGATTAACATTAACTCTTTGCTAACTAGACTGTGCCTTTCTGAACTCAGAGGAAGTGGTGGTTGCGTCTAAGGAATTTGACATTTCAAGACAGTGATGAATACGTGCAACTCCATCATCTCAGAAAGCAACAGAAAGATATATTCACCATAGACTGACTACCCTGGACACCTTCTTTTGAAAATATTGCTTCTTTCTACAAATAAATGAGAATATAAATGAGACCTAAATACATGTTTTAAATATCTGTGTTTTCCTAGTCTTTCTTTGAAAAGCATATTGCTTCCTTGCATAAGAAGCAAATATCTTTGCACTATAGTGCAGAATGAGGTGCAGATGGTGGGGAGAGGTGACAGCTAAGGTGACAGTCTAGCGCACATGAACTGGTCATGGCCACACAACTGTGCAGAACCTTTCATCCAGAAGGCATCATGATCTAGGGCTGAGAAAATCTAAGCAGGATATTAATAGTTTTTCATGATAAGAACAAAAGAGGAGGAGAATTAGTAACAACTTTCTTCTTACACTGCTTTATATATTTTAATTATAAAATTACACATTCACAGTTGGTGTTCAGATGTTTGAAGTACATGTAGATATTTCTGTCCTCACTTAGAATTTTGGGTGCTCTCTTGACATGGCAAAACAGACCT
Source organism: Todiramphus chloris collaris (assembly GCA_025345505.1). Lineage (NCBI taxonomy): Eukaryota > Metazoa > Chordata > Aves > Coraciiformes > Alcedinidae > Todiramphus > Todiramphus chloris. The sequence goes on along the minus strand of JANVCC010000043.1, from coordinate 15,161,839 downwards.
TTTTCAATTTAGTACTTGCAGTGTATCTAAACAATTAAACACTAGATTTCACGTCTTTAGTTTATTAATTTATTTTTGCTTGAGAAAGTAATGAATCTATTGGGGAAGCAGAGAAAATATATGTAGGTTGTTTCTGATGCCCCTGCGCTGTCTAAAGTTCTAGAGAACCCTTTATTTTTAATTTTGCTGCATATGATTCCATACAACTTAGAGTGTTTCTAGTGCTTCAGTGTACAATGTCACAGTGGATCATCGGTATACTTACAGGTCTCATAGTCAGGCTTAACAAATCTTATGGATTCTGTACAATAATATATTTTGCTTTGATTCTTCATCTCAGGCACAATGGAGTGCTTGTGAATACCATGGTGTTGTGGTATGGCACATGGTAGCATATAGAGGGACTGATGAGTTACACATCTTAACTTGGCATTCTACAGTTAGCTGTTTCCCCTGTTTACAACCAAGATACATTAATTTAATGATTCTGCAATTACAGAAAAAGATGATCAGACCACTTGAAGTTCCCTTACTAGAATTCTCATTCATATTAGCGTAACATTCTCAATTACAGTAATATATGTCTGATCGTTTGCTTTACTGCAAAATTTGATTTGGATTTCTCGTTAATTTATGTTGTGACAGCGTTTAACACCAAATATAAATAAAATGCCTTGGAAACTGTTTGTTAGAAATAAAAATGTTAATCAGACTACTTCATAGGATAATTTTTATGTACTAAAGTTTATTTGGTTGTTGCAAACTAGCCTACTTTCAGTAGGCACAGCAACATCTGGTTGACTTTCAGAGAAAGGATAAATAGATTTCTCTGCATTGGTAAGTAACAGTGTTAGTGACAGAGACATCAGAAACCTATCTCAGGTCCGGACGCTGATCACCTCATTGCAGAGGAGTATAAGCAAGAACTTTCTAACATAAGAAAGTAACAGCTGCACTGAATTCACAGAAAGTTATCTTACTCAATTAATTTGTTTGCACTGCAGACAAGCTTTCAATCTGCCCTTGTCTGAGAAACCAAGTTATTTTAACCAAGGCTGCCGGGAGGCTAAGAAGGGAAGGAATTTAAAAGTTGTGAAAATCCATGTCAAACTTTGTTTAAGACAATATGAAAAACTGCTCATGTACATACAAATAGGTGAAAATTCTTTTTCAGCTTTATTTACCTGAGAATGAATTTCAGTTTGAAGAGGCCTTTATGTCGTTTCAGGCAAAGCACCTAAGATATAAGCAATTTTCAACAAGAGTACTACACATTTGTCTTTATAACAATTTGTATGTAACAGCTTTTATGCAAATGACACTAAAGTGGCACCTTTTTTCTAAATTGGACAGTTTTATGGTTATAATTTTCTTCTGTAATAACAGCAAAAAAATGGCTGTCCCAGTGGAGCTGAGCATTTCATCTCTAGTGCTGTTTTGTGAAGTTGGAATGACAAGTTTCTTTCATTTTTGCAAGGAATGAAAAAAAAAAAAAGTATTTTTTGTCATTCTTATATGCCTTGGTTGAGGCAGATACATTTGGAAGCAGCAACAGTCCCCTGCCACCAACCTTTTCTCTGCCAGCAAGAACGGTATCATAAATTCATAATAATTTCTAAAGGAACTGAAAAATATTGCACTATCTCTGTTCCTGCTCTTTGAAGGACATAAATTACTTTGTTAGTTTAAGCAGTTACTGCTTTGATTTGGTCTTTGGCATTGCTTCCCACACCTTCTCCAGATGTCAGACAGGTGACTTTTACCGACCATGGTCTTGGATTTAATTAACTGTGATACAAGACAATTTATGGATTTCATGCAAACATCCCAAGACATTAGAATAATAAACCAAGTAAAATAGACAGGTGCTTGTTGCTTAATTGACTATGAAGTTCTGCAACAGCGATGTGAGAAATTCTAGGTCTTTAACATTACACTCTATCCTAGTTACCAATTAATTAGTGATCTGTAACCAAGAAACTTTGTGATGGATGTTTTTACCCCCATGAAGTGATAAACTGGTAGACTTTAATTGAGGTGTTCATCTCAATACTCATCATAAAATATTATTAACTGTACTATTTAGTAAAAAACCCACAATATTTATTTTAATGTGATCAGGCAATAAATGCTAAAAACCCTTGGCTCTCTCTCTTTTAAATTATGTATATAATATATATATTATATATATATATACTAGTTAAATTTGAAGTCTTTTTAACCACTCTTCTGTTAGTGCTGATTTTCATTTCTACTTCTGACATATTACCTGTAGTGCTCCTTAGCACTCTGTACATTGGCTTAGGTAACTAACACTAGCTTAGGAAAGCACATACATACATAAGTGCAGGAATTCTTCAGGAGAAACTGTCTGGCTGGCTCAGCCTGGATCCACAAACCATTTGTTTCACCATACAAAAGTCTTGGACTACCTGTAAACAAATTCATGGTTTAGATGCACCTTGAATCCTCCAAGCCCAGGGTACACTGTTCCTGTTGTAATTCATAACAAAGAGCATGCAGGATAGACAGTAGAATCCTATGCAGGACACAGTATAGAAATCCTTGTCTGGAAGATGAACAAAACTAGCTTCTAGGGTATTTTTTCAAGATGATATATTTTAGCCATTAGACACCAACTCCACATTTTGAGTAACAGAGATGTCCACTGCTTAGCTCATCCTCCTACAGGAATGGGAGAAAAACCGAATACATGAGAAGAAAGACCTAGAAGAGCCCTCTGTTTCTCTTAAGATTGGACTAAAGGCAGAGGAGTCAACTTCAGAGACAGAGGATGCTTTAGGGGTAATGGTAGAGCACATGCCATTTTCTTAGACAAAATGCAGCCACCCTTTGGAGAAGGGAGATCAAAGTTCAGTCTTCATATAGCCCAACCCAAACAACATGATGCTTGTAGCTTTCTGTATTTGACATTTAAAACTTTGTTCTTAAAGTTGCCATGGTTGTTAATCCATTTGTCCTAGAAAGGTAAGGCACAGGTGCTGATCCTCCCTTCCAAGGTCCAAACAACTAAACAGTTGGTGTCTGCATTTACCTTATTTGGTTCTGGACGTCTAGCATAGATAGGTTGCTCCACTTTCATTTCAGGACATAGAGTTATCTTTGAAGGAAATCTTACATAGTTTGTGATCAATAAGTTACTTAGTACATTGGGCACATCATGGAGCTAACCTTAGTTATTGTATTAATGAGCTGAAAGGTCAGGTTCAGCACTTTATTTTTTTATGATGTTTATAGCCTTGAAATGGTTTGCATTAGAAATATACAGTGTTCTCATTCTACTCAACAATATGTGTCTTTGAAGTTCCTGTGTTTTGCACTGTACTTTCCATTTCAGATATACAGGATCTATACAGGTAATAGATGAACTGTCAGAGTCAAAAGTGACTTGAGATGTCTTAGAATTCTAGCCAAGGCAAAGATTCAAAACAATTAAAGCAAACTGTAATGCAAAAGGAGTTTTCTGAGTATAATGACTGGGGGGAGGAATTGATTAAATTAATAAGTATGTTAGAATATTAAGCCTGAAATTTTGCTTCTAAATCCCCAGAAAAAAACTCTGTCCAGATTCATTAACATTCCTATAGACAGATATTGGCAACCTCCATCCTTCTATCCCAGAAAAAGAAAACAAAGCATTGTGAATACAACTGAGTAGGTGAAGTGTTTTGTATGTTTGGGGCACTCCTGCAGAAATCATGTCTTGTCTTTAATCATTTGGATTACTTAAATAATTACTCAGTAAACCATCTAATTTATAAATATCTGCTTATGAAGAAGCACTTCTGGTATTATGGGGGGGGTGCTGTTAATATATTATTTACATTTTAGAAGCACAAATGTCTTTTTCTTAGCATAATATTAATTAATAAATACTTTATGCATTTAATAGTGCCTTTCATCTGAAGACCTCAAAGCATCTCTAGGCTTTTACCAGTAGGCAAACTGAGGCAGATAACTACTAGGCTGCATTTTCAAGGTCACTGTGTATGTTCCTGGTGGAGCTAACAATAGATACCCTTGTGCATTGACTATGGATCCTGAAACCTACCCCCCTGGCCCATAGCACTACATGAACAATGCTATTTACACTAATAGATTATTAATGTTCTGACAATCTAGTGGTTTACTTAGTTTGACATACCTTTAGGGCTTTATAATTACAGAAATGTGTTAACATTAGTATTAAAAATAATTTTCTTTTTTTTGGTCAAACATTCAGTAGAATCAAGTTAACAAATGTTCATCTTGCTGTCCCTGAAAGCAAGTAATGAAAACAGGTCATATAGGATATTGAATGAATGGGTTGTTTTCACATAAAAAAAGGTTATATTTTAAAACTCTTCCAAATAAAATTTTTCAAAGAGTTTGAAGCACTATATCATCACTCAATAAGGAAACCGAAGTTTAAATTTAAAAAAAAAAATAATTGCAAGTCCTAATCAGTTAAGTCCTAATTAGCATCTGAACCATGGCCTCTTTGCCCTTTTCTGGATACATAAAGGGACCTGGAAGTTTGTGTATATGTTAATACATTCTTCCATAATAGTCTAAAGAGATTTAGAGTTTGGGAAAAATACAATGCTTCTATCTTACCGTCTAAGTTCTTCTGGTAATGTTTTTAGTTTCATGCACTATGAAAGCTTTTTGGTTCAACCTCTTCTAACTGGAGTGATCACTGCATCATGAATAATCAAATGAGATTAGTCAACTGTGTCCAGGTCCAATTGTCCTATTATTGTATACAGAAAAAACATCCTTTGGTTTTAGACTACTTTATAATCTACCACCATAATCCCTGTAGCCTATCACCAGAAAATCACACAAAAGTCTTTTTTTTTTTTCTTTTCTTAAAAATTTGAATTTTCTGTATCCAGTCTTGTTTATCTACTATCTATCTGTAGCATGCTTGACAGTTCACTATCCCCGTCATCCTAGTGTGTTTTGTGCTTCGTTAATTACAAAAATCACATGGTGATTAGAAAGCCTTCATGTGCAAATCAAAAACCATGATGCACATAGCCATTTACTGCACTTGTCAGTCACTGCAGGATCTCAGAAAAAAAGGCTCAAAATTCCCATCTCAACATTATTTCTCAAAATTGTTAATTTTCTATAGTAAGGTAATGGACTGAGAAAGGGCACAGATCCTTATCTATCTTACCTTGGTGTAAATTAGGAACAGCTCCTCTGAGATGTGCACAGTTGCTCTGAATAAGCAACAGAGATCAGAATCTGACTCGGGAATTTGCATATTCACTATTAAATTTGGAAAAGGGAACCCCTGCCTGTCTCAATTTCTCAAGTGCTATCTGTCTGTTACCAGGCACATGCACATTAATTGTGTGTTTTAAAACTTTGTTTGGTTGAACCTGTCATCCTAGGCTAAAATTGTGTGACCTAACTTGTAGTAGCTTTTGCAGTGAAGGTATCATTTACTGTTGAGTATATTTTACTGTGCCGTTATAGATCTTTTCACTCAACCAGCTGTCTAACATGTTGAATAGTCTTTCATCTTGTCAAACACTTCCATTCCCCTTTCTACAGCTTTCTCAGCCAACATGTACACACCTAATCAATCTAATGCCACTGTCTCCAGACTTTAAAACCAAAAAGCACTGCCCAAACTACTTTTTTAAAGAGACAGTCATACTTTTCCAGTAAATTCATCATCTAGAGGACTGATAAATTGTTAAATGAGAAGAAACACTTCCCTGAAACTGTTACTCTAGGTCCAGCCTTAGTGCTCTGGTTCACTCACTGAATCTGTCATTCAGTAAAGGCTGTTGGGGGCTTCCCTTCACACTGATCATGTATATGTTAATGTAATTTAATTTAATAAACATCTTACCCATGGAACCGAGCTTAAATCCTCTTGCTTTTGCTTACATATACCTTTTTTTTTTTTCTTTCCGTTTTTAGGCAAACAAGATTAGTCTGCCTCAATCTGTTCAATGCCATTTTGCTTTCTTTTTATTTTTTTTTTTTTTCACATCCTTCATCAATGGGAACTCCATTAGTAGATTGATATTTATATCATATAGGAGGCAGATGGAAAAAAAGCCATTGGCATTGCTTTCAGGTGGTCCCCGCTATGTGAAATAGTATATACCGTACATGGTATGGAGTATTCATCAGGGCTGCTTTTATTTTTATTACTTTTATTTTTATTAGATATATTACCTCCTGAGACTGTATGAAGTGAACCATGTCACTGGGTGAGATTACTACTCAGTTAATAGCAGTTCTGAAATCAGTCAATTGGGAATAGACTATGTTGCAAGAACCTCTAAAATGTATGTATGTGCAGTGGGGGACAGGGTAGGTCTCCGAAGGGGATGATTTTTCTTCCTTTGCCAGATTCTCCAGTGGAATATTTTTCATTTGTGTGCTCATTTCTATATGTGCTTTTAGTTAAAACAGATAGCAACACCTGAAACAAACATTTTATAGCCGGCAGGTATGCATGAAATAGAGAGGCCTGAACAAACAGGTAGAGGTGGGTTCTTTGTATTTTCAGCCTGGTTTTGAATTACTAAGGATGGAGGGAGGTAGAGACACTTCAACCTTTAAGCCCCTTTGACATTCACAAAGTGCTAAAAGTCAGCTGGGGTCTCAGCTCTGACAAATTTGCATCTCTTTGAATATGACGCTTGAAAAGCCAAGCCGCTAGATTAAATTTTGCCATGGAGAAAATGAGAAAGGCTTCCATCTCCCAGGTCTACTGGGAGGATCTTTATGGTTGATTTACTTTTTTTAAATAAATGTTTCTTTATGTGTTTTCTCTAGTTTGTGTCCAGCCTTCCTCTGTCAGGCATGCTGTAACTTCTGCCGGTTATATCAGCACACAGTAAGTCAACCTGGGCAGAGTACAAGGTGAAAGAATATTTCAGTCTAAACTGCATATCCCTTCTGTGTTTTCTGATTAAAATTTGCAAGCAAACCTTGGAATAAACTATACCTGACATGACTTCTAAAATAATTTACGCAGTTTATAAACCAGAGGCTAAATCCTCAAACCCTCCCCATGCCATTTGTATGCAGAAGTGCTGCAGGTTTGCAGGAGCAGGCCCAGCTATGTAGCTGAAACCTTACTACAGAGGACAGCAGGCAGAATAATGATTGTAGTGAACCCATAAAAATAATAAACTGATTGCCCATTGAACAAAATCTACTAAAGTATGAATTATCTAATGAGCTGCTGCTGTGGTTCAGGCTGACTTATCCTGCATTAAGTCAACAATGACACCACTGACTCCTGTGGACTTGCCACAGGGAGGGTGAAGGTAGGATTTGGCACTGGTTTAGTTGTGGAATTGTTTCAGTTAGTGATGAATAAAAGGGTGTATGTAGAGTCAACATGTTTCAGCATTTGTAGAACCTTATAATATGGACTGTATGTATTTCCTAAGTGTTTATTGCAACTCCCAAATTTATAACCATCTCAGGAAAATAACTTTTCATAGATGTTGAATGTAAATATTGTTTCAATGTTCAATGAAGAAATCCCAAGTACACCACTGTTGTCCTTGCATTATTAAAGAAAGCTAGTGCTTGAAAACATACCAGACTTTACAATAAAACTTAATACCCTTCCCTTGTATCTACATTTACTAGTACAGGAGACTCGTTATTTTTGGAATTTCAAAAGAAGAATAAATATTTTTTGTGAGCCAGAAGAAGAATCCCTCAATGCTTTGCTTTACTTTACTCTGCCTTCGTTTCTTCAATATATATATGTAATGTATATATAACGGAGATCATACCCAGAACCAGTAGGAGATACTGCGTATGAAGAGGTTTTTTTTCTCCTCTACACAAAAATTGCTTGCAAGCTTTATGCACAGCATAAGCTGTGAAAAATCACATATATCTGGAGTTTTATTTTTTTATTTTTATTTCCTTGCTGAGTTCTTATAATTTGCTGGCAGATCACATTGCATTAGAATGAAATGCGATCTGTAGTTAGGACTTAGCGATGCATCCTGCAGTTTTAACTCAGTCACTTGGGTTCCGATTTAGCCCAACATGTGTCTCTTGAAATAACTCAGGAGAGCAGATTGATGATATACTTAGCAGAGGAATAACAGTGTTGGAGACTGCCAGTACTAAACAATCTAGTTATTAAATGTATCTAAGCATCTCAAGAAGAAGTCTAAATTTCTGGAGAAAAAAAAAAAAAATCAGGAAAGGATCTAGGAAACTAAGAAATCTGTTGATGTTGATGGAAACAGTGAGGTGTACAGAGCACTTTTTAAAGGACTTGAATATGTGTTCAGTTACTGTAAACTGATCAGAAGTGTCTTAACTTCAGAATCTTAATGCCATATCAGGGTCTCTTTGTTTCAGTTGACACTGTGGCATTTCATTTTCAGACATAGAAGTATTCTCTCTTCAGAGGAGGAAACAACTCCTTTCCAGAAACTAAAGGGTTAAAAGCTTTTAGATAAGCTTCGTTTATCCACCAAAATTTTCTTGCACCTTTCAGTGTCCATTTCTTTTCCTTCTGTTTTCTCCTCTCAAATCCAGCTTCTTTCTCAGTGGTTATCAGGTCAGCTCCCCCTCATCTTCACTGCTGCTCTGCACATAGAAACTTCCTGTTCCTTCATGTCATTCTCTACCTTTGGAGACCTCACCTAAATATGGTGTTTTACTTCTTCTTGGAGATTGCAGTCACCTCCAGAATTGTAGTGCACCAGTAGCAGCAGGACCTGCCAAGTGGATCCTTCCTGAAGGAAGAAAAGTGTATCAGTCCCACCCATGTACACACCTCCACAAAGCATGAACATTTGGATGCGCAGCCAAAATCCTGCTCCAGCCCCAAGCCAGCTATTGCAGGATGGTGACTAAACACAGCCTAGCAGATTCAGCACAGCCTAGATATTTTGTTCTGAATTAGGGCCCTAACTCCCGGCAAGTCCTCTTCCCAGCTAGGATAATGACTTGGATGCCTTTTTTTTAGAGAAAGAAAAATGTGAGTGATCTGGGAGCCTCTGAGAAAAGCACTTCAATACCTCATTTGAATAGAGACTTATGCAATGTATTGGAGCTTCTAGGACAACTCCCTTACAAATGGATCATTACAGCAGTAAAAGCCAGTTTATTATTTAACCAATTCAGCCTGAGTGGAGACTGGAGAGTATTAGCACTTGCATTGATTGTAAGTAAGAGTCTAGTAATTAATGATCAGAGTTTTCAGCAACAGTCTTGAGGAGAGAGTGCAATGTGCCCAAAGAGGTATGAATGAGGAGGTGTTAACTGAATTCAGAATGAGCCTGAAGATAAGGGCAATGAAAAGCTAGACATTCCCATAACCCATTGCCAGTATTTTGTCCACACATCACAAGTACTATTAAACAGTGAGTGGATTAAAATAGGCCCTTTTGATCTGGATTGACACAGTAGTTTTCACCCCTTCTATGCTGTTTATTGCCAGTAGATCCCAGAACACAGAGGAAGGCAGTTGCCTCAAAAGCCTCCTGGGTATTTCTGTGAGTAGTCTTAAGTCATACGAAGGGAGTGAAGAAATGTCTCTGATAGCCAATGTCTGGAGGAAATACCTAGCCATGAGTGGAAGAGACCACCTTTGTCTCTCTGCTGGCATGGAGCTCTGGGCAGAAACGGTGAGACCGTGGTGCTATACTAATGCCTTTACACATATATAGATAGACTCAATGATGTGTGGCTTGGATACGGCTCTTTAATACACTTTGCTTTTAGGGGATCTGCTAAATTCTAAAGCTTCAGGATTTACTGTGGTCACATTTTCACACTTACAGCAGTAGGCATATTTATTTATTTTAATGAAACCAGGGCCGATTGAAAATTCACATGACTCCAGGACTTCAACATTTAGGAAATTCTCCTTTTTGCTGAAAGATTATATTCTAAAAGGACATATTTCATCCACCCTATGACAGTTATACAGCTGTCTTTCCTTCTCCAAGATTCTTCTAAAGATTTATTTCGTCTATAATCCCTACTGTACAGGTCAAAAATACTAATAAAACCCACTAAGTAAATAATTAATAAAATAATAAATATGTAATCCAATTAAAAAACAACAAAAAAAATCCCCACAAACCATCTTCGTGCTTGAGCTCTTAACCATTTCTGTATTTGTCCTTCAGATGGCATGATCTTCAGGGTACTAGCTTAATTCCTGATTTATTCAGCAGAGGGTACATGGTCAGCATAGAGCAAAAGAATACATAATAATACACAGATTTGTGATAGGTGCAGATACACACACCATGTGCACTTCTTAAATAGCTATAAATCTGAATGCTTATATTGTTACTCACACGTTTAAAATCACATATGTAAACAAATGAGGAGAGACACATGCACCTGTAATGCTATCATAACATCCATCACAGAGTTATGCAAATGGATTGCTTTTTTGTATGCGTGAGTGTGTGGTACAACAAATACCCACAGTCTTAAATTAACTCTTTCCAAAAAAAATAGTCTTATTATTAACATGACATGTTTAAATCCAAATGGACAAGTTTATGTTCCTTTCTGCCCCTTTCTTTCTCTTTCTCACTCCCTCTGTCTGCCTCTCCTTCTCTCTCTCACTTTACCTTCCCAACGGCACTATTTTATTTCAGAAGAAAACTTATGAAAATTGTTGAAACACACACTACAAAGCATTTGCTTTTTTTCCTCTTCTTCTTCTTCTTTTTTTTTTATTTTTTTTTTTTATTTTTTTTTTTTTTATTTTTTTTATTTCATTTCAGCAGATAGCCCCCAAAAAAGGCAGGGATGTCAAAGGCTTCGAGTCCCCCCTTTGACATTCACGCAGTGCTGAGAGTCAGCCGGGGTCTCAGCTCTGACAAATTTGCATCTCTTTGAATGTGACGCTTGAAAAAAGCCAGAGCTGCTAGATTAAATTTTTTTTTTTTTTCCGTCGAGAAAATGAGAAAAGCCTCTATCTCTCTGCCGAGTCTACTGGGAAGATCTTTATTCTGATTCTTGTTAGAATTGTTTATCACCCTGACAGACCAGACTCGGACGAGATAAAGGCGCTGCTCCATCACGGGGCCTGACAGTGGTAGGACATGCAGAGAAATGAAAGGAGCAGGGGAAAATATTATTAATAGATGCCGACTTGATTTGCCTCTATGGCACGTCAAGGAAGGAAGGGAGGGGGGAGCCACGGCTTGATTGCAAGCCTATGAAGTTCTGTCCAAAAAAGAAGCTATTTTTCATTAAGTGATAGAAGGGCTTTTTTCATGTTCTTTCCTGAGGAGCTGATAACTTATGCAGTTTATTCTAACCCTGCTGATTTCTGTCAGGGAAAGAAAACTCCTGAAAGATGGCTCCAGCTCGTCCTTTTCAGAGAAGGAGGCTGTCTTGTCAAAAATGGTAGCAAAGCTTTAAAGCCCTGGCCTTGACTCCTGCAAGGTCCCTTGGATCTGATTGGGTGTACATGTATCGGTGAGCATCAGGGGGTCAGGGGAGGAAGGCGTTATTATGTGCCCACTAAGGCCCTCTGAGGGAAAAAAATATATCAAAATATATACGCAGAGCAGTGCTTTCACAAATGCACGTGCACACGCATACCACGTACACAGAGGCTTTGTGCATTTGAACATACATGCAGAAACATTTGTTCTACTGCCTAATTATCCTGCAGTTAGTGAAGATTTGTCTGATATGAGCATGTGCTGAATTTGAGGCTGGGTGTAAAGTTAGAGCAGTCTCATTCAAAATGAATGCAAAAAACAACTCGCTCCCTGCTACCTGCTGTATGCCAGGTCTCACGTGACCAGTAATACCAGCTCAGAGGCTCCTGCAGTGATGCTGACTCCGCTGTGACTGTCGTGTTCTGGGGCATAATTTCCTCTACATGATCATTATTTTTCTTAGGTTAGATTTTTTTGGACAGGGAAAGTAGGAGTGAGAAATACTATTTGTGTGCATCATGGTGATGTTATTGTTATTCTTGGATCCTTCATATTTGCAGCTCTGGCCATTTGGGGCATTCACTGTAATGACAGTGTTGCATGAACACAGTTCCTTCCTTGTAATTAACCTTGTTCTTTGCCAGAAATGATTGTGTTTGATCACTACCCTAACTGAATTTAGAATTATTTATAAATTAACTACAGGAGAAATGCTTGCCTCAGGTCAATATAGTAGGTCTGTTTCTGTGAATCTGCTCTTCAAGACTGCTTACTGTTGGATCCATCCTACAAGATGTTGAGCATTTCGAGAGAAGCTATGAATGCTGCTGAGTTCTCTGTTTTCAGAAGGCTGGGAGTGCTTAGCAGATCAAGGGAATTACTCAGCACTTTGCTGGTGGAAAAAGTCTGACATTTTTTATGGAAAGCTCATGGACAGTCTTAGGGCTAGGTAGTCCTCTTCCTTCTCCACAATTTTCCTGAAGAGTTCTTCTTTCTAGTAAGAGCAATAAATGCTTATAAGATACCAGACCTTTTCCATTTAGGTGGCAATTAATAATGTTGTATGTAAAAAGTGAAAAAAATTAAATACCACTAGGTATCACAGATATATGTCCATAGAATTTTAATATTAATATTCTACTCCCGCTGTTGTTTGTTTCCCTTGTTTGCTGTATCATATCCAGAGTTTAAGGGAAAGTGAGTGTTACATTCTTTTTCATAAAGCACTTAAGAAAGGCCTGTGGTATCTATCTAGATAGCTCTCTGACATGTCTCTCCCATACAATCTGTGCCACAGTCAAGTCTGGAACTGATTAGTTTTAAAATTTAACAGTAGATGATAAAGGGTGACTGCTTAGGGGAAGCCCTGAAAACATCAAAATTAGGAACTATGCAGAGGCTTAGGTTAAGCTATTGTCCAGTTTGGGGTTAGGAAAGATTTTTACCACCTACTATTAGGGTGACCTTCCTTAACCTCTCCTGAATGCCAGTTTTGATACACTGTGCCTTTTCTATTAGTGATCCTAAGCCTGCCATAAAACATCAGGCAGCCTCATGTGCCTGGTAGGAGGATTATGAACTGCTGTGCACTGAATGTATGTGGCATAGATATCTGTATGCTAATATGAGGATGGGTTTGAAAACCCCCTTTACCAGTCATTTATTCCATATTACATTGTGCAGGAATGCTCATGCAAATCAATTGATTTAAATTAAGGACATTTTAAACTACTTCTGAATGACAGTTATTGTGGCATAATAGCAATAATTAAATATAAAGATGCTGGAGAGCTTGACCAGGAGCATGGAGGGAGACTGCAGACTTTGCTCTAAAGATCTCATGGTGAGTAGATGGGGTCTGCAAGCTGGGAAGGAGAAAACAGCTCTTCTAAGTTGATGTTCTGACATGCAAAGACACTGAAAACCTTCAGCTTGTGTCCTGTCTATATATTCTATGTTGTTTATTTACTGGAGTTACGACTGTGAATTTACAAGTACTTTGTACATGGTGATTTGTTCTGATTTCAGATGCTACACAAACATTTTGAGAAATATTTTATTGGCTCTGTATGAGGAGTCTTCTCATAAAACATGATGACCAATTACAATATATAGCTGTATTTATTGATAGTGAAATGCTATAAGTATCGGATGAGCTCAGGATGGTTTACTTGGTTCTGTACAAAGCAAGAAACAATCTATACACATCAGACAATCAAAAGATTGGAGAAAGAGGTATGAATACCTTTTTGTATCTCAGAATCCAAAGGTTATTGATATTGAGTGTCCCAAGATCACACAGAAAGTCTGTGAAAGGGTTGAATGTTTGAAACTTTAGTCCTAGTTCAGTTTCTTAACCACAACACAGACCTTTTTCAGACCAGCTCAGGGTGGCCTAGGTCCGTTTTGGCTGAGCAACGTTAACTGTATCACATTCCATTGTAAAATAGACATGCAAAGCAATTTAGAAAGGCCCTTTTTTTATGACTACAACTAATTTACTCAAATCCTGTGAAAAAATATCATGACGTAGGTGGGGATTTGCCTCTTTTTTTTAAACTGCATTTGTTTACATTGCTCCAGTGGTAAAGAGGGATATCGTAAATGCAACTTTGAGAAAGAAGGCTGAGTTATGCATCCCCAAAGCACTCCATTTGCATAGTTTTAGAAAGCGGATATATTTGGCAGGCATTCTTTTTATTCAGCCATGGGTTTGGCACATGCCAGAGTACAGAGGCTGAGTGAGCATCATGCAGCAATTCAAACTGAGAAAACAGATGTGGTTTTGCATTTTGGTATGTGTGGAGTCTCAGGCTACCATGAAAATATCTTTGGGTAATCAGCACACTCAAACTGCATAGTTCACATGTCAATACCTTAGAGTTATGCTACAAAAATAAATATTTTACAAGATTTTTATTTTTTGTTCATTTACACATGCTGCTCCAAATTAACTCAGTTTCATGGATAATTATAACTGAATTTATGAGGATTCATTTTATTTCACATAATCATTCAGAAATTTGGGTCCTTATATACATTATTGAGATCCTTGGATCAACAAAATGGAAATGAGAGAGGGTGACATCACAAGATTTCTGGTAATAATTCCATATGAGTAGACTTAACTCAGAAGAAAGAATTTTTCTTCTGGTATTTCAGCATTTCTGATTCTGAATGAGAGCCTACACAATGTGCAAAAAATAAAGAAACAGTGAGATAGTTAAGCAGTGTTGAACACAGCAAAAAAATACTTGCTTAGAAATCAGGGCAAATATAGACTAAAGAACTGATGATTGGAGTGCAAAATTAACATAGGGGATTTAAGACCTGGTCCCATATCACTGACTGAATTCCCTTGATTTACATCCATGTTACTTCAGGTCAATAGAAGGTAAATCTTTTTTTGTATGATGATGAGTATGAAACCCTGAATAATGTCTGGAATGTGTTTTTTGCTGATTTTTCTCTGAATTAAATGGGGAAACTCAAAATCTGCCTGGACATGTTCCTGTGCAGCCTGTCCTAGGTAAGCGTGTTTTGGCAGGTAGGTTGGACTAGATGATCTCAAGAGGTCCTTTCCAAACCCGAACATTCTGTGATTCAGTGAAGATAGTAATTTCTGCATTGTTATACAATCTCTTAGGAGTTCATGTTAAGTGTAATGCTTTCAGGTTGTTCAAGTAGGAAGTTAGGGCAATTAAATCATGATTTCTATGGAATTATGGAAAACACACACATCTGTACTTTAAGAAAGATATTGGTATGCTAGGTTCTTTACAAGATTGTATGAAAACTACTGCTAACATGTCCACAGAACTAAATTTTCAACTGAAAAAGCAATTGTAGATTGCTTCAGGGCAATCTGCAAACAAGTCTTAAAAAGAATGAGGGAAAGTAGCTGTACTGTTACTTGCTGGACAAGTAAAAATTCATTCATCCACAACAGCTGTCCGGCATGGCTGCTGTTGTGACCATTTCCTCTTTAGTTCATACATTAATCTATCTGTTTTCCCACAGAAAGTTTTGCATATATGGTTCTAATTTATAAACGTGGTCCTAAAGGAATTAATTAAGGTTGTTTTTAATATCACCTGTTACTAGAAGGGAGTTAATTCTTCATAACCATATATGTACAAATTTGACCTTTTTTGTCTCTTCTGAAAATGTCTGCAATAAGACCACAGGCTTTCCAAAAAACTGTCAGTGAAATACTTTAGCAGTTCATTTTGCCTATTTCTGACATTTAGAAAGTAGATTTCGATAGATGTAACAAATGTAGCCATCCATCACAACTGGCTACTTCATCTCCAGTGAGGGCCAGGTTTAACAATGACAGTTCAGGGAAATGTGTGTACAGGTTCATCTATTTCTGCAGACCGTGTAAGAAAGTGCTTCTGGGATGTCCTGATCACTGACAGGATCCTGGATAAAGGCTTCATTCATCTCTTCTACTTCAAGAACCCATTGAAACTTGATTTAAACTTTGTTTCTCCCCACATATCAAGTATGGAGATGTCATTCATTTACTTCCAAAAAGATATACGTTAGGGTATCTAAAGTGGCTTCTACCAATGGCCATAACAAGCAACTTTGTGCTCCAAAAATGACATAAATAGAAAAATCATTTAACAACTATCTTAAACCCACTTTTTTTTAGTAACTCAGTTTCTTAAGTCATCAACTTTAAGTGAGGAAAGACTGACAATATGTGTGCTCTTTTTGCAGGGAGCAAAAGAGTAGGGGAAAGCTGTCCTTTGATTTTGGTTCATATTCAGGCAACAGCCTGGGTTAATAATTTAAAGGTAGGAAGTTAATTTATGCATCCCTGAAATCCTCCTTTTGTGCAGTTTTAGAAAATGCATACATGTGACAGGATATCTCATTGTTCTCGGGATGTGTTATCATGTATATGTGGAGTAGCTTTAGTGCGATATGAAATGCAAATTTGCCTCACTTTGTTCTTGCCACTTTTATGAATATTAAAAATATGGATAAAATAATTGTGAACCCTTTTGGAAAAGGTCTTCAGCTCCTAATTTCTATGCTATGAATTTTTTTATATTGATGCAATAGAAAAAAAAATTGAAATTTTTACCAGCTTATATTGGCAGGAAGGTAAGAAATTTAATTGAAAATTTGCATTTTGAGTGCACTCTGAGTGGAACTTTATGATGGTATGAAACTCTGGTGCCAATAAATAGCACAGCAGTCTCTCAGGCCAAAACAATATAGTTTATTCATGTTAAGACAAACAAAATATAGTCAGGTAATTTTAGACTAACACTAACCTCCTTTATCACCAAGCTTGTAACAGAGAAGGGGTTCAAGGTAATCCTAGACAGATAGGTAGTTACCAACACACAGGGTACCACCAGTGCCATCATTCTAAGTGCTATAAGTCTATATCCTTCATAACACCAGTTCATCTTGATCCTCCCTGCTAAGTGGATTGACTTGATGAGAAGCCTTTATGTATCACAGTTTCCACTCTCACTAGCAGATTCCTAGTTGTAAGGGTGGCTCTAAGGCTTCCACAGCATGCCACATTCAACATTGTTAAGTACTACCTTTGTAAGCTATTCCTGATTATACATATATGTGCTGAGTAGTGCTCCAGAAATTGAAACTATGTTAAATCAACAGAATGGACTTGTTTAAATTATTGTGGTAGACCAAAAGGCCATATCATTATTTTTGCATATGATACTTTAATGTAAAAATAAAAAACCAGCGACTTTGCTTCCCCAGCATTCATTGATATTATACCTGTGCATTAAGTGCACACTCAAATTCTTCATATTGCAAGACAAAGAATTATGGTGCAAGTACTAGAACAAAATTACTAGAAGCTCTGAAGATGATAGAATTGGTCCTCTAATAGCAATGTAGCTGGGAATGTGTAGACATAGAATCATTATTTGTCTTATTTGTTTAGATTATTCAAATAATAGCATGAGTAATAATCACAGCTTGGGCTGGGGTTCTTCTCTACTTTAACTCATCTGAAAGCTGGACTTGTTTCAAGAATTAACAATCTTTTCCTCCATGTGGCTTTTAGGCTGCAGTTATAAAGCTCTTCATCAGCATGTAGTGACTTTGCTCATTTCTTTGACAAAAGGCTGACAATCTGCACTAATGGCTTTGGCTGACTCATATGTTTAGTTCCCAACTGACTTTGACTGACACACTGAGGAATATTTGCAATACGGAAATGATGGTTGATCACGGAAGGAGACGGACAAGCATGCTGGGTGAAATTCTGCATATGTTTACTTCCATTAGAGTTTATTTATTTCTGAGATTGGACTGTTTTTATATTACAATCCCTCTTCTGCTAACATAAATTTCAGGTCCTAAATTGCTATCTGTGCAGTTAGAAGCTCCTCTCCACATAGGTAGCTCTTTCTGTTATGTCTTCTCAGATGTCATTTCTCTTGAGTATGAACAGATTTTTATCCCTAAAGAAGAAGGTATGAGAAGTACAAAAAAATTCTTATTTTTCCTTTGAAAATCAGTCATATCCAGTACCTGGAATCATAAACACTTGGCTAGTAACCCACTTCATGAGCAAAGAGAGGAAAATTTCCTGTTTGGACAGGTTTTTTTTTTTTGTTTTGATTTTGACATAGTGCTCCCTGGGGTAGTTCGGTTCTGAGCTTCTCTGACATAATAAACACTTGCAAAAGCTCATGCAATCATAATATCATGTCCACATCAAGTCCTGTGTAAAACAACCATTTTCAAAAACAACAACATGTGAACTGCATACCACCTTTTATTCCATGTATCAATATAATACACATCCTGAGACATAAAGATAAGTTTTGTACAGAAGAATCTGCAAATCGTGTAATCTTTTAGAGAGGTGATAATTGTAGGTGCCAAAGAATAGGCTAGAGTTAAATGAACAGTGGTCTAAGATGCATTTACACATAAATTCACAAGGATAAACATTGTCTGAAACTAGGCCTAGCACATGGACTCTCCTTGAGCAAAAGACTTGGAGGTTGAGAGATACGTTTTTCTACTATTTTAGATAACCTCTACAATAAAATTTGACAATAATAAAACTCAAATATAAAAATAAATTATAAATTCAAGGTAAAAATTCATCAATCCAAAGTTTGAAAACAAATCGTTTGGCTTCCAATGGCAATTAGAAATTATTTCCGGGGAAAAGGGGCACACATGCAAGTCAGCAAAGGTTTTGAGTCAAAAGTATCTTACCTGTGCAAAAATTAAAACTTCTACTTAAGTTTTGTGTTAGGCAAATATATCCCTTCTCTTTCTCAACAGGATCTCCACAAGCATGTACGAGGAGACTGGTTTTGCCTTGTAGAGATCACATGACATGAAAATATTTTTATAGCCAAGAGAAATGACTACTGGAGTTTTGCAGGACAAATGTCTCAAAAGCATTTATATGTGACCATTCCTAAACAAAGTCAGAAAAGTCACTGTGTGAAAGAATTTTTCCTGGTTTAAATCAAATTTCTTTCCTGGAGAAAGCTATATGGTCTTTCACATACATGAGATTCAGGCAAGTGATTTAACTTGACTAGTTTATTGACAGGTGATTTTGAGGAACAGTACACTTAATAAAGAAAGAAAACATTAAAGAATTCCCACCTGGAAGTAACTACCTATCTTAATAAGGTAGCTTTACATAAAAATCTGAAGTCTTTTGGGATTAATGCTGTCTGTTTACTTTCCATTTCATTTTGAGCTCCCTCTACTACATGAGTTGAATCAAAAGCCTGAGAACTTCAGTATGGGCAACTGAAAAAGAAACTGATAAAAAAGTAAAATGCCAGTAATTGAGTTGGTTTTGAAAACTGTCTATCTCCCTGCCTTTGTCAGGAGTTGATTGGGAAGACTGGAAGACAACCTCTCATTTTCATTTAAAAAAAAAACAGAGAAGAAAAAAATCTCAACCTCTGTGACTTCAGAGATAAATACATGCAAGTATTCACAGAGTTTTAAAACATGTGTGATGTTACATATCAGTTTGAAGTGGTGCAGTGGTATTGTATAGACTGAGACATAAACCTGTCAATTCAGGTTTTATTGCTAGGAGTGCCAGATGCACTGTCCAGAAGCTCAAACATACTAGCCTGTGACATCAGCCCAAGAGGCCACATCAGGGCTTTTCTCTGCTGCTTTCACAGCTTTTGCACTTGATAGACTCATGTTCCCACAGTGTAAGTGCCATGGCCTCCCTCCGTAATTTTTTTTGCTTTTGATAAAGATAATATTGTGCATAAGAATGTTTATGTTTATTAAGAGTTCCCATATTGACTGTAAGAAACTCCTTAGGTGCTGACCTAAACCAGATGCTGTGAGTACTCTTTTTTTCTACCTTTTAAATTTTTTCATGGGTTTTGTATTTTAATTTTACTAGGCACTTAGCCTTCTCATTATATTCTGCTTCTCTCTCAGCTGCCTACATGAGAGACATGGAGAGATAACCTTTCCCTTTCTTTCCAAAGGCAAAGTAAAAGAAAACCAGGAAAATTTACATACCATGGTGCAACAGTGGACATTTCCCTGCTTTGTCAGGACCTGTGAACTCTGTTTCAAACACTGTACAAGAGCATTGTGTTCGGACCGCCTGCCTTCTCTTTGGGGAGGTGTAGTGATCTCTGGTTCCTTTGGTGTCACCACTGAAATGGCCATGAACAAGGCTGAGAGCATGACCTGGGACTCAGAAAGGTGTCCAAATGTATAAAGATCTCAGGATGAAAATAAATTGAAGATAGATTCATCTTCACTATCTTTCAAAAGACAGTTATGGAAAAGAAATCAAATTATATTGCAAGAAGACTGCAAATCTGGAAGGCCTGTAGCCTAGATTCCTGACACCATTAAATATTACTCTGTGTTTTTATCACTTCTCCACAATGTTTCCTCTCAGTCATGGAAAATACAACTAAATAAAAAGCACATGGTGGGATTTTAAAAAGCATTCCTGGTTTTTTGAGACTCTCAGCTAAAAATTACATTGACAACTGGCTGATAAAGTTTGACGTGCCATAGCTCAGTCTTTTTGAGTCACGGAAACTCCACAGGAGTTATCCTCCCATCAAAAAAGGGTATTACATCTATTACAGAAAAGGAGAACAAAACAAAGCCTGTATAGACACTCTGAAATCCGCCAGGCCATGAGAATTTCTCTTCCCCTCAGTGACACTTTGCTGCAACTGTGGGCAGCAGATTGTGTTTGGATTGTCAGGGAAACAGTCAGGCCATTATTGTTGTTGTTTAATTTTTGGTGGTTGAGGGTTTTTTTCCCCCTCCTAGCCAAAGTATTAAAAAAAAAAAAAAAAGAGGGGGAAAAAAAAAAAAAAAAAGAAGTTGATTTCTTCAACAAGCAGCTGCAATGACAGATGGCTGATGAATGCACTACCAGCAGTTCCAATGGAACTCGACTCCGTGGGAGTCGGGGCACTGCGCACCTTCCAAAGGGCGCCACGGTAGTCGCTTGGGAAGGGGAGTGAGAGTCGGAATTTCGAACCATGGTGAAAATGTACTGAAGGAAGAGAACATGATGACAAGGGGTGAGAAAGGGAAGGGAGTGATTGAGATCCATCCAGCTGAGTCTTTATCCCCAAGGATGAATTAAGATGAAATAGGGGCCTGGAGCCATAAAAACTTCAGAAGTACTTTAAACATAATGCCTCCTATGCTAAAAATTATCATCTTAGCCTCCCGCTTGCCATTAGGCTTTGCTGATCTTTCTTCCCTAGCCCCTAGATGGACTCCTCCGCTCTCTATTCTTTCTATACACTTTTTCCTTCTGTTTCCCGTTCCTCCTTTCCCCATAGCTATCTCTTCCTAGCCTCATGACTGTGTGTGATTATGAAGGAAATAGTTAGGCTGTTGCTGCTTCCTGATGCCTGTCAGATGTCCCCCATGAGTCTTCCTTAGCACCCCAAGGCCTGGCAATCCTTGATCAGCCCTGCCAGCTGATCTACTACATAGTATCTTCCTTACCTCATAGTGCTCAGACTTGAAAAAATTGTTCGTCCTGGGCAGTTATTATCTCTTTGTCCAAAGGTGCCCAATTTAAACAGGTAGTCAGCAAAATCTATGACCTTCTTTCTATTGGGACCCCTGTGCCAGGTATGTTTCTACTCTTCCTGCCTGTGAGTTTTAGCTCCCTGTGGAAGCAGAAACATAATGGGGAAGGAGCACAAGCCCCATTCTCTGAAAGGAGTCCACAGGCAAATACAAGTAGACAATTTTCTGCATCAAACAGAATGTCATAACCTGCAAGACCCCAGTCTGTCCTGGTCCTCAGGACAGTGTCGTTCCTGTATGAAGAATGAAGTAAAAAGGAAAGAACTGGTGGCAGTTGGAAAAGCAGTAGAGGTTTGCAACTGGGCAGTGAGTAAATGAGCAACAAAACTCCTTGTGCAGCAAATGTACTGTGTAAACATAAACAATAGCAACAAGCAAGACACATATTCCAAAACCATCTCCACTGAGAATCAATTATGTTATATCCGATGAATGAGGGGAGGGGGCTAGTGTGAGAGAATGAGGATCCATTATTATTTTCAAGTCAAGTCAAGCAGCCAAGTCTGAAAACAAAAGCATTTTCTGTCTTTTTCTCTGTATTGTTGATGACCTCCCCTTGTCTCTCTTCCTTGGCATATTTCGCACAGTTCCCCCACCCAGCAGTAGTTATATACATCTGAATAACACTGCAGTTCAAACACTAAAAGAATTATTTTCCTATGGTTTCTAAATGTCTTTTCTATTTACTTATATTTGTAATCCTGGCATAAGTAGTGCTTATCAAGGGTGTTCTACATCAGACAACTCAGGTGTGAGACTGTCTACATGTGTGTGTGTTTGTGAGTGCTCATGTGTACATGAAAATATGTGACTAAGCAGGCAAGAAAATACTGCTGCAGATCATTAATGAAATAATGATAGGTACTGCTTTTATACCTGTGGTGGTAAAAAGAAAGTTTTTGTTCTTCTACCTGCACATCACTAAATAGTGCTAACGCACACACAGAGGTTTTTTTTTCTGTATCCCCAAAACCACAAAGTGGGAAATGAAAAGGGGAGGAGAAGTTGCTGGAAATGATTGTCTCTTAGGGTGTTCTCTAATAATGAGAAAGGAGCTCCGCTTTGAACTCTTGATTCTTTGCCAGAGAACAAAAACCTTAGAGCATTTTGCTACCTTTAATTGTATTACTCTTCTACTAATCAATAAAGATAAAAAAGGATCATTCTATGTACAATATGAAATCACACAGGGTCTGACTATGTGGAGATAGATTCCACTTATCTGTCTCTAGGGGTAGCTTCTCTTGTAGTAGAAAACTCAATTTTTATTTGGATTTTAAAAATGTTTCAAATTATCCAGTCAATGCTACATGAATATTAAAAGATTTATTACCAAATATTCTCATCTTGATGTACTGGATCTATGCACCCAATTCCCACTAATGTTAATGGAACTGCATCAGTAAATCCCTGCACATCAAAGCGAGACAGTACCCATAAGTAATGCAAATACATAGGTAGCTGGATAAATAGCTCAAAGATTAACCACCTCTGGTATTACTAGGTTTTTTTTTTTGTCTTTGTGTAAACATTGATCTCATCTTTCCAAGGACTCCATATGCAACATAAGAAACTAAATGCATCCGGGCCAAGATCCCCCACACTTCAGCGTGGGCAAGTGACATCACCCACTCTAATTGAAGGGGAGAGGGGTGCCTCCACAGGGTGACTCAGATTTTAGGTGGGCTGAATCATCCCTGGAGATGCCTGTTCCTCTCTACTAACTATTAACTGGGGGAGTATAAAGAGCCATTAATTTAAGTACCTGAAGGGAGATGATAGGTTGCATCAGGCCTAAAAGTATTAAACCTCCATTCCTATCCTCTGGTAAGGGGTGATTCGAAGGCTTCTCCTTAGGGAATAGGCTGCTCACTGTCTTCTGGGGTGCCTATTAGCCTTTCCTGTCAAAGGTGGGAAGAGAGACAGAGAAAGGGCAACCATCCCATCTCTCTCATTCACACCGATCCTAAAAAAAACACATACGTACCTCAGAGCCAAAATTTTCAAAAATGGGTTCCTAAAGTTTAAATATTAAATCCCTCAGCTGAATTCATAAAAAGCAGCTTGGATTTCACTGCTCCAGAACTTGAGTTTGGTTTAATTATCTAACCTTAGGCATGTTTGGATAACATTTTAAAATTAAGAGAAAACCAGGGTATTATTATTATTAATATTATTAATAGCTCTATTAATTAAAATCCTTACATATATGCCAATGTAAACTGTAATTAAAGTAAATTAAATATACTAACAACAAAGTTATATAAACAGAACATATTGTGTTAGAATTCAAAGGAAACAAATGCATGTTTTAAAGTAAAAAAAAAGGATGAGGTAGAAAACGTAATTACAGTGAGGCCAATAACCACATTAATAGTTAGAAGAGAATACAAAAGCAATGAAATTACAAGCAGTGCATACTCTACTGAAAGATGGGTGAAGCAATTAGAATGTAGACAGGCTAATAAATGATAATTAACAATACCTCTTCTGAAACTTCCAGTTTGTATACCTAGATTTGCAAGTGCCTTACAAAGGAAGCATCATTAGCCCCATTAGGCAGAGGAAGGAGGAAGAGGCACAGAGTAAATACAGTGACCAGAGTCACCTAAGGGTATGGCTACACAAACAAGTTACCACAAGTTAAATTAGAGTATAGATTAACAGAGTCAGCTGCTTTGCTCTGACTTTCTGTTTGCCTGCTTTTAACCTGTGGTAAATGAAACCCAGCTTACCTCAGGTCTAATGAGAGGGCAGAGCCTCCCTTATGGCTGCAGGAGGTAAAAAGTGAGTACCTGGTACCATAAAGACACACTGTCTACCTTGCTCTGATGCCATCTCCACCAAAAACCTGGCTAGTCTGTATTTGTGAGATGGCAGCGATCGTGTTGTGAAGCTCTGCTAAAGTTGGGATGAGTGTGATATATAAATGGAAAGAGTTGACAGGAAAGGAATGATACAGGGGGTGAGATACGTTGTGCAGTTCAGCGTAGAAAAGTCAAAATCTGGTGCAGATCTGTGATGTGACAGTAGGGTTCCAGGAAAAGCAGGTGGTGTGGGAACGCAGCTCCCCATTAGGAGAGGGCTCAGAGAGAAGGGGATCAGTCATAGCCAGAACCTGCATTATTTAAGGATTTAAAATCCAAAAAGACCAACTTAAAATCAATCTGCCACTTTGGAGGCAGGCAGTGTGAAGAATGCAGCGTGGTGTAATGCGTTCCTGCTGGCTCACAGGGCTGAGCACACGTGCTGCCGCTCTCAGAGAGAGCAGCAAGCAGCGCTGAGCAGCCTGGCTCTAAGCTCTGTTAAGAGGGTATTACAATAATTGATCTTTCTGGTAACAAGGTCTGTGTTGCTATATTTGTGATAGGCATGGGATAAACTAAGCGTGCAGCCGGTGCGTGCTGCATAACTGGAGGAGGAGGGGTGGAAATCTTTGACACCAGAATTGGAAACCTGGCTTCAAGTTAAGCAATGGCAAAAGTCCATTAACTTCAGTTTAAGTCTGTGCTTGCCAGGTACTTTTCCAGGAACACTGTGGCCTAACACAGTACCAACGTGCACCCAGCTCACAATCCCTAAAAAACAATTCTTCAAAGTGCAGGGAACATAACAGAAATAATTCCAGCTAGTACCCAACACCTGCTTTTACCAGCTCAGAGAAGAAATGTCTCCAGCTGCATGAGGACACTCTTCTTTTCATCTGTAGCTGAAATAGAAATCAGGATGTTTATGGCATGAGATTATATGTAAATTTCACTAAGGTATTTGATCTTTTTTTTTATTTTTCATCTATTTTGATGTGTCCCTAACTTACTGCATTTCTCACATTGGAAAATACGGGAAAAGATCTGGCATAGACAGCATTTTCCCACATCCGTTTTCCCATGGCTCATTTTCATTCTGAAAACCATCTTTATCTAAAATCCCAAATCCTTTGTCCAATTGCAGCTAATCCCATGAAGTCTGAGTCAGAAAAACCTTTAATTTTCAGTGTTCTCCCGTGAGTCTCACATTCCTCTGCATTCTGAATCAGGCTAAACATTCACTTGGTTGTGGAAGCTTCATGGACACTGGCTCTTCCTGGCTCATTTGCTCTCTCTAACTCACCTCACTTTCTTTCAGCTCTTTTCTGGTTGAGGCCTGATGCAGCCAAAAGGGCTACAGATATAGAGAGGAAAGGTATTCCGGGGTTATTCTGTGGAAATGCTATCCTCATGGAGCTAGGTAGGCAGTTCCTTGACAGTCTCAGTATAATGGCCTCCTGGGCTTTCTCCCTCTCCCGCTAAGGAGTCTCTGGGCAGTCAGTGAGTGGGCCAAGCACTTCCAGAGCCAAGTCAGAGCATTGGAGACCTGCTATTCTATTTGTCTGCTGTGCTTCTTGGGAAGCCCTGGAAGCCCTGCTTTTATATAAGGGTTCTCAGATAACAGATTAACATTACATCACAGAAATAGTGGACCCAGATATCTGTTGTGGCTTAAACTAGCCATGGTCTTTAGTTTTGCTAAGCTTAGGTGGTAGTGAGATACAGATTTGAAGATCAAAAGTTGAGAGACAGGATTTAGGTATGCAAGACTTCTTTGTATGGAGCCCTTCATATAACCTTTCTGGATAACATCATTTATTGCTCAAGAACAGGCATCTTGAAATTCTGTACTCTGCCGTGCCAGTCACAAATTATAAATGGAAAATACATGAAAAGAAATTATTCATAAATCGGTATATTATACATATAAACTTGTGTGTGTATGTCTATGTTTGTGCACCTTGAGCAGAACAAACTCTTTTTGCACAAGTAGAAAAGCATTTTTTAAAAAAGAATGTATGATATCTATGTGAAGTGTACAGTCATAACAGGAAATCATGCAATTTCTGCAGAAAGATTTTATTTAAAAAAGCAGAGTGCATCTCATTGACCTACATTCAGCTTCCCCAGCATACACTGTACCTGCAGAACTTTTCTGCAGAGATACATTGTAGATATAGATCAAAGGGAAATGCTGGTGTCAGAATTGTCTAAATGTCCCTTTTTTGGGCCTGAAAACCTAGATCATTGCCATGCATTTGCGCTGACTTTGGAACTTTAATCAACCTGTAAACTGTTCCTTGGACTGCTGTCTTTAAAAGCCAGGTAGGATGTTTGTGGGGATAATGAATGTCTGTATCTATACAGCAAACAAATGAAGATTTCTGATGCCTCAAAATGAAAATATCTTTTTTTTTACAGACTTATCCAAGATACATTGTACTATAGAAGTAGCAAAATAAAGTTAACATTTGTGTTAAAAGAACTACACTCCACAACCAGATAGATTCATCCTGTTCAACATATACCCTAATTGTTTTTCAGAATATTTGATCCCATCTCTAAAAAAGGCCATGGGGATGTTAAAACATTGCCTGTCAGGGGGGCTGGATTTTATTGCATGCACATCTGTGTACTCAGACTGAGACCTGTCAATTCTTTTCTCACAAAGGCCTGGATTCACAAATGTGTGTGTGGGTGTATGGAGAGCAGTAACATGACAGAAGGAGGCTGCAAGGTGTACCACTGAATGCTGTAGTGCTGAGCTTTTATGCAACATACTGCCTGGTGACAGTCACACAGGGATATGCTCCAGCTCCCTTATGCAATGACTCAGTGGGTATTAGAGAAATGAAGTTGACAAAGAAAGTATGCAAGGAGGGGAAAGGCCTAAGTTACCCTTTACAAAATATAAAGCATATAAAATACAAGGGGTCTACAGACCCATTTGATGTCTGTCTCCCTGTTGTGCAATCAGTTAGTTGTAGACTGTAGTTTTTTTCAAGTGCAAACACTTTACAAACAGATAATAACTGTAAGATTGTATTTAAATTATAGAAAACTTCATTAATTCAAGGGGTGATGTCTACAATTATGACATCCTAAAATACTAAAACAACAAAACAGCCACATAAAATTTCTATTAATAAAAAGTATTCACTAAGATGGACTATATTCTCTTTGTTTTCAAAGATTCTTTTCTGTTATTTTTTTTCTTTAAATTTATCATGGTAGGTGAAAAGCATATTTACAAAATAGCTTCCTCCTCCAGAATTAAATACTTCAGCCTTTACAGAAAATTGTTTAAAACATGAAATATTTAGGGGCAAGTATATATCACATAGAAGTATAACTGAGAAATGACTCTGTATCAGAAAACTTTACCATTTCCAATGAACTGTAATAGTTACCACTTAATGGAGTAGGAATTATTTGTGCTACTTGAACATTAAAAACATTAAGTAAAATAAATGTCAATGCTAGTTCTCTTTCTATGCTGGGTACTACAAATCCCTCCTCATTGTCCTTAAATATCTGCTCAAGGAAGCTTGAATTTCTACTGTCTTCCTTATGGCTAGTCACAAGACAGATTTTAATTTCATGAATTCAGCTTTCATTGAACCTAACCATAAGCCTCTTTCTTGAAGTTGCACTGACAAGCAGAAAACTTCTGCCAGAGCACATGATACCTTTCATGGGATTCTTCTTGGGTCATGTTAGCTACAGATCATAAGTGATTTACATTTCTATGACCTGTGCTCAGTCACTTGTTGCTAGCTACCAATATGAGGACTACTCATATGGTCTGTGCTACCTCACCCAAAAGTAAACCAACTGACAAGTTAGTCATCCATGTTGCTAACATGGCATGTGTGAACAGCACACATGCATCCAGGTGAACTAAGGAATGTGAATTTAGGTTATATAAAAGAAATGCTTTATCTTCAGATAAGTCCATGTAATTCATTTTTACTGAATCAGCTTAACATCAGGCACTGAAGACTTATTTTATGTTAAAAAGGAAGTGGGAAGGACACAATTCCAGAAAATAGGGGAGTGGGAAGAGTATATGTACTAGAAGCTTTATTTGGGAAATAGCTAAGATAGTAAAACTGCATAAGAAACTAGGAAAGGGTTTTTCAAAAAGAGAGTCAAAACAGGAAGCGAAGATTGCATCTTGAAAAAGATTTAAAAGCTCCTAAAGAGAATACATTCATTAGCTTGTGTGACCATCGTTAAGCATTCAAAAAAGATTGCTTTAAAAATGGTTCAAACCTCATTAATTTCAGGTAAAATGTTCTAACTAGAGTCCTATCTGTTGAAAAGGAGGTTCTTTGGGGATGTAGAACTCAGTCTTCCCCTATGTCTCTAATACATTGGTGTCTGCTGTTCATAGACTGTGCTGAGAGGAACAGGGTAACATCTCTTTGCATATATTGCTTCTGCACTGGTTTGTTAGTCTAAAATCCATTGTGGTTTTGGGCCAGATTCCATCTGCTAAGTGTTGACAGGGTCATGGGTAATGCTTTTGTCAGTAAAGTACGACTGAGTGTTAGTAAAGGTGGGAATATGCTAACCTATTCAGTTGGTAGTTTGGGATAAACTGTGATAAATCCATCCAAACTACAAATTCCATTACTTGTAATTAAGATTTTTTAATAGGGACATAATGTATACCAATTATTTATGGATAATACCTGAAAATTTTAATCTTTTATGGATTGGAGGTGAGAACAGCTGCATGTCTCTCTGTCCTAAAACAATGCTATTTTATACTTCAGTAAATGTTAGAAGGTCCAATGTCCTTGTGCTATAAATAAACAAAGATATATCTTTTGGGGAGTAACATCTACTTTTTTAAGGTTGTCAACTAATCCAAATCACCTCAGTTATTTGAAATATTCTGAAAAAGAAAAAAAGATATTTTTCAGAAACTGTTTAGTACTTTCCCTTTGCAAAGTACTCTCATAAGCAAGCCTTAGCTTAGGACTGAGGCACCTAAATATCATCAGCCACTCTAAAAATCATGTTTTTGGGCTGTTTCAAAATTTGTTGAAGTCAATCTAATATACACCATGACTTCAAAAGACCATGGACCACATGGAGGAAAAGGATTTGGCTGCCAGGAGTCAAAATTCCCTTGTTTTGGTGTATTCTGCAAGTGATAAAGTTTGAGAATTAGAGCACTGTCAATATCTGCTATAAAACCATGTCCTTTAAGAGGATAATGTTCCACTAGACCTTTTGCCACAAATTACTCTATATAATTGGACCTAGGATCACAAAGAGTGCCCATTTACAAGATAAATTGAAAATTAATGAACAAATAATATAGTAATTACCAAATCCTTATTATTTGAGGAATATACACACTATGGGGTCTATTTCTTCCTTGATGAGCATATGTAACCCCCATTAATTTTAATGGAAGTTAAGCATGCACATCAAGGGAAGAATTAACTCATGATTTTAAAACTGACTACTAAGATTAAGACCTGCACTTTTGGCTTTGAGTTGAAAATGTGGCATATCTTTTGATATTTATCTCTTTTTAATTGTGTATTTGTAGCTGAAGCAATTTGCAAATCATTGTTATCCCTATCAGTACAAGGCAAAGATAAATTGCATTATATACCCTACTTCTTGGACTTCTTGATGTTCTTTTCTGATTAAATTGAACTGTACCAGCGGTATCATAATTAATAATCTATAATGATCAAGTTGGCAGTGTTAAGACCATTCGGTACCTGATGGCAATGAAAAATTGCTCAAGCAAGGTACATTGTTTGTTTATTAATTTTATTTTATTTTATTATTTTATTTTAATTTGTTAATGTAAGAAATATAAGATTAATAATTCTGTGCCATGGATATTGTTAGATAATGTGAAACCTGCATTTTAGCTCTGGACAAGAAAAAAAATGATCCAGTTAATAAGACTTCTGAGGCAATTCATGAACTATGATATTAAGCCTACGTAAAAAGAATTTTACTACTTGAAAAGAGATTAAAAGGCTCTCAGATGGAAACTTCAGTCCCAAATGAAATAGATATACTGTGCCAGTTATTGTTTCTACATCTCAGCTCAAGGCAAGGGTATGTCCATGTGCCCTTCAGCAGTTGTCCATTAATGAATATTAGTGAAATGGGTTCTGCAGTTATTCATAAACTTTTTTATATTGATCCAGGAATTGAAAGTCTTTTAAAAATGTAAACCAACATGGATTAAATATATACAGAGAAGTAACTTCTAATTTATTAAAAAAAACAAAACAAAACAAATAGTAAACCCAAGATTTTGTTTTGTTTTGTTTTGTTTTGTTTTTTTTAATTACTTATCCAGTTCATTTTTTACACTGAAACATAACATTAGGTTAATGGCAAAGAGCTCAGAAACATGACTAGCAATAAGGTGACCAGTGTAATCTTAGTATCAGATCTGAACGAACTGTAAAAAATAAGTAACTAAAGAAGTGGGGGAAACCAAATAAAAATTTTTAAATTATTTGCCTTTTATGTAAGCTGTTCTACTTGTCATAATTAGAAAACTCACCCTAGTAGCAGATTGCAGTATATACATTTCATAATCTATCTGTTGCTCCTTACATTATTGCAAAGTAGAAATATTTTCCATTTATTTGACTGTGTGAAGGCAGAACTGAAGGAATGCACTTGCAAAAATATTTATCCAGAGGTATAGCCATTGAACAGCCCTTTTAATTTTCCCTTTGTTTTATTAATCTATTTCATTCTAAGTGTTTCAAACTGTTGCACAGGTTAGCACCATTTTGATCTGGAAGCCAAGTTAGGGGCAGGAAGTCCTAGGCCTCAGCAGTGTAAATCAGATGAAATAATTTAAATACTATCAGCTTTATATTCTCAACTATATCTAGTTATAGATTTCTCCATATTTTTGGACGTACTGTAAGATATCAACCATCAAAGGACACAATTTGCAAAACCTTCAAACACCTCAAATGAGGTGTCTAGTGTCATTAGTTGTTACACTGCTGAGTGTCTTGTTGTCCTCTGGTTATAGAGATTATATCTAGATAACTTAGCTTCACTGTTTTGCTACAACTGTTGATCAGAGGATAAGAACTTAGAAACTGATAAAAATGAGAGTGTTCTGAGTGACATCTGTAGCAACGTTTGAATAGTGAGTAATATGTAAATGCTTCAGCAAGAAGTCTCTTTCATATCTTCATGAGAGAAAAAATAATTATGGACTGTCAAAATGAAGTTTAGATGCAACAATTAAAAGAAATCATAAAAAGATAGGCAGAGAAACCAATGTATATTAATTTCAAAACATGTGGTATGAGGTGTATTGTAGTTAAAGTAGTGACGTGCTTGTACACTCAGTTGAGATAGAATTGCAGAAGGGAAACAAATTAAACCTTCAAGTTAGGAGGTACATATTTTAGGACAGCACTCTTGTCCTTCCCTCTTACATGATGCATGGCTAAAAAAAGTCTTATTGGATGTCAAAAATCTGTTTTATAAAGAAGATCTCCCATTACTAATCTCTAAAGCTTAGAAAACATTTAATCCCAAACCAGTCTCTGTTTCTGGGTTGATTGTTGGATTTTTGGTTTTGTTTTACCTTTTTTTCTTTCTTATGATATTAACAGGTAGACATTTCATCTTGTTTAGATATGGTTGGTTTTTTTCTTTGCCAACGAAAAATAGGTCTCTGAATAATACAGCTTTCAGGAAATAATTGTACCTTCTTGGCTTCATTGCATCTGCATGTACTGTACTCTTGCTGCCTCCTCAGAGCAGTTATTATCATGGTGTGTAGTAAAGTTGAAGGAGGCATTTGTTTGCTACTGTCTACAGGGGCATTCAAAAATGTTTCATTCAAAGATTTCTCAGCTAAATGAAATATGACCAGTATTATTGTGAGGCTGCTCTCTATCATCTTTTAAAGGCTGTCACAATGGGGAGAGGTCCCTGATGACTGGAAAATAGCAAATATGATTCCTACCTTCAAAAAAGGTAAGGTGAAAATCTGGGGAACTACAGGCTGATCAGCTTCACTTCACATCTTGGTAAGAATATGAAGCAAGTCCACATGGAAGACATTTTTAGGTACATGGAAAACATTTCTAGGTACATGGAAAACAAGAAAATGTTTGGAACAGACAGCATGGGTTTACCACAGGCAAGCTGTGTCCAAGGAATCTGACTAATGTGAAGTGACCAGTAGCTCTCTGGATGCAGGGAAAGCAGTGTATGTTTTTTGCCTTGTCTTCAGAAAAATTTTAAACACTGTCTTCTGTGGCACCCTTCTATCCAAACTGGACCTATCTGAACAGAGTAGGTGAGAGAAAAGGTGTATGAGTGACCAGCCTTAAAGAGCCAACAATTTGAATTCTAATAGATAGCTAGCTCCTCGTCAGTCAGTTTTGGGGACAATAATCAACATGGATGGTAGCATAAAGCTCACCCTCATAAAGATCATGATGACACAAAACTGAAGGTCTGTTTTATACAAAGAATGATCTGTCTGCCTTCACAGAGATCTTAAACTAGATAGAGTTATCATGAATACCATGAAATTTCATAAAGATACAGGTAAATTTCTACTCCTAGTTGAGTACAACTCCAGGCTGAAAAGCAGATTGACTGAATGGACTTGTGTGTCTCAGTGCATTAGAAACTGGAAAGAGTCAGCTGTATGCCCTTACAATAGAGAAGACTAGACTTGAACTGTGTGAGCAAGATACATACAGCAGGTCTGTGGAAGCAATTATTCCCTCTACTCAGTTCTTGTGAGGCCATACCTGGGACATAGTCCATCTTTTGGGGATCCAGTACAGGAGACAGTCTGACAAGGT
This sequence comes from Todiramphus chloris collaris, assembly GCA_025345505.1. Taxonomy (NCBI): domain Eukaryota; kingdom Metazoa; phylum Chordata; class Aves; order Coraciiformes; family Alcedinidae; genus Todiramphus; species Todiramphus chloris. The sequence goes on along the minus strand of JANVCC010000043.1, from coordinate 15,128,674 downwards.
GAAGAGAGACATGTAGAGGATCACTCAGTTAGTAAGGGGATGGAGTTGAAAATGAATGGAGAGGGTGATTTAGCTTTGTTTATTTGACCTGAAGAAGAAAAGGCTAAAGAGGGAATCCAAGTAGAGCACACATTGCTCAAGTGCAGCTGAAGTGAGATTGCAAAGAAGACAAGGTCAGTCTTTTCCTGGAGGGATATAGCAAAAAGATGAGTGACAAACAGATGAGAGGTCACAACCTGAGGCAAGGGAAATTTAAATTAAATATAAAAAGAAAAGTTTTTACAAGGGAAGTGGTTAAACACTGGAACAGTGTCTGAGAATGGCTGTGGGTTTTCCATCCTTGGACATTTTCACACTTGCCTGTAAAAGGTCCTGAATAACCTGGGCTTACTTGGAAGTCAGCACTGATTAGTGCTGGCAGTTGAATAACTTTCAAACTTCACTTCCATTCTAAATCCTTCTATGATTCCATAATTTCACAAGAAAGTAATCTTCTTACTTATTTTATTTAAAAGAAAAAAAAAAAAAAAGTGTAAAATGTATAGCTGAAGAATTACACTTTCTGGAACCAAGGTTCATTTGGGCTTGCTATTTTGTCTTCTTAAGGGGTATTGGTAATGGGTGGAAGGGAAAGAAAAAAAAAGAAGAGAAAAAAAAATATTCATGACAGGTACTTACAGCTATCTATATAGTTATCCACTTATTAAATAACTAATATTTCCAAAGAAAATTTCAATATAAAGAACAAATTTAAAAAAAACTATATTCACAAAAAAACCCTGTGAATTAATATCCAGCTTTGCGCACTGGTTAAGCCATGCATATTAAGTTCATTAAATGCACTGGTGAAGCCATTACCCATGAGATCTATGATTTTTAGAACAGAAAGAGTTATAAAGAAAAGCAAGACAGTATAAGTTAGAAAGACCTGTGCAAAAATACTATTGTTTTAAATTGACTTCTGCATAATTGCTTCTGTGAAACTCATTATCATTAGTACTACTTTTAAGTGGTGATGAGAGTATGATTATATTTTTCTCACCTGAATGTGATTGTTAATTATTAAGAGCAGCTATGAAATCCTAGTGATTGTGAAAATAGTGTGCTGTGTAAGAAAGCAGAAGTGATTCTTTGCTCACTTTTTTATTGGCTTATGATTCAAACAACTGTTCGCTGAGAACATTATCCAGTGCCTGGTATTTTTATTTGGAGGTCTGGATGAATTAATACCCAAATAGAGTGTTTGATTCCAAACAAATCATGGTGTCCTTTTGTAATATTTATATAGTTCTGATTAGTTTTAAAAGGATGACATCTTTGAAGGGATGGATTGCATGTGTTATGGTGAAAGAAGGCCACAAACCCACTTGAATTTCCAAACTGTGTCCCCGCTGGGCTTCAGATAATGACCTGAATTTCTGAACGAACACCATCAAGGCTTCAAAACATCAAACCTCAAAATTTGCCCATCAATGACTTGATTTAGTGCCACTGTAATTATTTGTCTCTTTTCCATTGTCTTCATTAGGCTCACTATCATGATCTAAAAAGTTTCTACCATTATCAGGAGAAAAATATAGTTAGGAAACTCAAATTTTTCATCTGTTTTGTGATTTTTGTACAGCACCAGCTTCCTGTCTTTTTCTGAGCAGTTTGCATTTGAGGGTCTGACACAGCAAGTCTGTCATAGTAAGACTACACTACAAAAATACTATGGAAAGCCTGGGAGAAAGGTTTTATATAAACTTCTCCCTTTTGTCTGAGCCATGCAGTTCTTTCTTAATGACACTATCAAAGTTTGTATTGTGCTCACATTAGAACTGGAAGCTTCATCCTCACAAAAACAATAAAAGTTGATTACATACATATGATATCTATGAATTAGGGGCAGGATTCTTGGATTCTTTACAAAGGAAGTGTCATGTTTCATCTTCTGTAGGGGGTTTACAGGAATGTGTGTGTGTGAAGACACAGAACTCCATATAGTCCCTTTCAGTAAAGATGATAAAAACAGAATCAAGTTCACTTTAAAGCACAACTGTAGGATTATAGTTAAGAGAGTTAAAAAAAAAAGAGTCTTCTTTTCATCTTCAGTGCCACCTGAAGGCTGTCAACAGAAATTAATGACTTTGATCAAGGGACAAGACAAGGTAGATATTCCTAGCTAATACACCAATAAATTATATTAGTCCAAGCAATTCAGAATGGCAGTTTGCAAGGAAAAGAAAAGTGCCAGACCCTGTGACTGAAGGGCCAAATATTCTAAGTGGACCAGTTAAACATCAAAATCAAAATTCAGATTTTCTAAAGGAAATACTATGCTGAATTTGGTAGATAATGCAGGAAATGTGATTACTGGTAGCATAGGTATAAGAAAAAATAATATTTTCCTTTGGAACGTGGTTCATTCGAATTAAATACTTTGTGAAAGATGAATGAAAACTTATGTGGAGTTACATAAAAATAAAAGGGTGGGAATCCAAACAAATAATGGTGTTCTCAGAGCAAATAGTTTCTTTTCTTTAATTTTATCATAGTATTTCAAAAAAGATTTTTTATTTTCTTTGCCACAATCCATCACATAAGTATAGTATAGATATGTAAAAAAAAGTGATTTGACCAAGCTGACATAATTATTCTTCAGATTTTTTTGTCTCAGAAAACGTTCAAGTCTGCAGGATTTTGGTATTTGAAGGTTATCCAGTTAAAAAAAAAATCAGAATCTTTGCCAAGAAAGAAATTCCATTCTTTTTATATTTGAAATTATCTCGTTCAACTTTTTTTGGTTGCCTAAAAAGATCCAGAGTCTTTTCAACTTATTCAAATGTTCAGTTTCAGAATATGTGTTTCCTAACTGGACATTCTTTGCAAATATGTTGCAATTGCTATAGTCTCACAGATGATCTCTGTGACATAACATTCTACCATATATTCCTATCACCTTCATCAAATTCCTTTTTAAAAGAAGCTAACTCCACATCTTATTGATGAACCCCAGTGAAACAAGAGTGCAACACCACAGGGTAGGTTCAACACATAAAGTCAAACAAAATCTCCTTTCATGATAGGAGAGGTTTTGGCATAGACAGTATGTCAGCACCAAAGCCAAAATGTGAATGAGATTCTAGAGGTTAAAGGAAAACATATGACATTGTGAAATGTGTGATGAAATATTTTTCACATAATCATGGATTTCAAAACACATAGTCAGCTTGATTGTTACATTACCTTAATTGAAGTTAAATGATGAAACATATATAGTAGTTTGGTAAATTACTGTAGGGACAGGTTACCTTTATTGAATCTAATAGTGCCTTTCTTTCCTTTCATTAACTGGATGGGAAGGAGCAGCAGGTATTTAAGCAGTCAGACCATTGGATAGATGGCAAACTGCATGCAGGAAGAAGAGAAAACCTCTTTTGCCCCTGAAGTTATAGGTTGGTGATGCTCTATACAGGTTACTGCAACTTTAGTGACAATTGTTCAGTTGTTCCAACATATCTCAATAGACACACAACTCCTCTAAGACACTCTAAGACATTCAAGATATTTAGACTTTCTTACAGTGACTGCCCATATTTTCTTTCTTTTCTTTCTTGAATTAAATTTATGAAAATGTCTCAGATACCATAACTGTGGAAACTTGTAGATGATACTCATGCTTTTAATTCTGTAGGACAGTTTTGGGGAATTTTTTACTATATAAATGCATATACTACCCAAAACCCTCAAAGTTTAAAATTAAGTGAGTATTCTAGGTTATGGGTACTCTACAAATAAGTATAAATACAGTGTGAACTCCAGTTCTCAAATGTGAGATCACTAAGTCATATGTCTAGATGCTCAAATTGAGCTGTGGCCATGTTAATACTGATGTTCAGTTGTTCCATATCAATCTCGAATCTTTCTGTGAATCAGTCAGTCTGTTCTTCTCCTGGGGAAAGGAGAATCATCATATATAAGACTTCCAGATTCTTGTTTGAAATATAAATCCTGAGAAACTTTAATCTGTGGTTTCTAGAAATATGGTAATACTAGGTTGCATCTTGTTTGATGCTAGCTATAAATAGCAAATGGCCTTTCCTTGGAATACTTTTTTCACAGTAGTTTTAAAGGATTTTTCCTTGTCTTGAAAACATACAGTTCTGAAGTTCAGGCCATCAAAGCAAAAGTTCAAACATCTCTACAAAATATATTTGATGATAAAATATTAAACATTCAGTAATAAAGGCACAGAAATGATTATATAACACCGCAGGTTAAACATGACCCACTTAAACAAATAGCTGGGGCTAAAAAAGAGAGTCTATAAAATCAGCGTATTTATTCCTAGTGCTCTGAATGACATACGTTTAAACCGATCTCACAATCAACTCATATCTGCTTCAGCACAGTCATCTGATACCTATTTAAATTAATCTTGTCTAAGAGGTGAAAGATCACTTCTGGGTGCCAATTCCATCACATAGTGGGATGTATGATAATACAGCTGATCTCAGGAACAAATTCTTGCTGATTTCAGTGGGAACAGGAATTTGTTGTCTCTCTAAAATGAGAAAGATCAGACTTTGAAAGAGGAAGCAACCTATTGAGATCTCCATGTGATTTCAAATACAAACCTTGGTTTTCTGGATTCTTTGAATAGGGGAGTATCTGGACAGTAATCTGAAGTAATTTTTTCAAGGGAAATAGAATAAGGAAAAGAAATAAACAGTGAGAGAGTAGAGGGAATTGTGACAATCAGATATCTAAAATATAATTAAAATACATTAAAATATTATTGAATTATTCAATATATGTAAATATAATGTATCAAACAAACTGTAGGTATTGATCCTATATCAAGGCACATTCCTGTTCATTACTGTGCATAAGCTTCTGTTTAAGTGCTTTTCCTAGAGTAAATGGTCTTAAGTTTTTATTTAAGTGCTCTTTTCAAAAAGGGCCAACATTTCTATGCCATTTTCACTCAGTCTGCCTTGGCTCACCATAGTCACTTATTCCATCTTGATTTTAGTGCAACAGACTCTTCCAGGTAGAAGCCATGGCTCTACATTTATTGATAGAGTACAGTCTTGCCAGCTCTAAGTTCTGAATGGGGTTTTCTAGGTTTCCTGTTGTTTCTTCACTGAGCTGTTAATACTAGTAATACAAATAACAGTTAATAAATCAATCTGTTTCTTCCAGGAATTTTGCTAGGAGGCATTAACCCCTTCTCACCATCTCTCAGGCCACACCCCTGCACTCTTTACAATGAGCGCAGCATATTTTTTATTTCTTCAACTGGCATTTGCAATCTGTCCTGACATAATTTACACATTTACACATTTTACAGAGCAAAGCACAGTCATGCAATTTAATTCCAAAAAACATAAGCATAGGAGACTCGGCACACTCGATTAGCAAAGCATATGATCGAGTTTTGCCAGTATGATATCAAAGGCACACGTTTGATTTGAATTTGTGTCAAAATGTACCTGCTGCTCTTCATTTCAAAACAGACATGTGCTGATGTGTTAGCCCATATTCACACACAGGGGGCTTTTATATTCTGCAAACTGCACGTGTAGACCAATGTCCTTTATAAATGCACTTTCTTTTTCTTCCCTTTCTCTTATCTAAAGGCAGCTGGTTTCCACATCCTTAGGGAGAGGGAAGGATGGCCTGTCACTGCCTGAGAGACAGAGAAGGGGAAAGCAAGAAATCACTATTCAACCTAATGAAATAAAGTTCTGACCCAGATAAAGTCATCTGGGTTCTTCCACTGATCATTGCCCTATTGAGCCACCATTCCACTTCTATTATTTCTTTTATATAGGGATTTAATGCTCATGAATGGAAGGTGAATGCTTGAAAATGAAAGGTGATCACTGCAGTAAAGGACAAATCAATACAGAACCAAAGTGCTCTACTTATCCACAGGGCAAGCTAAAGTGAAAGGAAATGTCTTCAAGACCCTTTCAAGCACTTGTACTAACAGAAATGATGATTAAATTCCCATAATATTACACTTGGACTTAAAAAAAAAAAAAAAAAAAAAAAAAACCAAAAAAACCCCAGTGATTAAACACTTACTAGAAAAGCAATTGGCAGCTACATGGACTGTGGGCATTTTGTTGTTGCCTTTCTTTTAGCCTGATTTAAAGGAAAGGAATTTGACTGAATTTTTTAAATTTTTAACTAAAAAAGATTGATAGCTGCAAAGAGCAGTCTTAGAAGGACCAGAAAAAAAAAAAAAATCCCTACAAGTTATTTAAAGTTTAGTTTCTAGGAGTGTAAGTAATTGAGTACTTTTCTTGGGTTCTGGGTCATGTAAGTATAAATTAGTATATTTGGAATAATAGCTGTAAAGTTTGTTCAGCAGGTGTGAAATGGGCTTTTTTTTTTCCTCTAAATGAGATTAATATTGGAGGCTGCAAATAATGTGATAGGAAGAGCAGTACTCGTGTTCACAGGTAAAATATTTTTGAATTTAATGGAAATTGTAAACAAGAATTTGGGACAGGAAATTTCTATACTAATCTGGGACTGATATTTGGGGGTGTTGATGTCAAGAGATTTTGGTTTTGGGTCATTCTCAGCAGTTGACATAAAACAATGAAGAATTCACTTTGTTTGATCCTCCAGCAAACTCTGATTGGCTGGAAGCAGGGGAAGACAGTTAACTTCACAAAGTCAATAAATGTGGCCATCTGGGAGAATGCAAATTTAGACAAATGTGATATATGTGGGATGACACTTTTTGCTTAGAACATGCTACACTATAAAAGCATTAAAAATCTATTCATATGACCCAAAGCATTTGATTAAAGCCTTCAATATACAATAAATTCAGCCCTAAGCAAACTAAAAGGGACAACCTGCACAAATTCTAGAGCTTGATTCATTCAAGTTTAGTTTCCTGTCTCTTCAGCCTCTTCAGGAATCTTTGTGTTTTCTTTAAATTCAATTAACTGAGTGGTATTTGTGTTAAAACCTACTATCCATTGTGCCACAACTCCTTTTTTATATGGAAAATTGTTTTTCCTCTTTCAGCACTTTTTTTGTCCTTTTTGAGTCACTGGCTTAAGAAAAAGTTAAGTATCTTTGCAAATGGGTAGATTCTCCTGGGAGGAGTCCCCAGTATGTCTAAAATGAATAATGCTGACCTGATCAGGACCTGATCCTCATAGCTGCTGGTAAGAATGCTTTGTGTTCAGCAGCATGTCCTTCTCCAGCTGCAAGAGCATCACTGGTGTTCAGCTAGTTCCCAAGCAGGAATATATCAAAAGTTGCTTACAGTCCTTTTCCAAGTAGTACAATATGCAGTGCTGCTATCTAACCCCCCTGGATAGCTAGCTGCACAGTAATACTTATCTGCCACTGCTTGTCTACATCTTTAGATCATTCACAATGTGTTTTGGCATGATATAACATGTAATGTTTCCACAGACTCGACTCTATCTTGAACGTGGTCACTGAACCCAAAGACCTTACTAAAAAACTGTTTTAAAGTAGTGGATGAACTAACCTGATCAGAAACAGTAAATGTGCTTTTTGTGGTGGCCAAATACCTACATTGTCTGTTCCATGACAGGTAAATGGGTAAAACCAGGGATCACCTTGTGCACAGGTGGATAGACATGGTAAATTGTGGTTTGCTGCTGATATAAATACCTACTTCATCCAGGACAGGATAGAAGTTGGGAAAAAGTGTGTGTCAGAGAAGTGTATCTGTGACACAGCACTTCCTGGAGGTACAGCTGATATGGTACAGTTTATTTAGCACTGCTTTTTAGATAGAAATTGAAGGCTCTGCCCAGTCCTTAAGTAAAGATTTGGGTTTTGTTTTTTAGGGGTTTTTTTGGGTTTTTTTTTGGTTTTGTTTTGTTTTGTTTTGTTTTGTTTTATTTTTTTTTTTTTTTTTTTTTTTTAATAGAAGATAGAATAGTTCTAGTTAAAATAAACACACAGGACTTGCCAGCTTCCATTTTTTGTGAAATGTTATTTTTGACAAATTACATGACTATTCGTATTGAACAAAATAATAGAGGGGATGAGCTTGCAGGCTATATTGATATGAAACATTTCTTCCAGCAATAGTGGAACTAGCTACTGAAGTAAACTGTCTAACTAAACCCTTATTTTGTGTGATAGGAGATATAAGGAAACAGATCAAGCATCTCAAAGTGTGGATCAAGACTGCTGCAGAAGATAAGTTGCAGTTATTTAAAGATACTTGTTTCTTCCAAAACAAAACACTGGTTTCTGTGCCTGGTCCTCAGATGGTCTAATCATCAGTAAAACCTTTTCTGTCACCCATGGAACAACCCTGGCCTTGTTATAGATGACCAGGCTACCACACCATGGTATAGCTATAATACCAAATATAGATGGCAGGCTGAGTGGCATTTACATATTATGGGGAGGCCTACTGGAAACCAGGGTGTTAAGCAGAAAGCAGAGGACATGCTTGCTAGTACCCGTGTTTTACAAAGTGAGACAGATATAGAAAAAAGTGAAAGTTTCCGAGGAGAAAAGGAAGGATTGAGGGACTCTCCCTTTGAAAGAGCAAGAGTCCAAAGCCTAGTTTTCATGTAAAGTCTCTTGTGATCACATCTACTTGTGGTTAGAGAATTAAATATTCCACAGGGCCAACTGTGCACTTGTTTGTTCATATTTTCTATTCACACTGGTTCTTTAACAGGTCTGTGAAATAAAGTACTCGGTGTAACCACCACAGCCTACTTCATCAACACTTCATCAGATTAACATTAGGTTGAGATCTCCAAGACAATATAAATGAGATCAGTAAATAGTGCAATCTCAGCTAGTTTTAAGTGTCCAGAGAGAGATTTAAACAGAACTCCTGTAGGCTGACATTGCTTTACCAGCAGAGAGAACACCAAACACATTGTATTGATGCTAACACATGTTTTGCCCCTTATGATGCTTTTTTCACTTAAACAACAAAGCCAACAGGACTTGTTATGTTGATTTATGGATGCTTTGGAATAAGTGTTTAAAACATTGTTATGAATTTGCAGTGATAGTAAAAATACATCTATACTGTTCTTCCTTTTCTTTGGTTTTACAAATGACTTCAGATTTATCTTGTTTTACATCTTTTTTTACGTTTTGCAGATATTTAAGCAGAGACAGAATAATCTTTGTCCAGCTCTGAGTGCATTGCCAGTGACTAAAGAGTAACATATATGTCTGCAAAATAAAAATAAGAATATCCCAAAATGCTCCAAATGAAGAAAACAAACAAAACATCCTGATTCCAGATATTTAAAAGAACAGTGAAAACAAACTTAAAAAGCCACAGCAACATAGTTCAGTCACAAGTTCTACAGATATAAAGGATGAAACTACTTGAAATCCATATGCTGAAGAAAGCGTAACACTGGGGGGAAAAAATTTGCTCAGCATGGTACACATTCAGGAGTGTTCTTCATCACTTCATCTTTACACTGAAATCAAAGCAGTTGCAGCAGCCTCAGTCTGGAATGATAACTCAAGCCCTGACATACATTCCAGAGCAAAACACAGCAAAACAATTCAGAACATTCCAGGTTTTCTTATTACTACAGATTCCCCAAAATGGTAACAACTGTTTCACTGGGCTAAAACAATCTTCCTTTGCTTTACAAAACTCATAAGGAGAGGTTGTTTTTTGAAAAGAGGTAAAGCAGGTAGGGCATTTCTTACAGCTTTCCTTTTGTTTTACCTTTTTGTGACCCTTTAAAAGTCATAGTCTTCTCACAGTCTAATCAGCATGAGGAATTGCAGAATGAATGTCCTGGAAAATTCCTTTGAAAAAGCAATAATATTTTTTCATATATGAATTCTAGCTCGGTTCTTAGGGACTCAACAAAGGGAAGTCATGGTTATTGGTTTGGTTTTTTTCAATTTTTTTGCTCCTTCATAAATCTTTTCAAAGGCACTCACTTTTGCATAAGTTGTAAGTTTATGTTGAAGTCCTATTCTAGTCTATGTTACACGTTTTAGTACATTCTCTACTGCCCTGGGAGCTAACCCCCCTCCCCCAAAGAACTCTTTCTCAGCCCCTTCATCTGTAACCTTTCTGCAAGTAAATGCTAATTGAAAAAGAAAGAACACCACTAATCTTGGAATTTAAATGCATTTAACAAAACCAATCTCAATCTAAATTGTTGTTTCACCATTCCCTTTTCCCCAACAGATGTCGAGAAACTGCAATTCCTATTAAGAACACTTGACTGTTTACTCAGCAAGAGAACTTCAGGCTCAGGCTGCATCAATCTAAATGCGTTTCAGGACGTCAGTCTTTTGAAAAGTGCAGACTGTTAGTTGGTTATTTTTAAACGTAATCTTCACATAAAAGAGTTGCTGCATTTTTTCTTTTCACTTTGTCATCCCTCTCTCCCTCCTCCCTCTTTTTTACTGATGACAGCAAACATAGATGTCCTGAATTTTTATGTCCCATTCCATTTATGTTTCTGTCCATGGTCTTTATTTCATTTTATTCTTCCTTTTTTCAGCTTTGACCAAAAGGAATACTAGTGAAGATTGTGGACATTATTTCAGGGGAAAAAAAAAAAAAAAAAAACCAGAAATGTTATGTAGTAAGAATGTTAGACATCAAAAGCATGAATATGTTTTCTTATGGAACTTTTTACAGTAAAGCCCCTATGGGCTTTGACCACAGACCTACGTAAAGTTATCTGTGCAGATAAAGGCGATGGTGTGGTTTTGTTGGTTTGTATCCTGGGCATTGATAGTTAACCATGATCAGGAAAATAGACATGTGTCTTGGTTTTTTTCCCTTTTTTCTTTTATCTCTTCACATGGTCCTTCAGCTAGTAAATGCAATATTAGTATTTGCAAATATATCCTTGAGTGATAGTCTCTGAAATGTATCTCGGGTCTCAATTCTGCAATTACAGTCTGGCAATAGACATACGTAGTCACACTGGTTTGAACCCACACTTAGCATGAGTCCTTCAAGCACTTTATACAGCAGAATAAATTTAACTTTCTTTACTCATCATGTTTTGAAACATGGTAAGTTAAGTCCTTCACTTGTTACAGGGGAGCTGGCAAGGCTGACGACTGCATGCTGTGTTTTTCACCTTCCTTGCCAGAGGCAAGTCTGCAGTGTCTGGGGCAGCCCCACCTGGAGCTGTGTGGTGCCTGAATGGGAGATGCTGCTTTCCTAAGTCTTTTGAATATCCTCCATTTTCTCTGACAAAAGCAGGTGGAGGGAATATCTAGACCACTCCAGGCCAGGCTTAGCCACATGGCTCTAAACCCCACCAGTCTTAGGTATTGCAATGCAGAGGAAGTCAGGAAAAAACACGGAAAAATGGCATGCAGGTGAAGGAAAATAGCTTGAACTGTGAATGCTAACAGGCAAGAGATAACTGAGTGCATGGGTGAGTGGGTGGATGAACATCTGAAACTGAACTTTTGAACTCTTAAGCAGAAACTGGCTACTTGCTGTCTGCAATCTTTATGGACTGTCTGTACATTTTGGTAACAACTGGACTAAATAAAAGTGGTGCACCTTGAATCCTCCAGTTAATAAAGAGGAATTAAATACAACTAGCAAGTGGACGTCTGCTTATCTGTTGGACTTCTGCACATAGACTATCTGGATAGAGAAAATGGAGGACTTGGGTTCCAGACTGAAGACCTGGTGCCAAAACAAAGGGTTCCCAAAAAGAAGTGGTCTCAGAAAGGAGAAAGTTACCTGGAAAGAAGAAAGCTGAAGAAAAGATCCTACAAGTGGGGAAGTTCTGGGAAATCAAGAAGATGAAAACAAATGCCAAGGGACACTCAGGGTCAAGCTCTGACCAGCATAACCTTCTGCCCAACTCTCCCAGGCCAACAGTGAACCTTGTCTGGAAGGGAAGTCAAAATTTGGAAAACATCATTCTGGGGACAGTAGTGTGTGTGTGTGTGAAATAATCAATTTCAGTTAAGAGCTGATCCTGTTTGCTCTTAAATAAGCCCCATGTCCAGATCCATCATAGGCTGTTGTTTGCTCTCTCTCTCACTTGTGAAAGAAGGGTGAAGAATTCTGAGTCAAGTGTTAAAGAGTGGTTTTCAAGTATCATGAGCATTAAATATTGTTTTAAAAATAGAGTAGGTGTTTCTTTATCTTTTCTAGGAAAATTTCGAATATACAAGTAGAAAATCAAATAAACAATGGACTTTGATTAAGATTTCTGTAATTCCAATAATTAAAATTCCAAGATAATCTGAAAATGGAAGCAATTATAAGGAAAAATAAAATGAAATCAAATGAAGTGCAATACACAAAGAAATCTCTCACAATAGCAATCTAATGGATAATTTTGCAGCCTTTACCCTACTTACACATCCAGAAATCCATTGGAACCAACTACTAGTGGGTAGAAAACACGGGAAACCATTTTTCCCATCTGAAACATGTCAAGATATTAGAAATTATTCCATTGTGCAGCATGAAAATAAGTAAAATAAAACCTTGAGAAGTATTTTATGTGGTTTTCAATTCTCTTTTTTTTTTTTTTTTTTGTAGAATAATGTGCCTTCCCAAGTCCAGTTAGTCTCTGAAAGCTCCATAGCAAAGTAAAGAAAACAGAACTGAAGTTTATTCTTTTCTGATGTAAATTATAGTTGACACAATAGATTGTTTTACAATCCTAAAATGTGTTATTTAAAAATTTGTCACTACTGATAGTCTTTTTAGAACCTAGGGAACTCTACAGGCATCATAGAATTAGCATGCCTATCTCTATAGGAGCAATCCCCACCTTTCCCCCAAGAACCCTCATAGGAATCAAAAAGACTGCAGGTACTTTGATCTGGTGGATACATCCATCTACAAATTCACAACCTGGATGCAGATACTCAGTGCCTTGAGTCATGACCCAATATGTACTCAGCAGTCAATTTAAATGCGTTGTCAGTGAATATAAAATGCCTGAATGTTGGAGCTAACATTGACATAGTCTTCCAAACTGTGGAAAGAAATTTTCAATGTGTGTAAATTCTATTTTCAAAAATGATGAAAGCAGTGAATTCCAGAGTCTGAAAGGATTTGAGATCTCCCAGATAAAATCAGTGGGATTGAGATAAATAACTACTTCTCTAAATCTAAACTAAATATAAGGCAGTAATCAATTGCTGTGTTATAAGGTATCTATTGTGAAACATAAATACATGCCCTATTCAATGGACCCTATAGCACATCCATCTGCAAGAGGTCCTGCTGTAATCTGTCACGCAGACAACAGTGCTGGATAGCCATACATGATTACAATGACATTTCTCTTTTTTGGGTTTTTTTTTAATGGAAAGGAGATTGAAACAGAATTGGTTTATACTTTTTCTCCACCAGTGACTTGAAGACCAATGAAGAACAGCAACATGTTATACAACGTGAATAAAGAAATGGGGCCTGACTATCAGGTCCCTACAAAAAATCTTCCTGCACTTCAGAGGAATCAGGAAAAGGAAGTGGAATAATAATTTGTCAGGTATATAGTAAAAGTTTGTGGTTCCATAGTACAATAAAATCTTTACAGAAACAATGTATCTGCATGGGTACAAAAGGTCTGAATGATACAGGCAGTTTCTCAGAACATCCTATGCCATACAGTAAACTTGTTGAACCAAAGCTGAGGTTTCTTCCGTTTCTTTGGATGGCTTTAATATTGCAGTAATGCAATTGGTCATCCAGCAGTCATGTCAGACACAAATGTCTGTGCAATAAGGACAATCTACTTTTGAGACACTGCTGTTTAGATTACATATTTTAAAATTCAAAACCAATATATAGAACCATCAGCATTTTCAGTACAGTTTAAAATGTTTCTGTAAATCAGATTTCTACTTTTGTTCCAAAAACTAGCCTTGGAAACAAAAGCCATTTTCTGAGGAAAATGAATCATAACTGAACAATTTTTGCTTCCAAAATATTAGAAGCAAAGAAGTTCAGGTTCATGCTTACAATCTGCTTTTCCTTCAACGTGAGGAATGCAGGTGTTTGCTCCCTGCTTGTATTTGGTTCAGCAAACACATTAATTGTGGTCACTGTGAGGGAAACTCCCCTTTCTGTGAGTGTATGCCTCACTTGGGTTCCTCTCTGACCCTCTTTCACAGCATTACAGTCTAGCAAGAGAGCAGAAAATCTTGTAGATTCTTGTTTTGCATGAAGGATCGTCCTCCTCTTTCAAGTTCCTGATGTTAAAGGTCAACTCATAGTGTTTGTTTTTCTTCAATATAATTTCATTTTTGGTTTGTGCTTTTTTATGGTGTCTGTGGTGGATTTCTGAAGTGAGAAGACCTTCAAATGCCTGCTCCCTGGTCCAGTAATGGGTTGCAGGAAAGAAACAGGATCTGCAGAGGGCCAGTAACAGAAAAGGAGAACAGCTGTGTCCTTAATCAAATAAGCACCCATCTCCTGCGTGTCAGACTGCACTCATGACATGGTGAGGAAACATGTGAGACTCTCTGACCCATGTGCTGCCTCAGCATACTACTACTACTGCTCTTTTCACTGCAAAGTGTGGAGGATAAACAAGTTGGCTTTCCAGCTCTGGAGGTGAAGCATCCAGCCTGAGACTCAGGCACATCTGCCTTGTTGTCTAGAAGCAGGATGTCCCAACGGCATTGCCAAAACCCTTTTGTGTTGAGATAAAAATATTGCATGTTGAATCTGGGCCCCATTAGAGCTATGTTCTCCTTCTTGCTGGCACAATGGGCTCCCTCAGCACCCAACCCAGATGTATTTGAAAGGTAATTCAAATGGGAAATTTGCCGCAGCCCACAGTGAAGCACATCTCTTTTCATATAAAAGTACTCATTTCCTTCACTGTCAAGGGCCAAACCCAAATTCTTTTTGTCACTTATTAGTTGCTATGTGACCTACACAGCTAATTGTTTATTTTTTTGGTCCCAAGACACTCAGAAAATATCTGAGGAAAACTGTTACTGCTGTGCACATTCCAAGTCATTATAGAGAACATGTATGGTGTTACTCATACTTCTTCTCTGAGGTTTTCTACCCAGAGAGAACTGATTTTTTTTTCAAGATTAAAGTATGTTTTCAAACTGCAATTAGATAGAAGAAACTTTTCATGTCAACAATTATATTTAAGTGCATACACAGCAATCGAATGTTAATGGGTAATGAGTAACAAAATAATGCTGAAATATTTAGGAAATTCACTTTAAAAGATTTGTTGGTTCAGTTAGGAGTATCTGTAGCCTTGATAATTATTCCAACTAGTCAAATTCATCATGCTGCAAACTGTGTCTGAGGATCTTTGAGGAACAGACATTTTTTGATGGCATTCTTCATACCCTGTGACATGAAAAGGTCAGAAAAATTGGAAAATTACATCTCACAGACAATAAGGTCTTTTACTTTTCAGCCTTGGTTCAACAATTATGTGTGTTTATACCTCACTTTTATTCTGCTTGGCTTTAAGTATGTACTTAAATGTTTGAATTAAGACTTTGACAAAGAAAGCAGCAAAAAGAATAACAATTACTTATTTTTACCTGCTTAATTCACCTTTGTGAATGGAAAGTCAGACCAATTTGAACCCCAGCTGATATTTCCTATCAGTGGTAGCACTAATACAATATAATATAATACAATAATTCCAATTAATTAATTCTAAATAAAATTGATCAATTACATTTATTTAATGCAACGTTTTTACATGAACTGTACAGTAATTTACAGATTACACTTGCAAGGCTTATCTTTATTACTGTCCTCATTTGAGTGACAGTGAGAAAAGATGATGTTTGCCTGGTGTTACAGGAGGAGTTACTCTGGTTGGAACTAGAAGCTGTGACTTGTGTCATTATAAAAATCCCTAAGAAACTTCAAAGACAATGAACATCTTACTGGCCAGTGTTGTTCAACAGGTAAATGGTATTCTTGCCTTGGTCACTGATTAGCCCAGAACTTTCTGACAAGTAATTTTACATTGTTAAAAGTAAAAGTTTACCTGTTTAGTGAACCAAAATAGAACTGAAAAGAATGAAAAATAAATATGAACTTTCACAAAAGGTGAACATTTTATAAAATTCACATGCTTTCAAGAATCATTTGGTTTCAGTTAAAAAGCAGTTCAAATTAATACTCTTCTCAAAAAAAAGTAGCCAAACCTACATGGTATTTACCCCTTTTATTCCTCACCTCCTCTGTAAGGGTTAGTAATGTGTACCTCTCATGGTAATACTTGAGGGCTCATCTTTTATGCCAAATAAGAACCCTATATTTCACGTTATGGAACACTTACTCAAAGGAATGCCCACATTTTTTTATGGATGAACTATTCATTCACTGTGTGTATAAAATATTCAGAGGTTCAGAATTCATAATCTGTTTCTTTAAGGTACTGAACAACTGTGGATAAAAGAAGATGTTGCTGTGAAAAACACTGCTAATTACCATTTATTATTATCCATTATTATTTCCATTTATATCTCACTATTTTTAACTTGCTCATAAAAATTTCCTGTGACTTAGTCCAGATTGTATGATAATAAGTGAATAAATAATACTAGCACATTCCTATCCTGTGTTTTTTGTTGTTGTTTTTGTTTGTTTGTTGTTTTTTTTTTTTTCCCATGAAACCAGATTTCTAGATTTGAATCATCACTTCATATTCTCCACCCCTCTTAAAAAATAGGTATAATTTTGTAGACATTGAGAAGTGCTGAGGTGAATGTTTGTTAGAATTCTACGGGTATGTGGCAAACAAATACGTAAACAGAGTACAAATGCAATTCATTCTGCATATTTTGCCAAGATTCTGGGAACACTTCCTATTGACCTGAAAAAGGATTTTTTTTTTCTTGTGTGCTGTATTGTGCATGTTGTGTCACACAAAGCATATTCTGTGCAATCTGTGTAGCCTTGCTTTAGACAGAGTGAAAGTTAAGTGAATTTTAGGAGGATTATTTATTATATTGCAAATCACAGCCTGGCATAGTACATTTCTTCACTGAAATATGTTTTTAGCGCTTTGGAAATCCCTTTGTATGCAGCTGAGTCAATTAATTTCCTTGCGAGCATACGTGCTACTCAATATATTTGTTATGTGTTTGTAGCTCTCGGTGTGTAATGAGACATATTTGCTGTTGCTGATAATTCTGTAGATTCCATTGTACCCAGACATATGGTGTCAGTTGTTTGAAGGCTTTAGAAATCCTCGGATTGGCTGTGATGTATAAATGTAATAATCCCCATAGAAAACTTCGGACTTCTGAAAACAGAGTTTAAAATCTGCATGCTCACTTGCAGACTGGGGAGTTTTAAAAACAATCGGGCCCTTGTAGATAATTTAACATTAATGGCCCGAGTCAACAAGAAGTGAAAAACATTCAGCCCCCAGGAAGAGTGTTACAAGGTCTGAGATGTGCTTCCACAGAGTATGAGCCAGATGGAAATATGTATAATGAATGTTTTATCAAGATTCAGTGTGTATTAAATTTGCGTTATTAAACGACAGCTTTTAAATACTTTAGTAAGAAAGAAGGATGCCTTCTCTTTGTAGTACTAATCCAAAACTAGCAGCAGCCAATCGAAAGACCCCATTGATTTTGATGAGTTTTCTATTGAACCTTATGTCTGCAAGCTGGAAGAGAGGCAGCTGCAGGGAATTGAAGGGCCTTGGTTTAGCAGATGCTCCTGGCTTCCCCTAAACCCACAAAAGTCATCACAGGTCCTTTATAGTACATGCATCTGGGGTGAAATCATGATTCCATTGCAGTCTGTAGGAGTTTCATCATGGACTACAGGTAGACTTCAAATTTTATCCCTAGTGTGAGTAGGCCGGTTTATTTTATTTGCTGTTCTGGATATTAAATATCCCTGACAAGGGGGTTCTGCTTGGAATTTCTCAGTGGGCCAGTAAAGTTAGCTATTATGTGTCTATACCCTTTTTACCTGATTTGGGGCATAAATGCATGCTTTTTATGCTCAGAACCTTGGTGCAAAGCATTTGTTGTTATAGCTACCTAATAAAATAAATACTGGTCAAGGGCCAAAACTTACGTGAATAAGGATCATTTTCCCTTGTAATATCATGGCCCTAAACAGTGTTTCACCAAGGTGGGCTGCAATATGATTTGTTAAACATGACTGACTACATATATTGTTTGAACAGAGTAGCAATAACATTTCCTCCATCCTTCTGATGCATTTACTTCCATTCACTGTGGTAAAGAATTTTTTAAAAATTTTTTTTTTAGGGAAAACAAGTACATTAGTGGGATCTTCCACACAATTTAAGGAATCACTGGGCCTCAACTTATTTTTGATTTTAATTATATAGCTTTTGTGTTTAGGGAAGCAATGCTCTGAAGTCCAGGTTGTAAGTAGGTCCCATTGTTCTGGATTCAATACATCTCGATAGAGTTAATCAACTGAACAAAGTGTGAAGACTTGTAATCTGACTGCTGTGGTATACTGCAGGAATACCAGAATGGGTGCAGACTACCATGGTGTGACTAGCTAGAAATTATTCCCATATTTTTCTCCCTCTGAGTTTACTTAACACTCTTGGACAAGCATTGGCCAGATGCTGTCCAATGACTGGAAGTCAATTATGCAGCACAGGAGGAAATGGGAAAGAAAAAAGGTTTCATTCCTTATCTTCCCTTGAATTGTTTAAGGCTGAATGGATTTTGTAGGCCTTACCTTTGGTGATGAACTTTTTGCTTCTAACACCTTTCTTCTTGCAGTCCCTCCTAGCATAAATGCCAGGGGAATTTCCAGATGGATGTTTGCAAGCTTTTTGTTTTCTATGTGCTGTTGGACCAGCACGAGGGGGAGTTAACTTGTGCTGGAGGACTGACCTCCTTTCATGTCTATATTGTTTCTCCTGTCAGGACTCTGTGGAACAAGTCTACACAAGCAAGTTCTATCCAGAGTGTCCTAAAAACACAAAATGAGAAAGCTCCTTCCTTTGAAGTTAAGGTGAGGAAGCAGAGCTGAGCCTTTCAGTCTCTTTTCTGAAGACATCATCTCTCACTCTCAGCTAAAGTTCAAAACATTATTAGGAGGATCCAGGTAAATCACTCAGACAATCAAAATTTTTTTTATTCAAGTGGAAATTTTTACCCAAACTGAATTTTATTCTCAAAGGATTATATTAGATGATCAAACGAAAAAAAAAACGCTAATTCCACTGGAATTGTCTAGGTGAGATAAATACAATCCCCTGATCCACTCAGACACAGAGGTCAAAGATTGCTTGCAAGGTGCAATTATCTCTCTTTATTCTTTGGGTGAACAGAGGAACCAGTTGTACCCTCAACTCCAGTTGCCACTGCTGCAGTCTGATGTTCACAGAAATACTGCTGCTGTCTTGAAGGGAAGAAAGTGGCATATTTGACAATGAAGAGATGCCTCTCTAGAGTGCAAAGCAACCTTGTTTGGGTATATACTCTATTCTTTCTCTCACATACTGCGGCAAGAGGCTGTAGCTGATATCAGAGGAGTTGCACATGATGGGTTTTATTCTGTGAATAGGAACTATTTGGTTTCAGAATGGTAGTTACTTTTTGCATGCAAATGCCCTCTTTTTCTAACATAAAGGACTCTATAAGTTGCAGATAAGTATTTTGTGAATCAAACCCTAAATCCTCTCTTTATTTTAACTGTAGAATTTAGCCAGTGGTTAAGCACCATCAGACATTATTCAAACATTTTACAGCTTGCAAAGGAATTATGCTTTTTCTAAAAAAGAATACGTTAAATAAGAGAAAACAAACAGTTTTGTTGAACTGGCCTGGTTATGGATATCTTCTTTCCACCCCAGTGACTTGATGTGACTGTTAACTGGCATTTGGCTGTTTTATAACTGGTGCAATTATTTTGTCAAAGGTTGTAGGGTTTTTTCCTCTTAAAAAAAAAAAAAAAAAATTAGTTTACAGTTTATTAACTTAGATTACTGTTAATAGCTCCCATGGGTGTTTCTACTGAAACAAGGACCAGGGTAGCTGATTTCTTAAGACCAATCTGGAAGACTTTAAAATGCATTAATAGCTATCATTGAAACAGCAGGAGGAATAGTCTGTCATTTGGGGTTTTTTTTCCTTCCTGTTCTCTGTATAAACTTTTCCCCAACTTTATCTATTCATCCATTATCCTGT
Organism: Todiramphus chloris collaris; assembly: GCA_025345505.1. NCBI lineage: Eukaryota > Metazoa > Chordata > Aves > Coraciiformes > Alcedinidae > Todiramphus > Todiramphus chloris. The sequence goes on along the minus strand of JANVCC010000043.1, from coordinate 15,108,541 downwards.
CTCTCTCCTTCTCTCCCCCCTGTTTTTGTTTTTTTTTTTTACTTTTCACTTTTCCTTCTTTTTACAGCTATTAACAAGGTAAGTTTTCAGTGAGTGAAAATAATCAGCAGTGACTCTTTTTGACTGTTGAGGGAGCACATTAGCACATAAATAGAAAACAAAGACTGTTTTTAAGATGGTTCAGGGAAAAAGTAAAATGATACTTTTAAGTGTGGAGGTCTGAAGCCAAAATATCCCATTTTCAAAAAAAGTCTAGAATAAGAGCAGAATATAATTCTTTCTTAACAATTTAAAAAACAAAACAAAAACATTCCTCACTTCTTTTTTCTTTTTTCATAAATACTTATAAAATCAATGCACACAGGTTAAACATTTAGGCATGCAAGTGTGTGGTTTATATGTCTTTGAAGAAAGTAATTCTTTATTACATGGGTCTATCAGCAGGAAAGGTATTTCATTCCTACTGCCTTGGCATGGCTCCTCCAGTCATATCTGTCTGTCCTTTTCCTCACCTTTTGGTCAAAAGAGGAACATGTGGACAAAGGCTGAGTAGAACTGCTTAGTGTGTCTGAACTAGTGTCTGGGAAACCTGCTGAAGATTAGGACAGAAAACTTCTTACTTTTATTCCCTTGTTGCTGTTAAAACAGCTGGGCTATTTATTACCCAGGTACTCACATTGAAGTACTCAGTACTAAACATCACAAGGAAGTGATAATATACTTCCATATTTGGAAGAATAAGAGTGTAGATATAAACAGGGAAATTATAATATTCTGACTGTTCACATCTTTTGTATGACTTGAAGTTGTTCTGTTAGGTAGTCTGGAGCATCAGCCATTCATCTGAGATTTCATTTCTTCCTCTATTTATTTTCTAAGTAATGAGAATCACTGGTCACATGTATAGACTTTAATGGTTTTGGTGCACTGCCTAATCTGAGAAAGAACTTTTACTATGCTAGGTGCTGTACAAATAAAAGTAATTAATCACAGATTAATATTATTAATAATAATTTGATATTATTAATAACAAATAATTACCCTGTTCTCAAAGGTTTTATTCTCTTATTTCTATTATCAGGAAGGAAGAGGAACTGGGATGGGGGTGGGAAGAAGGGATGCTCCTCTGATACCATGTCTAATAGGAAGATGCATATAGCTCAGAATTACTGATTTTGAGACCTGAAAAGATTAAGCAAGTGTGGCTTAGATGTTTCAGTATTGTTCTTCTCACTGCTTTGCAGGGGATTTTTGATCATGTACATTGTTGTGCACATGTATGATGTTAACTGGGACAGAGTTACTAAAACCCTCTGCCCTAGCTCTTCAAAACCAGGAACTGGTGTTTGTCGTAGCAACATACTTTGTTTGACATTATTATTACTGTATTAATTATTAATTATTATTAATCAGAATGCAGTACATGAAGAATAGATCTAGCATACATACAGGAGAGGTGTCTATATTTATAAAATAAGAAAAAAGTGAGAGCATAGATCAACTTGATAATTTCTGAAAATGTTGCCTGGGAAGTAGATCAAATTATACACAGCTCAATTATTGGCATCATCAAGTGCTATAAATCAGCACAACTCCTTCAAAGTTGGTCTTACCATATTTACTGAATGGTGCTGTGGTCTTTATTTTGTCTAGCTGAGAAGGTCTGCAGACATAGATTTTCATTAAAAGTTGTTTCCAGGAGTTTATTTCCAGCCTATTCGTTGATTCAGTAGAAAAATGTTTCATTTTCAAACCTGAGTGGAGGAGTCATACCATTGTCCTCTCTCCACAGTACTTCATGGTTTTTTAATTTATTGATTCACAAATATGTATTGAAAGAAGAAATGTTATTGGATAGGCAAATTATAGGATAATCCTATTTTCCTGGAATTAATTTTGCATATAGTCTGTAGTGTACTAAAATAAAAGGTCCACTTTGATGAGAAAATAACAAGGTTTTAAAAAAATGACCAATGGATTTATTGGGAAAACACTCAAGTCATTTTCTACTACCAGTCCTTTTTGACAGCTGTTGATGTTCAAGCACTCCTGTAGTAAAAGTGACTACATTGTATGGCAGATAGTATGGTAATGAAATGGCATACTTTTCTGTTACACTGAAATTTCAATAAGGCTGGAATTTTGCCTCAAAAAGAGGGCAGTGATATTCTCACAAACACTGTCCTTTGTCCTGAGGCACACAAAATCCCCAAATCCCTAAAATATTTTATCTAAAGATAAGATAATTTTGCACCAGCACAGGCATGAAAAAGAAAAGTATATCAGATGCAGCTGGAAAAGTCCTGTTGCTCAGGGAGAAGGTAAATTAAAGGTTTCTATCTTATCTGTATTTCAATTACAATTTTATTTTTGGTCCCTGGCAGTGCAGACTGTTGAAGTCTTGGGAAGTAGAAACACTCACAGGTATATGAAAAAGGAATCTTTCATGGTGGAGATGTATATATTTGATCTATGTTGCTTTTCATGTGGGGTATACATGACATTTAAATAAAAATGTGGACTCTTATGGAGGGGCCCATCTGTTTGAGTTCACTTGAAGATTCCCTTTTTTTTTTTTCTATATTCTTAGCAAAAATGACCTAGTTTGAGTCTGCAGCTCTGCCTGGTTTATTCTAGGGATCAGTCCCAATGAAACCAGTCGTGAAAGGACCAAAATAGGTAATCATAAAGGGGCTCATCTGACTTCCATTAATGTCCATGGTGCATCTTTGTACATGGTTTTCTGGGGACTGGATAACAAAGTATTGAGATAAATATCTCCTAGCTCTTGGGCACCTGTATCTGTGGGTAAATGCCAGAGAAGACTTCCACCTTCTCTGTCAGGCTGTTTCGTGTTGATGTAAGTCTTGATATTCCTGAAGGTGTTATCATTTCACCGGGTGCCTCTGTGTTTGGCAATGTGTTTTTACCAGCTGCTTTACCAAAGACATGCAAGACTGAGTAAATTCTCATCTGAGGTATAATATCAATCTCTATCAGTATCAACAATGCACAAAAATGGTCAGCTGACACCATCACTGCTGCTAAGTGTGCAAATCACTGAAGTTTGTTTTAAGTGACAAGTGATTTATTCCTGTAAACTGAGAATCTCACAGGTATAGCCTGGAGATGATTTATCAATATATTCTGATGGCTGTTTTCATGGGCCAGGATATGCAAATGAATCTTGTTTTTCAAAATGATCCTTTCCCAACAGGAGGATGACAAAACATTCTTCCTTTGCCTGTATTTCCGTCATGAGCACACAGGCAGCTTTTTTGTTGCTTTATTATCATCAGGAGTCTCTGGGAGTCTGTTGAGGACTGGTGGTGAGAGAAGCATTGCCCCCATGAGCTAACCCTGTGCAAGCACTGGAGTTTAATTCCCCAAAATGAAGAGTTCAAAAGTCAAAAATGACACTGCATTGGAAAAGTGGGGAAGTCCTTCAAATCAGTAAAAATAAAAGATAGGTGAATTAAATGGAGCTCACCTTTGTGGATCAAGGAAAGCTAATGCAAACTGTTAAAATCCCTTAGTAGATTTTGGGGTAAATACGAATATGAACTGGGATGTAATAGGTAAGACTAATTTCTATTTGTATCTTTACTGCAAACAATACTGGTCTTTTCTGTTTTCTCCCAGACAACAAATGCTCTGAAAATGATCCTGCTAACTGAGATTTCAGTATCTTCTGATTCTAGCTGCACTAATGCTATTTTAAAGTAGAGGGTTAACATCACTGTAAAACTGGAGAGAGAAAGAGGCTAGAGAAGGTGAGAAAAGGTGAGAGAGAGAGACGCTAGAGAAATGTAGAGATTTAAAATAGTGAAAAAATGTAAAACCCCAAAATCTCTTCAAGTAACGTATTTATTCACTTGTTTTTAAAAAGTTAGGTGTGCACAAATCCAAAACTTCTAAAATAGGGTGATTTATTGAGTAAATATCTTTTTATCTGGATACATCTATGCACACATTTGTACTGTCTACTTACATATATATAGAATATTCTTATATTTGTGTCTGTGTGTATCAATATAGAGCCCACATATATGCAAGGTTTATTTGCTATCGTCTTGTTTGGGAAAGACAGGCAGAGAAGAATTCTGTTTTCTGCCATTCCTTTTGGCAATGTTTTCTTGTGTCTATCTCAGGTTTACACACAAATATTTGCTAAGGCATTTTCCAATCAACATGAGATTTAAACAATTCCATGACTCGTTGCATCCTATATCTCATTATCTTCAGCAAAATGCATATTTCCTTATGGGTATCACAGGAACACATTGGAATTTTCATGTTATACAGTTAAAATTCACAGTGCATTCTCAGAAAGTGTACCAGGCAAACATTTTAGGGTCTGGTGGTGTCCTATGGAGAAAGATCTACAAAAATCACCAAGATGAAAAGATGAATGGGTTCTGGATTATATTGCGGTTGAAAAGTAGCAGAAAGCTATCTAATAGATCTTCTACTGTTTAGTGAACAGGACTCACATTAGGTAATGGCAGCAGAAAACATTAAAGACAATTGTATATGATGTAGTATTCGGTCAGATTCATTCATAGTGTATAGTCATTTCCAAATGGCATTTTGCTGTTCTTTGTTCTGTAGCAGTGTCTAATATTTCTAAACATTTTTAGGCTCTGTGACACCTTAATGGTATACAATAACAGTATGCCTCCCTCTTAGAAAAATGGATACTCTCATTTTTCTAAACATTGTGCCTTTACCTTTAACCATTTCCATTTAAATGCAAATTTCAATCATGTCCACCTCTGTATTCCAACAGAAACCCGGGGAAAAGACTATACCTTAAATCCTCATTTCTCCGTAAAGGGAACTGTTTCCTTCAGGTGTGTCACTCCATGTTATCGATCTTCCTTCTCATTTTACACGTCATCATTGTGGCAAGTTTACCTTGCAGAATTCGCAAATAAAAAACATTCTTCTTTTTGGTTGAAAACTCTGCTGGGTTTATGTACTAAAAAAAAAAGGGCAGTTGTAGTTATCTTTATTTCCTGTTAAATTTAACTGACATAACCCAGTGACATGGAAATTTCCCATTCACAAGTCTTTGAATTGTTACCACCATTTACAGCTGTTTATATCCTTAAAGGTTTATAATTTCTTAAACAACTGTGGACAAAATTAAGTGAATTTCTAACACAGGCAAGGATTAATCTTGTATTTATTGTTCCAGTTTAAAGGAAATAATTGAATTTCAGGGTTAAGGATAAAACTTGATGCTATGAAACATATGTGATACTGGTGTCAGTTTCCTGAATGTCTGTTCTTCGTATGCAGCTTAGCAACACATTTGAGCAACTCATTAAGGTGTCTCTGCTTAGTGAGTCTTTGGAGAGAAAGTTACATTTGAATCTGATGTGTAAAAACCACTCAGAAAACAGCCAACCAAATCAAAACATCTCCCTCCCCCCATGCCACTCACAAAAAAAAAATAAAAATCCCACACCCTTTGTCTGTTGTTACTCCCTCTTGATTTACTTTTGACAAGAGAGGGCACTGTGATAACATTCTAAAGAGTGGACATATTTGTATACACTTGCCTCTGAGACAGAAAGGAAGCCAGGGATTAACCCCTGAACCATTTATTTGACAATATAGTAAATACTTCATCACAAAGCGGGGGGTTGAGGGGGAGGAGAAAAAACAATTTAATTAATTAGTGCAAGTCACAATATTCTTTATGGGAATTATTCAATTGGAAGAAAAATTGTTGAGTGTGCTCATACACAAGACAATGTCTACTTTGAAGTGTATTTATTAATTCTTACTTTGAGTCAGCTTTTACTGGCCAAGAAATTTAGCTGAAAATGGCTGCAGTCCTTCAAGGAATTATGCATATTGGAAATGCAAAACAAGTATATTGTTTCAGCAAAAGTTTAATTTTAACCTTTTATTAAATGCAGCTATATGCATTTCTAACTCTCCAGCATATTTCTCACATTGGGAATTGTCTAAGCCCACTGTATGTAGGCCAAAAATACCTTGTACCTGCCATTTTAAAATTAAATGTTAAATGATGTTGCTGAGATTATACAACTTGACTTGCAAATAATGTGCTTACCATATTAACTGGGATGAAAATGATTTTGAACACAATTTTAAACATAAATAGTAAGTTAGGGGAACTTCAGTTCTGAGGTGGTCAGGGTTGGAGGAAGAAGGCAACTTAAGACATCGAGCACTTATACTTTGAAAATCATAGAATCACAGAATCATAGAATGCTTTGAGTTGGAAGGGACCTTAAAGATCATCTAGTTCAAATCCTCCTGCCATGGTCAGGGACATCTCCTGCTAGACAAGGATGCACAAGGCCCCATCCAACCTGGTCTTGAACACATCCAGTGATGAAACATTCACACCTTCCCTGGGCAACCTGTTCCAGTGTCTCACTACCCTCAGACTGAAGAACTGCTTCCTAATTTCTCATCTAAATCTACCCTCTTTCAGTTTCAAACCATTACCCCTCACCCCAGCACTACAAGCCCTTGTAAAAAGTCCCTCCCCAGCTTTCCTGTAGGCCCTGGAAAGCTGCTTTAAGGTCTCCCTGGAGCCTGCTCTTCTCCAAGATGAACAATCTCAACTCCCTCAGCCTGTCCTTACAGGAGAGGTGTTCCAGACCACTGATCATCTTTGTGGACCTCCTCTGGACCCACTCTAACAGGTTCACGTCCTTCTTGTGTTGGGTGCTCCAGAGCTGGACACAATATTCACATTCTTTTTAAGTGTGACAAGTTGGGTACCTGGAACTTCTTGTTATTTTCATGAATTCTTGTCTATGTGTCTTTTATGAACATAAAACTATATTGCTGGTAGGGGTAGGACATTTTTCCCTGCTTTCATGCATACGTCTAATGCATTCTTGGTGAGATATTATTGTTGATGAGAATAAATGTCATCTGAAGGGAAACAAAATTTATGTTATTTGCATTGTAAATTTTGATAAATGTCCTGTGGGCCCTTACTTACTTTTATTTTTTTAAAACCACAGCAACTACTGCAAGCATTCAGACACATAGGGGTTTTTATAACTATTGTAGTTGGGGACTTTATGTGAAATATGTACCTAATCCACAAAATATGTTCATATTTCAGTGTGTTTTCAGGTAGGAGAGGATGGACACCATAAGCAGAGACGGATTTGGTATTAATTATGCAGGCCTTTGGGCCTTTCATTTTAGCTGTTCTGGGTTGACACCAATGACTTGCAACTGATGTTTGCTTGGGAAAGACTTCACTGTTATTATTTATATTTTCTTATACTTGTTGATTTTAATACTGGCTTGGTTAGGGGAAAAATCTTTGTAGCAGTATGGGGAGTTCGAGTACCTTGGTTTTCATGTTTGTTCATACAAACTGCCTACTAGAGGTGTTCTGAAAATTGGGGAAGATGTCCTTTCCCTTTCATAACAAAAACTTTGAGCTTATTTCCCTTAAATATTAGTTCTTTCTGCAAACTGTGAATCCTCTTCCTCCTATATAAAGTTGAGGGAGAAATGGAAAAGAAATATTCTGAAAGCTTCAACTTTCTGACTCTTTATTGGAATAAAAAGGACTCTTTTTTTTTTTTTCCCTACTTTATAATGATGTTTGTTTCTTTTGAATTCATGCAAGCTGGAGCCATTGACTACATGATACTACTTGATTAGCAGAGACTACTATCCCCCACAGAAATAGCTCAGTTGAACCTATTTCTCCCTTGCATTTTGTTCTTCAAATTTTGAGCTTTAAGGATATATTAACTAATGGGGAATTCTCTGCTCTCTAGCTTGATCCAGAAACACACAGCTAAAAATAACAGACATTGCTTGAAGATTAGCTATCATTAAGCCTAGTTTTGACACATGTGACTAATTGAAGGAATACTAGGTCCAACAGGAAATGAAGAGTAATAGGTAATGCTTACTTAGAAAAGACTTCTTTCACCTTAAATCCAATATGAGTTTGATAGTGCTTAGATAAACTTAAGGGAGTTAAGATCATACAGACCCTTCATGCAATGATTATTGCTACTGTAAATCCCAGATGGTAATTCTTTGACAAATGTTTATTTTAAGTGACAACTGATAGACCTTGCTGTTAACAAAACCATAATTCTTTTCTTTAGCCTGCTGCAAAAACTTGTCTCTTGTATACTTTTTGTGCATTTTTGCATTTTGGCTTCCCTTGACTTACTTGAAAGGTAGGCAATGGCAGATATGGTTGTGTTTTAATAGCTTGTGTTTCCATATAGGTCACTGTAAAAACAGGATGGAGTCATGGAGAGATGAATTATTGCAAAAGTGCATCAAAAAAGGAAAGGGATTATAAATCCAGACTCTGCTTGTGCCTCATCTGTGCTTTCATCTCTCCAACAGTCATACACAGGTGTGCATAACAGCCAAACCTATTTTACCAAAGTGAAATGAGCACACATTGGTTTCCAGCACCTTCTGAGGATTATGCAGAAAAGGGCGTTATAGCATCACTGTAAAATGCAAAGATGTATCATTCAACCTGGAATTTGGGCTGATATTTTCTATTGCACAACTTTCAGGAAAGTGTATTTAAGTGAATAAAACACCACCTAAAAAAGGATTCTAACCAAGAACAAGTGCAAATCAGAAGATATTTGGGCACCTCATTTAACACACAGTGCAGAAAATTCCTTGGATTAACTACTGGCTTTTATCATATAAGCCCATTTTCTTCACACAGGTATATAGAGATTCATTCTTTTTTTATGCTTACCCCTATAGTATGATAGCAATGTATATAGAAGTGTGTGTTTGTTTGTGTCTAGGTTTGAGTGTGGAGGGGGTGAACAAGCAGTCTATTACATATTATGCTGAGCACGTGTACATAATGCTAACACAAAAATCCCCAAACCATAAAACCAAACCAAAGAACTAAACCAAACAAAACTCAAGCAACCAACCAACCAAAAATCCAAACAAGCATAAAACTGCAAACCCTAGGCTTTAATTTCACCTGCACTGTGGTATGTCATTGACTGGCAGGCTGAATTTTGTCATACATAATGTTTAAAAGGCACTGGCTTTCTTCCATAAACAGCACATAACTTTTCTGATGGTTATTTCCTTGCTTCCCATTTCCAATTGTCATTGTCTAAAAAAAAATCTATCACTTAGTAGTTACCTATGAACATGCTATAATATTGATGAGCTTTGGTTTGCTGTTTGTTTTAATGGATAAGAGGATACAAACCTATTACATAGGTGAAAGGTGAGCAGACAAGTCAGCAACTATCACAGCCAGTGGGTCTCTCTGAGTTTATTCCAATGGAGATACTTCATCAGATAGAGTTCATGATCCACAGTAAAACATGCCACACACAAGAGGCTATCACAAATTCTTAACTTTGCCTTATACATCCTAGAACAGAATTTGACTTTTCAAAATCAACCTGGTTTAAGATCATAAATTGTGTCAACCTCTGCATGGGGGAATCATATCTGAAAATTAAATCCCGAAGTGTGATCCATCTGTTTTCACTGTCAGGCTCAGCCCCAAGAACTCCTAAGCAGTTGTTGTTGCTGCTTTTTAATAGGGTAGGACAGTAATGTACAGCCCTCCAGAAATGTTCTGATCTTATATTGTGATTCACACACTTGACCTCAGGTTAACGTTGAAAACCCATCTGAGGCCCAACAGAATTACAGTGCCCTTCATAAAGAGAAAAAAACTTCTAAAGCTGAAGTGCTGGAAATTGTTCAGTAATCAGTGAATGGCTCCAGTATAAACTTTAGTAGCCTAGTGAGAGTTGAGGGGGAAAGAAAGAAGCTTTTTTGCCTTCTAATGTAGCACACTATTTGTTCTTGTCTCCTGAAGTCTAGTTATTGAGTGCTGAATCATGTGACAAAGAGGCCTGTGTTGCATTGTATTAGTAATATAAAGATAGATCATTTTCTTTCCCCAAAAGGTTGGTAATTATTAACTCAATAAAAAGCAAGTCTTTTCCCCATCACCTATAGGTAGGAATGAGCAGCAGATAATCCACTGTCAGGGCATTTCTAATTTTGACTACTGTGGGTATTTCTCAGATAAGTGAAGAAAGGTAGTGAAACTGCATTGATACAAACCAGACAATGAACCTCTGGACCTACTGTAATTGCTGATAATACAGACCCAATGCCATTCAATGTCTAATTAATTTCAAACAACCATTGAGATTTGGGTGTACACTACCCTGAGCTGAACACTAATACAGCATGAGGCACGGAACTACTCTCATGTCCCATTCACTTTATACAAAGCAATGTGAGGGTGGCTCCAGATGAAAAGTTGGCACTATGATTCCTCTTCTTTTCGTTCGAATACCAGATGCCATGCTGAGAGACAACCAGCTTTACCTTTTGGAAACCAGAAGGTTTGATTTCTTACTGACTGAAGTGGACCTCTAGGGATGGTTCTGTAAACCACACACAAAAAAAACTCCAACCCAGCAAAAAAACCCCAAAATGCTGATTTTTATTGCAAATGTGTACAGAACAAATAAAAGAGGAAATATTTCACATTGTAGTTGGAATATTTCTGATAAATTTAACTTTAAGAAGGAAGTTGACATGAAGGGCTGCCTTCATCATTAGAGAACTGCATGATACAAGCTGCCCTGCCTTAATCACAGCTGTCATCAGAAAAGGAAATAGATTTTTAGGGTCCAGATAGGATTTCTTTTTGGAAATGTCAGGAGTGATTGATGTAAGACACAAGTAAAAAGCTACTCACTAAATGTGTGGTGTCTACACTTTTGAATCCTGCCCCCCCCCCACCCGATATGGTGTTGTCATGATTTTTAACAAGTCACAGGAAGAGTTAAGCTGTGCTTTCTGAATAAATTAGTACAGTCACAAAATGACACTTCCCTGACCTTTGCAAAAGGTGGAGAGTATAACGGTAAGACATACAGGGCTGTTAAACAATGTTGGGTTTTTTTAACCACTCTGACAAAAGGTGCAAGCTCTTTAAAACAGTTTCCTAATGCACTTCAGCAAGAGAGCTAACTGACTGTCATAAGATGACATGCGTAACACAGAGATCTTGCTACACATTTTGATGCAAAGGAACACCCTGTTAGTTGAAAATCATTGCTAACTGGATTCAGATGTTAGAGATGAAGTACATGGAGCACTATACATTTGGTAAAGCTTAAATATGCTTTAAAAAAAAAGATCATAAATCTTTAGCTGTGGCCTTTTATCAGCTCCTAATTTGTCATGGTATTTTAATTACTTTCAGTGTAAAAATTTTAATCCATATGTGAGGGGAGATGAAACTAATTTCTTGCTCCTTCTCTGGAAATATAGTTCTAAAAAGTTATCAGGCCTGTGTGCATATGGATGTTTTAAAGACTTACAAAGGGCCACTACAAAGTTCTCTCAGGTCCATATTAAGCACACATTCAGAAAGCTGTACCCATGATGACCATGGAAGTAAAAAAAATTCAAACCTTAAAAGTGATCTAAATTTGTTTGAGTGTCTTCAGTTTGGATGAGACATGATTTTCGGAAGACTGGTGCTCTGCATTGCTATAAGAAGTTGCATTTTAATTGTTTCAAGCATTTTCAATTGTTTCAATAAGAAAAGTATACAATTTGTGGCTTTTAAACATAAACAGCAAACATGATCTCTTATGTGGTGAGACACTGCTTTCCTTCTTTTCTTCTTTCTTTTTCTTTTCTTTTCTTTTCTTTTCTTTTCTTTTCTTTTCTTTTCTT
>JANVCC010000043.1:15071454-15096789 GCA_025345505.1 Todiramphus chloris collaris | reverse complement strand
TTTCTTTCTTTCTTTCTTTCTTTCTTTCTTTCTTTCTTTCTTTCTTTTTGTGATTTTTGCCCTTTTAATTACCTTATTTTCAGGACTTACATGTATGACTGCTGAGACATACACAAAAATATGATCAAATTGGTACATGAAGCTAAGGGAAGCAATAAGGTATTCTCGGTACTGCATGACTGCTGTTAAGTCATTTTGAAATCAATAATCCCCTCGCAATTCACTGTGCCACTTGACTGGACATACAGATGCAGATGCCCTTGTAAATGAGTTTACATCGCACTGTGCTTGTAGCCATATAATCTTTCTTCCCTTCTCATGTCTATCCCATTTTTCCTTGCTTCCGTTATGCATATGAAACTCAAATTAAGATTGCATGTAAAGTTGACTAGCTATTCCAGGTTATTTATTGGAAATGAAACTATATAAGCATACAATATATGGTTTGCTTAAAATTGATTTACCTAACTCTTTCCACAGTCCCAGGCAAATACAATTGCTGTACAGCAGAGGATTGCATAGCTGAGGAAAAGAAATAGAAGCAGCAGTAAGTATCAATAGATAATTTGCAGATAGTTTATGGGAGACCTCAGTATGGTAATAAAGAAATAGAAAAATTAGGTACAAAATACCTAATTTAAAATTGTCATGAGTTACAGTAAGTAAAGGTTTTAAGATGAAGATCATATGCATTTTGAATGTGATCTCAACATTGTTTGGACACAAACATATCCCGAAGTAGGGGTGGTGGGTGATCTCTGGGAAAGATTTGGGTGATTTTTGTTATTGCTTTCATTGGTCCAGTCATGCCCTTTCCTAGCCCTGCACTGTCCACCTGTCTCTATCTTACCTGCCTACATGGTGACATCCAGGCACTCTATATTAGGCAAAAAGAAATCTGTAGTGTCTTAGCACTGATGTGAAGCATGAACTATAATGAATGACATGGTTTAGCAAGCTTCCTAAACTGATTCTGAGGCTGTGATATCACCATCATCATCATAAACATGCATTATAACACCATGAAGGACTCAGGTCTCTGACAAACCAGACATGACCTGGCCTGGCCCAGAAGTCTCTATAGGTGGTTTGACTACTGTAAGCTGCAGTTCTGAAGTTCTTCCCCTTTTACAAGGAATGGCAGCTAAAGCAGATGGTCTGTAGAATAGTAGGTTTACCTCTAAGACCTTGGGTTCTTGCACTGAAGTCTGAGATTTTGCCTTTTCCTGAAAGGTTTTAGAAAATGGCATACAGGGTCAGGCACTTGAAATTGTCTTTTTTTTTGACAGCCAGTGAAGTCTGCTTTAGAGGAGAAAACACAACAGGCAGATGGGTAATAATAAATCCCAATACAGTGCCTTCCATAGTCTCAATACAGGTTGGTTCAATTCTGTATCATGCCTTGCTCTTCACGTATTTATTTTATGCATATATATATATATGCATGTATGTATTTAAAATACATATGCACACAGATGTGAAAAAATATCTCTTGGTGTATTTGTTCACCCTGAAAATGTCCAGCCTTTTTGGAATTCTGCCCAGCCCCTGGGGCCACAGTGACCTTGTGGTAATCAGTTCCTCAGGCAGAGAGTATACTGTGGTCACAACCTATCATTTTTGGTGAATGTTCCCCTGGTTCTTTATCAATGTTAGCAATTATATCCTTATCCTAAGACTGGGACAAATTCCATACGGTACTTAGGGAAACTAAGCTGTAGAGAAGAGAGATAACTGGCATAGATGGAAAGAGGAGGAAAAATGGCTATGCTCATCATAGTTGCTAACCTGCTCTAAGCAGGATAAAACTTATTAAACAGGCTTTCCTTGGGCCCCTCTATGCCAAAAGCACAGAAGCTCTGAGTTTCCACATTTGCTATAGGTAGCACAACATAACTGCTCTGTTTCAATGAAGTGGGGAAAGCAGGCTAGAGAAAGGCAGTGCAACACCCTGTCTGTTTGCTCATGTGAATGACTCAAACTTGGCAGTGGGAATTCTCATCTAAAGATGCATTTATTTTATTGTTAGTTACTATTTTGCATTTTCTGTAGGAGCAATAGGTTTGTATTACAATAAGTTGGCATTACATAGTGTGAAAAATCAGATGCTGCTTCATGCAGACTTAGAAAGTCACATGCATTTTCTAAATCTTTCATAAGAACTCCAGTCTGGAGAGGAATCTACCAAACATCTTGTTTTGTTTTGCATTAAAAATACCTCTTTCATTATTTATTTGACAAAAGACTAAAGGAATGAGATCTACTGTCTACATTGATAAGCCACACGTTTTTCTCAACCTGCAGAGATTTGTTTTCACCTCAGTCTATCACTAAGTCCCCCACTGTTGAGTTGGGATATCTTCATGTCACTTAGAAAAAACATCTCTAGTCATCATCTTAAATTCTGTTATCCAATCCTAAGGCTAGAACATTTTTTTTTTTCCTGCCACACACTGATAAAAAAATACTGTTCCTGCTGTAACTTGTTCTAGATAGCTGTTATGGCCAATCTAACACTTGTGTTGTGTCTGGTTGCATGGGCACTGCTGAGTCTGTCACAGTGCAAGAAATCCCACATTCCATGGAAAATTTGAAAGAAAGAACACAGAAGATCCAGAAATCCCGCACTCCAATAAGAAAAAAAAAGAAGCAGACCTAGGGAGAAAAATCTGATTTCATGCGTATATTTCAACATTCTGGAATTTGCTTCTTCCTCTTTCATCCATTTTCCCGGAAGTGTGCCAAAATTCTTTTTTCTACATGAGTGAACACATGCATCCTTCTCTCTTACACTGGTTTTCATCCCTTCCATCTGCTTTTTTCTTTCTCTCTCTCTCTAATCAGTATTAACAAGTGAGACCTCAAAAAGCTTCTAGACAAAAAAAATTTTCAAATTATTCTGTTTCAATAAAATTACTTTGTTCTGATGAAACAGTGGTTTTTGGATGCAAATATTCTTTGTTAATGTGTTCCTATCACTTCAGGAAAAAAAATATACATATGAGAAACTCAAAGAGAAGCAGAAATTTCAAACAATATCATCATCAGTGTCTTCTTCTAGAGAAAACCTATCATAGCTGTCACATACCTGAAACTTTCAGCTAGTGTTTTTGTGTTGAAATATCACAAAGCAATGATTTTTTATTATTATTTGTTTCTACTGACCTATTAAAGATGTACATGATAGTGCCTTATTTTACACTTCAGAAAGTTAAAAATCTATGTATATATCTCTGCTGGTGCATATGTGCCTGTATATATGACTGAAATGAACGGATTTGCTTGACTTTATGAACTAGATGCCAGACCACATCTGAAGAACTGCTGAGCTTGCAAAGTGCAGTACCACACTCCTCCTTCCTTTCTCTCTCTCTCAGTGTTGATAGTTCTGGCCTTTCAATATTTTTAACCCTTTCATGGTTAAAAGTTCAGAGATCAAGACAGATTTTCCTTATGTATAAGTAGTGTGTGCTCTGTGACTAAACTTTACTTAATGGACTCCAAAGCAGAATTAAGTACCTTTCTTGACTAAGTTCCATTATATGGTCAACATTTTGAAATGTTCAGATTGAGACAGGTCTGCAGAAGTTCTCAGCATCGGCAAATATAGACATTCAGAAAATCTGGTTACAGACAAAGCCAGAACAGAAGTTTTTGGATGCTTAGAATGCTTGAAAAAACTTATCCTTTTACAAGTGCTTAAAAGAGTTCCTGCAAAATATGGCCTTAACTGTACGTGTTGAGAAAATTGAATTATGACCCTGCATTACTCTTTGCCTACACCTCAGACACATTACTGCTGTCACTGGTGTTGCTCTCAGTTAGTTAGTGTTAAGATTTAGTTACCATGAATAAAATTAGGATGGTTTTATTTTGGAGGTATTTTTCTTGATATCTCGCATAAGTAGTAAATGTCTTGATTTTTCCAAATTTGCACAGTCCTTGTCAGTCACTCTCTGCCCTACTGGTCCAGGACAGTATCCTGATTTTCTGAGTGTGTCATCTGGCAACACTGGTTAGTGTCTTTGTGTGAATCTGAAGGAAGAATGTGCTTGTTCAAAGGAAGACTTTGGCTCTATCAGAAGCAGGCTATGTGCTAAAGATTTATTACTTCATAACAAAGGGGGGGGCACTGATTTGCAGACACAAATCACATTGATGTCACCAAAAGCCATGTATAAAGTTCAAGTGTGTAAAGAGGCCCCTTGCCTCTAATTCATCTCAGGGTTTGCCTTATTTCAACACAGAACATCGAGCTGAATGAGATAGGGATGGATTTTTAAAGATGTTGGCTGCAGATCCATGCTGACGAGAGGTGAGAAAATCCTTGTATTTCCACGGACAAGTCGAAAACCTGTCTGAGCAAACTGCCAGTTCAACTGTTCGTAAAGCAGCCACAGACCAGGGAATTGCTGCACACAACTGAGTGTCAAACACTTGCCTGGCGTGTTTTGGCATAAGTTCATTTACTTCAGCAGAGGATGCTGATTTTCATCATCTAAAGACCCAGTTTTAAAGTGCACATAACTATTTCAAAGCCCTGTCCTCAACATTCACAGGGTTGGGGTCTGTTTGGGGTTTTTTTCTGTTTTCTCTGAGGTAACAGTTTAATTTCACTGGGCTATTCATACATTGTTTTCCTTTTTTTTGAAGAATGTGGAGATGATGAAAATTTTAGGGCTGGGGCAAAGAATACTATGTTAAAGTGTAATTTCAGAAGAAAAGCACCACAATTCTGCACTGGGATGTACAAAGTTTTATTTAAATAGCCACTTTACATACTAAAAAAAGCATGATATTGTCTGCCTTTAAATGTGTTCTTTATACTCTTTTTTATACTTCTACTCAATGCATTGCAGAATGGTAAATAGTAGTCACAGAGTTGTATTACTGTTAAATCAAATGAGGAAAACTGGAAATGTCCTCAAGAAGACATACAGCAGGGAGATGGGGAAAAATAGTAAGTCAGAGTGCAATAATTTCTCGAGGTCTTTAGAGACCAGAGTAGAATTTACACTGAGCCAAAAATAATACAAGTGAGTGTATGCCTCTATAGCAATCCCCTAGGTAGGCAGGAAGAAGCAATCTGTGCCATGGAGAACACTCTGCCTCCTTGGACAACAATACTGAGGCAGGTAGATGGTAAGTTAGCAGTTTGTTGATATAGTTGGTTATTGTTATTTTGGTGGAATAAGTGCAGGAATCCTGGTCTCATGCAGCTCTTTGGGGGATTTCTGAAGTGGAAGTTTCCTACAAAACTCCGTTTTCACCTGATACTGATAGTCATGACCTCATAATGCTAGCAGACGTGACCAGATTGGAAGAGACACTTTTCCAATCATCTCACATTCAGAGAAGATTCCTCCATGACAGCTCTGAACTATATCCAGTGTGGGCACTATGCATCTGACAGGGCTATATCACCTAACTTCAGGGATGGAGAAAGCACAGCCTTTTCACCACAGGGCTCTGTGCACGTTAGTGATGTTCTCAGCCAAGCCTCCTTCCCTGGGACACTGGTATTGTCTCCTTCCTGTGAGCTATTCTAGAGTTCCTCTCAGCTTGGCTTTCTAAAATATGCAGTATACTTCTGAAAAAGATTTAGGTATTTGGCCTGTATGGTCTGGAAGTTTGGAATATTCTCTGTTGGCAATCCAGCACTGCTCACAAACACTGCACTCTCACTCAGGATCGTTAAAGACCAGAGGGGTCACTGTATAATTGAAAACAGTGTCTGTTAGGCATTCAGGCTGAGCTGAGGGTCTGTTTTCCATGTTAATCACTGCTAAATTAGTTGTGTTGTTACTGAGCAGGGAATTAAGACTGAAGTTTTCAAAGTCTCCAGCATTAAGTTACCAGTCACTGTCCCGCACTGTCAATTTGGTTATGCAATTAAACAGTCTCTGTGAGAGGATTTGAAAAGAAACCAGTATATGGATTTCCACAAAGCATTTCACATACATTCTTTGTTATAGAAGGATGAAGAAAAAAGGTAACTTTTGGCAAAACATTTTAGTGTTTCAGATTAGTGTTTCAACACAGATCATGAGATAATTTGTGTGGCTGGTGTGTCCACCTACATTAAAACTGAGCTTGTTTAAACTGTACAGTGGAGACTGAAGTGAGAACCTAATGGCTTCCCAAGTCCCAGTCTGTATACTTGCAGGATGTATTCTGTTGTGAGCAATTCCATTTCATCTTTAATTTTCTCTGGTGGTTACAAATGGGAGGATCATTCACCTTCTTGACATAAACTGTTATGTTTTTGTGCGTTTTTCAATAGCTGCCATATTAACAGAAATGGATGCATTCTAGCAGAAAGTAGAATTATTCAGCCACATATGGGTATTCATTTTGCTCATATATTATATTACATTCTAATTTAAAGTGATTGTCATTAATTCACTAATAAATTATTTTTCTTATTTCAGACAGAGAGCAGAGATACCATTTTATAAGCACAGAAACCAGCCAGGCACCCTGAATATTTCTTTGACATATTTTTGTGTATTTCTAGGTTGTTTTATCAGTCATTAAAGCTCAGCTTGCAGTACTTAACAATCTTGGCCTTGATCCTATAAGCATGCATATGCCTTGCTTTATGCATATAAGCACTCCCATTGAAATCAATATTCATCCACATTACATTAAGTACACGCATAAGTGTTTGCAGGATTGAGGCTGCCATTTTTAATTTTTTTTTTCTGTATTCATACTATTTTCTACCTGGTGTCTATTGTAGTCTTTTGAGTAAATGATTTGTAGACTGAATAGAGCTCTTCAGATCTCATTCCTCACTGAATGATACAATTCCTCATATAGTGCCAGGACCCACTCAAGGCTTTTCAGTTGTGGAGGCAGCATGCACTTCCACTTTTCCAAGGCTTCCCTGAGGAGCAAAATTGAATTTTGTGATAATGACACAGAATATTCAAGAAGTGTGTGCAGGGAGGTGTTGAGTACTAAGAGGCCAGTAAGGGTGAGGTAGATGAGGAATCAGAAAGGCCAGGGCAGGTTTTGGAGAGCAGTGTGTGTATGAGAGGAGTCTCAGTAGAGCTCTGCATTTCAGAGGGAGCCAGAGAGAAGCCATTCAGATTTTGGAGGAGGTAAGGAGTACAGCTGTTCTTGGTGACTATATATCTTGTCTGATCCTAAATTGGCTATGAATCACCTCTTTGCACAGTTAAGAAAGGCTTCAGGGAGCCTTCCTCCTGAAGATCTTCAATTGATAGGCCTCACAGACCTCCCTTCTACTTTTCTGAAGAAAAGGAGGGCTTATTGAGAGACTTATTCTTGTATAGTTTCAATACAAGTGCTCTGTTTTAAACATTAGACCCTTCCAGAACAAATCTCTTCCTATTAATATTTTGTATTTGGGTCATGATGGATGACTTAAAAGTTGGATGAAATAGAGGACTTTATGCTTTTTATTAGATCTTGTTTGTCAAGATATTTAATCTGTTATTTTTCAAAGCCATTAATTATCTAAGAAATACATTTATGTTAATTCATAACAATTATGAAAATTCCTCATTAAAAAAAAAAAAGATTAAAAAAATCAAATTTGTTTTCTGCCATTTGTACTGGCTGTTTATGTTTCCACCTATCACAATAAAAAAGGGATCAATCATTTTTGTTATTGTTTAAGGCCAAATTATCTCTTGAGTTTTCATGTACCATCACTGGAATCTTTGGCTTACAATTGTGGTAAGACAGTTTTGTCTCTTATCTAATTTTTTGTAGAAGCCCTTAAAAGTAAAATATGGAAACTTTTTTTTGTTTGTGGTGTTAAAATTATGTTTATAAAAAAATTAATACTATGGCTTACTTTTACCTGAAAATGTTTCTGTAAATCTGAAGAATTATGACATTTTATGGTTGTTCAGCAACTTACAACTTGGCCAATCCTTCATTATTTTTCGGACTTTTTTAAATACTGTGGGAATCTTTACTTAAAGATTAAGTTTTAATTTGGTTCTGCAGTTTGTTCAGTACATGAGTACAGATATTCATTTATTATGACCTACTTCACTGTACACATTTCAGTAACACAGAATTTAAAAACTGAAGAGCTGGGCCTGAAAAGCATGTGCTTTTTCCACCTGTGCCAGATTTTCTAAAAGAAAGAAATTACATCTCCCTAAAAACTTCCTCTTAAATCCTAAGACTGTGTGGCTACAGCAAGGCTACAATCTTAACCATGAAGGCATTGATCATATCTGACAGAATTTTCCCTTCTATAATAAGCAACATTTCTCATAATAAGACATAAAAACAGAACATGAATTAACATGACACACCGCAGAATATCAGTGAGTACAAACTCAGATTTAAATTTCCAGGCCTTTAGGGGCTATGTTAATTTTTTGCACCATTAAGTAGTTTCCAGTTTTAATCCCCATTTATTCTTAGGCAAAACCACAACAGAAGCATACAATTCATTACAGCCTACACTGGCGGAAGGGTTCCAGGAGCACAGCCATGCTGTCCTCCTCCAGTGAATGATGCAGGCACTCCTCCATCCTCTGAATTACTGCCACCAACATCTGGCCTTTCCACAGATTCCCAACAATGGGGCGGTGGGGGCAGGGAATTTCTGCTGGTTGAAAGTGGAATTTGGCTTCAATTAAGAAAGAGAGAGGGGGATGTTGGTTTTATTGAGTTATACACTCTAATTTACAGGCTTGTATAATACGTACGACCACTAAATGCCTGGAGTTAGCTCAGCTCCAAGACTCTCTTTTTCACTCTCATGTAACCACCAATACTATTTTAGTTCAAGTGCAAATGTATAATGTTGGGCTTTTTTGTCAATTTTCCTTGGGGGAGTTAAAGAGAAGGAGGAATGTGGTGGGAAAATAATTGTTTCTCCTGTGTAGTGGCCTCTAAGTGCATTATAAACTTTTATTGCCTTGGAAAGTATTAGAGAGATTTACGTTTGCAAAAGATAGATAGATAGAAACTTCTAAAGGGAAGCTGTGATGGTCAGAAGATTCCACATGGTCACAAGAAGCCTTTCTGTGGTCTCAAGAAACCTGTTTTTGAGAATAAATAACTGAATGAAAACACATTTCTTGGAAAACTGTCGTAATTTAATGCAAGTAAACAAAAGCTTTTATAATAGCTTCAGTCACACTGGGATTTCTGAAAGAATTACTTCAAACAAGTATCAGTTTTTAATTGAGAGGCACCCAAGAGGGTGGCCATTGTGCAGTCTTTTTTTTTTTTTTTTTTTTTTTTTTTAATTTTTATTTCCCTTTTTCCCCCTGAAGTGGAAAATATTGCAAAGTTCACAGTTATTTCTTTTAAAATTCCTATCAGACTTTCTAGAGCTAGAACTTCTTAGGGGCTATCACAGAATCAAGAAACAGTTGTGAGGACTCATTCTGAATAGGTTCAACCAAAACAGGTTTCCTAGGGCTATGTCCAGTCAGGTTTTGAGTATCCCCAAGAATGGAGACTCCCCGGCCTTCCTTTGAAACCTGTTCTGTGTTCAACTATCCCCATAGTGAAAATGTTCCTTTCTTATGACTAAATGGGATTTCCTATATTTTGGTTTATGACCTCTTGTCCTTTCACTGGGCATTTGTGAGAAGAGCCTGTCTCTGTCTTTACTCCTTGCCATATGTCAGATATTTATACACACTGATAACATTGGTCCCAAGCCTTTTCTTCTCAAGGCTAAACAGTCCTAGATCTCTCAGTATTTTTTTCATATGAAGGATACTCCATACCCTTAATAAAGTTTGCATCCCTCCAGTGAACTTTCTCCAATACGTCCATGTACTTCTTGCACTAGGGAGTCCAAAATTGGACCCAGGACTCCAGATGTCTCATAAGTGCTAAGCACAGGTCTTCTTTGTCAACCTGATTGCAATGCTTTTCCTAATGCATCCCAGGAGGCCACATTAGTAGATGTTGAACAGTAGTAGCCCCATTGTCAAGCCCTGGGATATAATACTAGTGATTGGCTTCCAGCTGGACTTAATGCTGCTGATCACAACCCTTCAAGTCCATCAGTTAAGATAGTCTTCAGCCAACTGAAAAATAAAAATAAAAAACTATAAGCTTAAACATCTTATTTTGTATTTCACGTGGTACAATACTGTCCATTCTTAACTCATATTTCCAAATACTGCCTCACTTAATAATAGAATGATAACACTGGTTATTTTGTTTGATGTAGTGACTGGGACAACATGGTATTTTGATAATGACAGCATTCTCGTTTTGATCTTTGTGACTCTGAAATTTGGAGAAAGTAAACTGGGCATAACTAGTTCATACTCCATCTTCCCAGTACTCCTTCCTGGCCTAACTGAACAATTCTTTAAAATAAAAACCTTTAAAACAGTTCCAAAGCCAAAGGTCTAAAATTTAACCCCTGTCTAACTAAAAGGACAAACTTCTTTGAAAACGACCATGATTATAATATAAAGATTGTATAATAACACTAGCCAGTGAGATGGAAAAGAAATGTTTATATAGGTAGATAAATTCCTCTGTTTTGGAATGGAATAGTCCTGTATTATCTATGTAAGAGCTGATTTGTTTTTATAGGATGTAGTAAAAGTAATTCATAGAGAAATTCTAATAACAAATAAGATAACTGAGAATAAAGTTTGTTCAGTGTATGTTAACAAAAGAGCCTTAATAAATATTTATTTACATAAATATTTGTCTGTCTTTCCCTCTTTTGAGTACTCAGTGAAGAGAAAGATTTCAGAGGGCATGGATGGGTGCTGGATCACATTTAAGAAGAATTTCGTACTCTCCAACGTGACTCAACAGATCAATGAGAGCTCTCAACAAGTGCTGGCCTCACCATACAAGAGTCATATATTCAGAGGCTATTTGTCCTTTATTAAAATATCCTGAAGACAAGAGTGTACTCCTGAGCAAAAGGCTAATCTTTAGAAGAAACACTAGGGAAGAGAAACGAATGCCATAATCCCCTCCTGCCTACTCAGCGTTTTCAATACATGTCACATGAAGAAATATGGGCTGCATTTTAGAAAGGAGCATGTCTGTATTACTAGGGAAAAATGGATGTGTCCAGTGGGTCATATTATGGGGTGCTCCTAATTTTCTTAAACTAGTTTTCAGTGGACACATGCATATTAAAATTTAAGACACTTTTTGGAAAGCTTCAGATTTTTTTCTTCTTTTTAACTGAGAAAGCAAAGCCTATTTTTTTTTTTTTAAAGGTGTCAATCAAAACATATTGTGTTTTGATTTCAAGATAATAAGCTAAAATTTTCTCAAGGGGAGGAAATAATTTTCCAGAAGGTTGTTACTGAGGTATTGATAAGCATGTATCACTGTGCTGAGGGTGCTACATGAGCTGATAGAACTGATGAGTAGTCAATGGGATAATCTGCATTTAAATAACATATATATAGTTTCTGATATGACACTAAAAATAGATTTAAAACACAAATGCAAATGGTGGTGTGAATGTATGGGAATCAAATGATGATTTGATCTTAAAATTTATGCATCACAAAAAAACAAAGTATCTTGAAAAAAAAATTGAAATCATTAACATTTTAATTTTACTCCATTTTTAACTCTTTGAAGTATTAAACTCAGCAATTAAAGGTGAAGAATCTTTCTTACAATAGAGTGAAAGGTTAGGGAATTCATTACCTCGTAAGATTGTTCCTGCAAAACCACATTTGGACGTAGCTTTCCTTCCCTTCATCTCTTTCCCACTGTTTATCCACCTTCAGATTGTTGTATTTTCAGCTTTTACTGTATGTGAGGCCCAGGTAACACCACTATTCTTGACTATCGAACTGTGAAATGTGCATTGTCCAGGTATTGGTCTTTTGTTTGTTACTGGTTCAGGAAAAGACATAATGAATAATAGCTTTATCTTAACTTCAGCTGTGGGTAACATTGATAAGGGAAAAGATTTCAAGGCAAGAAGATTAGGTGTAGGTCCTTCAAGTTATACTTCTAGAATAATTTTTGCATTGTGTACATCAATAGAATTCTGTGTGGTAGACCAGCCAAGACTATATGCATTTGATAGGAGTCATTTAATTATTTAAACTTGCATTTAAGTGGGCCAGGAATAGGGTAGAGTCCTTGGCCTCCAGGCCAGCATAGCTGACCTTCTTCACTACTGGAATGTAGCCTTTGTAGCCAGATTGCAGGCTTTTACACTCTGACTCTCTCAGTGAGAGTACATGTCCTCACATACAGCTTTAGCCTTTATTGTCTCTCCATTTCCCACCCCGTACCCTTCAAAAGTCTTGCAAAATCTTCAGACAGAGGTAATTTGGTAGGAATTCTCTGAGCACCAGCTCTCTGCTTGCTTCCCTGTTGAAGCTATGTAAAGGTTCATAAGGTCACTGAAGCATGAGGAAGGAGCATGACTCCACTGCTGGAAGATAGGAACACATGCCTAGGACAGAGGCAAACCTTCTGCAAGGCTTACATCTTCTATGGAAAGCAGCCCAGAGACTCCAGCTCAAAATAAAACATGGCAAAGGCATTATGCAATGGTCACAAACTGAACCTTTCTTAAGAGCTGTGAACTTCAGTGGTTAGGAGACAGAGAGGTTTGGCAACAGAGACAACAATGCCTGCAAAATTTACCCATTGGTAAAATTAAAGCCCATGATATCACCCTCTTGATAACTATTTGTATAGCAAAAATTAAATAGAAATAGGTGAATACTAGGATGTTTACACTGTCTGGAAGCTAAGATTGTGAAAGCATATTGTTTGACAGCTGGAAGAGAGAGTTCAGTAATACATTTTTGATCATCATATTGTAAGGAAAGGCTCTTGATATTTAAAGGAGACAGTTCTGATGAAAGGGACATTTGTTTGGACCTTCTGTGCATGGCAGCAAGAGTTATTCAGGTTACATGAAGGACAAAGAACTTAAAGGAAAAAATAGTCTGGTTTGGGCTTAGATTCATAGAAGGAATACAGATTAAGTGGTTGGCCCTTTACAGTGATGAGTTTTCTTAACCCCTGTCAGGCTATGGAAAACAGAAATAGTGCATATCTCTCTAATTTAGTCACAAGGGACAATGGGAATTCCCACAGCAAATTTCCAGGGGAAAAAAAAAAAAGACCTAAGAATAATTCATTGTTTAAGACAGTCACTAACTATATAATAGGAAGCTGACATGTACTGAAGACAAATGCAGGGCAAAAATACTGAATCATTTGAGATTACTTTTCTTGAGCACCTGATGTGAACTTGCAATGCCAGCTATGGCATGAACTGGTGGTATTGCTGTCTCAAGTTTACCAGGAATTGGAAAATGGGTAAGATAATTTCATTGGTCCCTTTATAACACAAACTTCTCACTGGATCCCTTGCGAGGCTATTGAATTATGCGATTGACTTGGCTGCCTGGTTGCTGAGAATGCTGTCTCTTTATTTGCTGTTCTCCTGGAGAGGTTTTTATACTCTCTGTTGGAGAATAATGTTCTGCAGAAATCTGACATAGGATTCAAATATTAAACTCTTACTTGCCATCTAATGACAGGATAGTATTTATCTGCTATATAAATCAATATATAGCCTTTATGGATCATTGACATCCCAGTATGTACTGTTGGTTGCTTTTAGTTTCCAAAGATTTAATTCTTGTGTCTTAGGAATGCACAATCACATTGCTAGTTCAAGTGGAAAACATAACTTGAGTAACATTATGTTTCTTGCTTACTTCAGCACAGGGATACTTGGACCTCAGTAGCATCACAAGCAGCACAGTCAAATCCTCATTATAATACTGAAAATGTTCAGTCAGAAATAATTAGAAAATAACCCCATGGCTACTATTTAATCATATATGAAAGCACAGGAGTAAAATCACTTTGTAGTTTTGTAATAGAATACAGTTAATAAACCCCTCTGACTTGGTCTTGTTTTCTTGTGCTGTAATACACAGACTTATCCCAGATGCAATAAACTTGCTTGTTTGAAAATCTATATGACCTTGTGATCTGTGAAATGATGGGAGGATATTTTCCTGCTCATCCTGAAATATCTTTTTCTTTCTAGCAATTGTATTTATTAAATATTTGCTAAGTGATTGTAGCTTGACTAGTAATTTTATGAATTTACCATTTAGCTTCTTTCCAGAGGCCTATTTGGGCAAACTGGAAACTGCCTCATATTTGAGGACAATCTAACAGATCTTTTAAACCAGATGTAGCACATACATATGTGTTTGCAGACTTGCCTGAATGTCTGGATGAGAAAATATTTTTGAGGTAGTATCACCTCAAAGTAAATTAAAATATTCTTCTTACCTAATTGTTCCTATTAAAAGTTAGGCAGCTGATCTAATTTGGTCCTGTTAGGCTTCTTCAAATGGCTGTTAATCCCACTTGTGTTACAGACATAACAGACAGAGTTGCCAGGTTCTCTGCAGGTGTCTAAGTCAGGTTAGATATTTTATCTGCAGATAGTCAGTAGGCTGAACTTCTGATATTTCTTGGGCTGTCCTGAGAGAAGTGAATGTTGAATAACACATCTACCCCAAGAATGCATAGAAACAATCAAAAATACTTCCTTCTTAATTTGAACATCAGTTGTCAGAAACAATGAACTCCCAACTGAAAGAAATAAGTAGCTAGCAGAGCAGCTACTCTGATACAGTAGATTCTGCTGTATCTGGTTGCATATGTTGGTATTCTCCAACTTTATTTTCCCCTTTTCACAATCAGATTTTGCTAACTCTGCCTTAATAGCCAAGAAACTAACAGTCCTTGAAAAAATTATTTTTTTAATAGTAACAACTTTTGCCTTGCAAGCCGTCTAAGAAAATCACATTGTACATATATTTGTATTGGTGGAGGTGTCAGACCTTCTGCACAATCATGACTTCATCAAGACTTCTGGCACTCAGGTATATGTTAATCTTTGGCTTTTAGATAGGTAGGGATAGGGATTCTTTACAGGAATGAAATGTGAGAGTCTGGAGGCAAATAGGTGTGTTCTGACTTCCACAGACATTCTGAAACCCCAGCCGTGGGAGACCTCAATCATTACACCAGCCATAAGGGACCATTGGGCTCCCTTGCTGTCCTAACCAAGACACCAAGCAGAGGAGCCTGGGGACTCTGAGGAAGAGAAACTGAATTGGCTTACAGCTGAAATATAATGAGCAGGCATAGCCTCTGTAATTCTTTTCACTGAAAATCTCACTGTCTTAGTGAATCAAATTGGTGTATTAGGTTCTATTAAAACTAATTGTCTACAAGATTCGTAGAGTAACATAATATTATTTTAACATTTTTGGCTCTAAGACTGTCCTTATACCTTTAAATATAAAGATTATTTCTTGGAAAAGTGATTAGAATATTAAAACTCTATAAAAGTAGGCATTAGCTGATGATCCTGTCATTATGTTGAGTACCCACGGATTCACCTCAGCACACCTAGTGATTTCACAAAGGCTATTATCTCATGGCTATATCCCCTTCTTCTGAGCTTATTACTTTAAATAAAAAATGTTAATGGTTTCTGAGAAACTCATGATGAGAAATGGAGGATTTCTTACACAAAGAAGCATGCTTTCCAAATTTTAAAGCTTGCATTAAACTTTCCAGAAAATGCCTGAAATTCTCTGTTGGCCAATAATATTGCAAGGTGAATTCAGTCTTGTTTTATACTGAGGTGCCATTTGGATATGCTTTTATTATTATTTATTAAATTACACAGCACCACACGTTATGCATAGAAATTACTTAAGAATGCGCATTATACTTTCACATAGAATGGGGAGAATAGGATGAAATTATAAAGTCTGAATCATAAACAAGGTCAGACTGGATGATCTAAAATCTCCTTCTGCCCTTAAAATCTGAGGTCACATATTGATCTAAGAATAATGGGTACATGGGTATAGGAAGTGATGGACATTTTAAAATCTGAAGAGCGGGCAGAATGAAATGTAAATATTTGGCTGTACTCCACGTATGACCCTGTGCTGGACTAGTGTCGACAGCTAAATGTTTTTTAGTGATTTAGAAAGCACAAGCAAAGCAAGAGGCTGAAGTAGGAAGCAGTGGATGTTTATATGGAGTTTAGGCCTTTACAATAGGACCTCAGTCTATGCAGACTGTTAGCATTTATAGCAAAGGCTTTGGGTGACAGTGGAGGTTGGGATTCCTTACCCTCAGACCATACCCTTTGAACTTGCATCTTTTTTTTCTGTTTCAAGATCCTTTCAGGAGTGCAGAATTAGTCTCTTCTGGGCTCTTTACACATAGTGCAAGCTACAAGGAACACATAAGAATATTTGGGACCATGTTTTGCTTAGTGAAAATCAATGCCAAACATTATCCCAATCTAGAACCATCACAACAGCTGGAAAACAGAGGTGACTCAAGAGAGGGCATGAGTGCTAGCAATATGCTGAGCTAGTCCAAGGATCACCAGCCTTGAATAAATCATGCACAAGGTACCTAGCAATAAATTAAAACATCCTGAGAGGAGAAGGAGGAATCAGACTGTAAATTTTGCTGGAAGGTAGTGAAAAGAGGATAAACTGGTAGAGATGAGGGGACCGCTCTGTTGACAGCATAGCCAGTTCTGTGTATTTCATTCTTGTTCATCACAAAGTAAACAAAAAAAAACCAAAAAAACCAAAAAAACCAAAAAAACAAACAAAAAAAAAAAGCAAAACCAAAGCAATCCTTACTGCTACAGAGAATTGCACCACAAAAAATTAGGTGAGCTCATGGGACCTGAGATGTTATTATTTACTATGGCTAAGAAAGGAGGGACAGAAGGCAGAGGTACTATATTTTGCAGATGATAAGCCTATGCAGGCCAGCAAGTGTATCAGCCAGGGAGGTAGAGGAGAACTGGCACACACTGTGCACTAAGAATGATGCTGGCAAAGGGCTGAGTGAAAGCTAGAGTGGTTCAATGTGCTGGTTTTTTTATTGCTGCAGATAAAAAAAAAAAAACGAAAAAGTCATTAGAGAACTTCAGGGAACATGTCAATAAGATTTCCTGCTAGTATATAGAAAGATGGCTATGTTTCACTGAAGAAAGAAAAATTTAATAGCATTCATTATGCATAAGAAAAAAACCAAAACCTTAATACTAAGAAACGTTTTACATGCTTGAGGAATAGTTATTGTTTTTTTACTTCTGAGAAGTTGTCTTTCTCTGAAAAGTGAGGTGAGCTGAGTGTAATATATCTTCCTGAGCAATGCAGCCCTTTTCCATCTGACCTCTTTAGAAAACTTGTGTGTATGAATTTCTTTCTATTGCCTTGCCAACATCATTCTGGATATATGACAAATATGGACTATGCTGACTAATCTTTTGGCAAATCTCCTCAAATAGAGAATCAATAAATTAATAAAATGGAGAGGGGGAAAAAAAAAAAAAAAAAGAGGAAACTTGTCTTAAGCAAATGTCTATCTCAGCAGCATTTAAAAAAACACTAAGTTTTTAGCACAGTAAGTGAATGATCTCTTCACTTTAGTGTGACCTCTCCTCCTGCATGTGTGGGTGGAGTAACACTGCTCTCTATTCCAACACTGTCTACTCTCTATTGTGCTACAATCATAGCACCATAGCTTGCAGTTTGTAGACATTAAAGACATGACTCTGACGATGCAATGACTGCAACATCCAGCTCCCTCCGGAGAGGGTTCCTCCTCTGTTTCTTTTTGTCCTTCTCCAGTCTTATTTCCCTTCTTTGTATCCAAAGATCTTGTAGCACCCTCTGTTTAATCATGCAGTTTGATATTCCTGCATGTGTCTCCATACAAAGAGTACTGACAAAGCAGGAATTGAAATGTAGTTTTCCAGTGTTTATGATGAATTAATCTCATGATCTGGGAAGAGTAGAGGGTGTCTTAGTCAGCTGGGACAACAGTCTGGAACAAGGTCAAGTACTTTCACCAGAAAAGATGGGCACTATATTGCCAGTGCAAAACATGGGCTGGGAATGTTTTTTTATCTATTTCTCTCACATTTCTCTGAATTGTTGAGTCCTACTGGTACAAATGTGTAGCCAGTCAGGACAAGGACTAGAGTCTTAGGATGTGATATTTGATCTCTCCTTCACTTCTGAAAGTGGTGGACAGCAGCACATGCCAGAGTTATTTTGCATGCATTTGTAAAAATGTTTCTGACACATAGCTTGTGATCATTACCCACTATAAGCACATTAAAGGCATATCAGCATGGTATAACACTGTACCCTAAAGCAATACTCTAGGCATCTATTCACAGAGCTCTTGTGCTATGTTTTACTGTTAAATTCTAGATTCAGGAGGGAGTTGGACTGTGGAGCAATAGGCTTGCAATCCTGGCAGGATTCACTGCAGTATTTTGGAATGCCAGCCTGAAGATCTGAGGATACAATGGGAAGAAAGTATTAGGTCCACTCAATAAATTCATCTGGTTCTTGGAAAGGTATGACTTCCACTGATTTCTGTTCAGGGAAGTTTTAAGCAAGGGCATACCTGAGACACCAACAAAGATGAGGGCACAAGTCTTAGATGAGCATCTGAGGGAACTGGGATTGTTTAGTCTGGAGAAAAGAAGGCTCAAGGGAGACCTCATTGCCCTCTACAACTCCCTGAAAGGAGATTGTAGCAAGTTAAGAGTCTGGTCTCTTCTCTCAAGTAACAAGTGTCAGGACAAGAGGAAACGGCCTCAGGTTGTACCAAAGGAGGTTTAGGTTGGACATTAGGAAAACTTTTTTCACCAAAAGGGTTGTAATATAGAGAACAGACTGACCAGGGGAGTGATGCAGTCACCAAAGACTTGATGATCTTAAAAGTCTCTTCCTATCAAAACGATTCTATGATTCTATGAAGTGACAGATGTTGGTTAAACACTGATGAGGCATAGGGGAGTGCAGAAAATCCTTTCACGCAAGGGTCCATTGCTTCTATGCAGTGTGAAGCGTTAACCTGGATCCAGAAACACAGTAAATAAATCAGAGCTGTGGTAGACATAGGATCATTTTTTTGTGCACCCTCACCCTTAATGCCAGGACAGAATTATTTTCGTCATACTTGTCTGAATGTGGGTTGTCAAGTCTGAGTCCTGTGCAAACTTCCTTGTGTTCATATTCTGAAAAACAAGAGAACATTCTGAAAGATTTCCTGGTGCAATGTCTGCCTGAATCAAAGACTTTATAAAACAGCATCAAGGAAGTCTGTGCCACTGAGTTGCTAAGAATACATGCGGACATGCTGTCTTTAAACAGTAAGCATTGCCACAAGACTTTATCACACATTTATGTAAGCCCATAAGTTTCTGTTCTGAAAGAGAGGATGTTATAGTGTTAGAAAAGGGCAGGGAGGTCTAGTTACCAGAGAAAAACTTTGCCATAGCTAAGCTAGTATTTCAAAGACATTTAGACTTCTCTGTAGAAGGGAACATCTTAAATTGCTCAGTCCATCCATTAACACACGTTTTTGTGTACAGATGACACATCAATAGCTGAAAGTCCTGCTGTACCCAGACCCAGAAGTAGTGTCTGGCAAATTTGTAGGCACTTCAGCAAACTGCTCAAAATATTCTCTGCTTGGGCGAGGTGAGGGAAGATGCCACACTTCAGTCAAGAAATGCAGACCATTTCTGTAAATTCAGACTCTCCACTTAAGTTCCTTCTGGGACTTCACAGAGTACTTGGTTTCCTTCATGCTAGATTTATTTGAATGACCTTATTATGGAAAATGGGATTTTATATCTCAATGCCCATTACACTATTTTTTTTAATTATTATTTGTTACAATGAAAACATTTCATTAAAGCCCTTATTGAACAGCTAAGTGTGAATCTTGGGAATGAATAATAGTCATTTACTGAAACAGCCTGTGCTGGAACTAAGAAAACACGTAGAGCTGCAGAACTGTAAAATGTTCAGTGCACCTAGAATTTCATAGCAAAATGTTACAAGACACAGCTCAAGTTCACTACTAAAGTAAGTAAACAGGAATGGACCAGCTTGTTCCATTTAAAGACAACACGATTTCATGGCCAGGAAACTTTCCTGAGGAAAAATACTACCTCCTAGATAGAGAGGAAGTAAAGTCGCTGTTACATCCCCTCTGTGACTGTAAGTTGCCGTCCTCACTCTGCCAGTCATTCTTGCAAGACTGAAGAGGGTGGGCTTTTTAACTCCTGGACCTGGTTTGTCCCTGAGGGGAGCCAGGGAGTCATGAAGATCTCTTTCCCCAAAAAGAGCAGATGAAGCCACTGGGACTTGTGCTGTCTTTACCACCGAAGTTCACAGCATAATCTCCTTCAGCCCTGTAATTAATTAATTAAAATCATTCTGAAGCCTTCTCTTAAACCATAATCCAGTTCTTTCATCTTTTCAAATTATTTAAAACCAAAATGAAGATGTAGGAAATTCAAATGTACTTAAAAACCAGGTATTTTAATTTGGGGTCCTTATTCATGTACACTGTGGTGGTAGTGTTTTATCAGCTGAAGAGAGAGGAACATATTCTGCTCCCTGCTACCACACTGTTAATCCAGAGAACTCCACTGATTTCAGTGTCATGCATTCTTGAATTACCCTGACTTAGCTGACAGGAGTGTGGCTGACTGTGACTCTGTAGATATATATACTGTTTATATGTTTAGTTTACTGTTGATTAAATATGCACACAAATGCAACAAGCCATGAGTCAAAGAAATCACATTTCCTCTGCTGCCAGGATATAAAGTAAAATCATGAAAAGAAAATGCATTCCTCAGATATATTGAATGATACAATTTCAATAAAAAGATTGTTTCACCGTATTTTAATGTGATTAATGCTTGTGAAAGGCACTGAATTAACAGATTGGAAATGGGTGTCCTCTGTTTACCGATTAAAAACCAACAAAACACAACAGCTGGTATCTTCTACCCTGTTATACTAGTCTTCCTTGAGTCTGGAGAGTCTTTTCCTTTCCCATTGCTGCTTATTCTGAGGAGCATACCAACAAGAAAGCTTTAGTTACAGTGGCTTTCCTGAGACATGAATGCTGGCCCTCTACATTTCGGATGATCTGTCCTGCTGTAGCAGCATTCAGGTGCTCTCAAGTTGTTTCAGGTCTGAGCCTGGGATGAAGAATTGGAAGTCCCACCAAGTACTGTTAAAAAATACTTAAATACCCAGTTAACCACATGCATCAAAAATCTCCTTCTTACTGACAGAAGTACCTCTTGGATACCCATATGCTTTCAGGCTGTCCAAATAGAAAGCCAATGCTTAAAACATTTTATAAAAGAATTATCACACAGAATTTATAAATAGATCAGGTTAGGTAAATCCTACCTGCTCTGCCAAATTCTTATTGCTAGATTCACAGTCTCCTATGCATCTTTTGCATCTTGTAATACTTTGTTTTTAGAGATGTTGCTGTAGAGCCTAAATGAAAAATATTAATAATTTAAAAAGTGAGATGAATAGTCAAATATCTTTTCAGCTCTGAGCATCCCAGTAATCCATTGTTTTTCTGGGAAGAGTTGAATACATTGCATTGAACCATACGTTAATAATGATGATGTTGTAGCAGTTCGATGTAGCACTGATTTAATGTGTGTTTCTCAGTTATTCACAAATGTGTTGATTTTACATCATTTTGAGCACTTGTACAAAGTACTTGGAATTCATACTCAGCTGAACCTTTACGTTTTTGAAAACCTGGCCCTTTGTGGAGTTGGGTGCAAAAGTCAGCATGTTCCTATACAAAATTTTTGTGAAGAGAAAGGGCAAATATTTCACAGAAGATCTCATAAAGATCTGTCTTTCATCTTTCTTCTTTGTACCTTGATTGGTACCTTGATTTTATTAGTTAATTTTTCTGTTCTTAGTGACGTGTAATATTTATGAGTATCTGCATTGACTCAGTAAAACTCTCCAGGGAATGAACTATCACATGCCATTTTTAAAGATCATAAAATCCAGCCATATACTAAGTTTAATACTCTTACTGGCAAAGAATGAACACTGATACAGTCCTTCAGCATCCTCAGGTCTTAGTCAGAATGTTTCTGTGGACCACACTAATTATAAAATGAAGTATTCATGTTATTATTAAAAAAGATAAGGAAAGAAAAACTACCCAAGTTTCACTTCTTTACTGTGCATTCCCTGGACTGCTGTCACACAAATGTTAATGAAACCTGGAAATGAAGTAGTAAGTGATGTCAGCAGTAGCACATTATCATTTTCTCTTATCTACTCATCTAAAGTGCAGAGCAGATAACTTTAACTATCATCTTCAGCACAAAATAATGACAGTTCAGGGCATTGTCAAGGAGCTGTTCAGCTTTGGCTCTTAATTAAAGCAAACATCGTTAAAAACATTTCCATTAAAAGAGAAAGCTTTAACCTCCCATAACATTCTGACCACATTCAAATGAGGGTGAAATGAATGCTACCTCATAGAGAGAGCTTAGAGTATAAAATTTTGCCAGTATAGTGGCTGCCAATAAAAAATATTGTGATTTTCATTTCACAGTGCTCATTCATCATTGGAAAAAATGGAAGGATGAGATCTTCCATGCAAGTTCAGACATATGCCCTTGAGAGGTAACAAATGACTTTTCAATGCAATTCCAAATATTAGTATCCCCACAGGAATGCAGATCCAACAGAGGAACCTACTACACTATATAGCCATCATATTTACTCAGTGAGTGAACATCATGAATCAGTGTGGCTTGATACTGTGATTTGCTACTTTGGGGCTCCACTGCATAATCAACAGCATTGGCAGCAGTTCTTCCTTAGGCTCCTGTCCAGCTGGATTTGACATAGGAAGAATCTCCTTGATTCTAATTTTTTTTTTTCCTAGTATATATGCCATAAAACAAGCTAACACAGAACTTACTTGAATATTTTCCTGATAGGTTTTTAAACAATTTATATTTTGTTATAACAAGGATTAAGGGAGAGAGTGGAAAAAAGAGAGCAGAGGGGACTCCATCACCACAGAATAATAAGAAGAGTGGGCAGTAATATGTTCTCCTTACACTGTTCTAGCGTGCCACATATAAATTATTTGGCTTGCTTCTGGCAAACTTCTTATCAGATAAGTATTAGCTATTTTGGAATGACTGTTGCTTCAAGAGAGAAATGGTACTGGATAGAAAACCACTGAAAATAATTTATGGGATCAAAGATTAGAAGAATTAAAGTTTCAAGGTCTGGTTTGAATTTATGACGTATGGGAACATCCTGTGGACTTCCTGAAAGGAGGATAGGAGGATATTCCAAAGAATGGTACTTGGTACTTTTATAAAAATGTACAATATAAAAAGGCAGAATCAAGAAAAAACAAATACCAGGAAAAAGCAAACAAACCAAAGCAACCTCTACCTTACCTCAGACAGAATTATTCCCCCTTAGCATAATCAGCTACATGGAGAGGAACAGACTCTGTCAAGTTACTCATTTAAAGTCAGGTAGTGTGAAGTAGTACTGGTATATGAACGGTGAGAGAAGGGAATTGCTGTGTCCCTACATAGGTATCTTAAGGTTCTATGATAAATGTTCTGATAAGGTCAGAGGGATTAAAGAATTTGTATGAACTATATGTATTTACTTCATTTGTCTAGCCTTCAACAAAGCAATAAAATTAACCATGATAATGGGAGGAAAAGTACTAAACACAAGAAAGGCACATAACTGATGATGTCTCTACTGGTGCTAGGCCAGTCAAGGACAGATTAGCCAGGACAGTTCAGGAAATTCAGCTCTCCCAAATAAGAGAGCATCTCCTAACCCCGCAGCAGCAATAGGGAAGCTTACTGCTTCTGCACCAGTGTCATTGTTGCTTTCCAGCCCTTTGACCACCTCCTCCAAATAGAGTGTGCTGGTGCACCATTATGGTGCTGAAAAGGCATAAAGTCAGTCCCTCATCTACTTAGCAACTCTGTCTTGCATGCATGATAGTGTATACATAGGAGCAAGGGGTAGAGTTCTCTGTTTCCATTGAGATTCCATCCTGATCTACTGTGGTGAAGCTGTGCTGGATCACCTACTTCCCAGCCATCATATTCCTCTGCTATAACATAAATCAGAATCTGATCGTGGTCAGGTTGAAGCACAAAATGATTTGTGACACAAACAGCAGTATGGGATGAAATTGAGTCCACAACATCTATTTACTCTGTTACCTAACAGTCTGATCCTTCAAACGCTTATGCTTGGATTAATGGCAAAATGACAATCACACTGAGTCTGTAGGATTATCTACCCCTGTACATCAGCATAAATGTCTGAAGGAGTGGTTCCTAAGTTGCTTTGTAATGGTGAAGATCTTTCAAACTGAATGATACTAACACTAACACACATTCAAAGACAAACTGCAGCCTGGCATTTTTCAGAAACAGGCAACTGATGTAGTTTGGGCCTGATTCCTACTGACTTCAAACTTCTGTGTATTCTCAGCAGCCATTCTCTGATTTTTTAGAAGTGTCACTAGAATGCAAGTTACAGGATAATAAGTAAGGCAGAAGCTTAGATATCAGGATTTCCTGCATTTTAATTTCATGTCTCAGAACAATTTTCTCTATGATCTGATTTTTTCATTATAGAAATAGAACTAGACAGAACACAAGAATCCATTTAGCTTTTAGCAATAACTGGGACCCCAGATGCAGACCAAAATACTATTATATCAGGTGTGTATAATTCAGGGGATGAAGACTGCTCTTAAACCCAAGAAAGGTATGTAGAGAATGACTGAGGGGATGTGTTAATGCTAAGATGCTGCTGTAGATCTTCAGTAGGCCTTAGGATGCTGTATTACTTCAGCTTTTATGCTAAGGCCAAAAAGAAATGTCAAGGAAAGATGAATTAAAGGAAATGGTCATAGACAAGAGACTGCAGAAAGAATTAACTTTTCACCTCCACAGCTAGAGCTGACCGCAGACCAAGAGCAGACTGCTTTAGATAACCACAGGATATAAAATTCAGGCTAAAGGTTAGACCTAGTCTGCCCAAAGACAGGATGACAAATTAAGTACATCCACTTGCCATAATTAGATAACAATAAGAAGGCTTTGCTTTGGACTGACGTACTTCTTGCTTTGAACTTGTGTTCATATTGAGGTTCCCACCTGCACATGTGAGGAGAATTTAAATGGAATAAATGAGGCTTGGGCAAAATTTAGCACTAATATTCTGTCACCAAATAATCTTTCCTAGGAGCCTGAGAAATGCTGCTGAATTTATAAATGTCACTAGTAATTTTTAAATGTATTTATGTTTATAAAATAATATTCAATGTATACTTGTTAATAAAATGTTTGCACTAGATTTTAAATTCATTTCTTTCTTTCTTTCTTTCTTTCTTTCTTTCTTTCTTTCTTTCTTT